>JARYHS010008075.1:86242543-86460836 GCA_031002005.1 Vandiemenella viatica
TTAAAATGGTTTATTTAATGAATTAGGTTGTGGTATCAGCTTCTATTGAAACGTTCCTATCATAACCTGTACTTGCAATGAAAACTATATGTTTAAATGAAAGCTTACTTCCTCCCTTATACTTGAATCTAAGAAAACTAGAATTTACTAAAATTCTAAGGTGCTTACATGATCTTTCGAATTTTGAGGGAATTTGCTGAAAGATTGTCAATCAGTGTGTGTGAGTGACGTCAACCTGCAAACTAATTCAAGGAGACGGTAGTATCGATGCTTTACCTTTCTGGTAACTCAACTTGTACTACGTAAAGTTCAAGAATATAAAATTTGTTTACGCAAGAACTGTTTTGCTCCATAAACCTTTATCTCTTGGGGTAATTACGGGGGATTGCCGACCGTATAAAGAACCTATGCAAGCATATTAAAGGTACCAACCAACACGATCAGGTTCGGTAAAAATGTTGAAATCCCCAGTATACATGTTTATACGAGAAACTTATGTATTCCTTATGCTTGAAAAAGGTATTTGTTATTTTTCAAATTATTAAAGCTGAAAAAATAAATCAGTAATTTTCCATTAGAGTTTATTATAAACTCTCCATGTGGTCTCATTACATTCTGTATGGGACTTGACCATTTAAGTTTCCCGCAATAACTATGTAATAATTTTTGTTGGTGGCATTAAGGGATTCTTAAAGCTATCAAAGAAATCTTCCTTATCTTCCAGTCATCCTTCTTCTGGGCTGTACACCCTAAACAATATCAAATACCCTCTCTCTATTTTAATTCTGAGCTTTGCTGTGTGTTCATTAATCCATTGGTAGATGTTAATTTTAGATTTTCATTGCTTCCTAATCATTATAGGTACTCCTGATGCGGCCCTCTTTTCTTGTGGTACACCACTATAATGATGATATAATCATCCAGTGGTATGCTACCTGTTTCTTCTTAGCTTACAATGTTAAGCCATGTCCATCTTCATATCTTTTAATTCACTTTGTAGATTCTTTATTATTCAAACCTCTGATACTCTATACTGCTATCTCTTATTATTAAGTTGAGCACTTAGGCACTTGGAATGATAAAATAAACTGTAAACCAACATGTTATTTCTAACAAAGAACTTTTTATTAAACTGCACACAGACTCAAGGCGCAATACTACAAGTATAACACTTAGATAACCTAAAGAGATTATACACATATCAAAGACTACTTAGCATTACTGCCAACCTCTATGAACTGAATTATATTCTATACAATCCTCCTCTCAGAAGATCATTAACTTGTAGATGATCGATGTTATCTTGGTTGTCTGGGTTGAACCCCATCAATTTATTGAAACCTAATGTTTTGGCAGTCATCTGAAGAAGGCCACAAAATGATGGCCGAAACGTTAGGTTTCAATAAATTGACTCATTTCAACCCGGACAGCCAAGATAACATCAACAACGATTGCAGAAGTCTGTGCATACACTTGTAGATGATCATCCCACACATTAGATTATGCCTCCTGGACCTGCTAGACCAGCTGATACTGTTTTTTCATTCATTGTTCCTAGTCATTGCACTGCTTTAGCAGCATTGATTGCCTCACTGAATGAAGATAGCTTCATAATACTATTAGTGTTAACTGTATGAGATTGCGCTTCTATGTTATCATCTTTCTTTGATTTTGTAGAACACCTTTTTCGAAGAATCATACTGTGTTGCTTTTGCTAATTTGCTTTAGGCTTTGCAGATTTTCCCTTTGGTAGTCCTGTCTTCTATACTTGAAGAGTGATAGTTTTTCACTCTGATCTCCTATGTCCGAAGTTTCTTCTTCTTCACTCTCTCTGTCAGGGAAATCCTTTGAAGTCTTTTCGCTTCCACTTGACTGGTCTTCTTTGCCATTGATCATTAGATTTTCTTCATGATATATATCTGAAATCTCATCACTGTAGTCAAAGCTGATAGTGTCTTCTAGATCCAATTGTTTGAAGATAGGATTTTCAGGTTTATTGATGATTTTTGCTTCATCACGTGTGCTTTCTTTGAATACACAGTCACCTAACTCGGCATCCGAATCCTATTATCTTTGCTGTAACTGTTAATGACTCAGTTCCTGATATGAGCAGCAGTATCTATCAGTTTTGTTCAAGCTGCTTTAGGCAATCTACTACTGTTGATTTAATTTCTCAGTAGATGCATCAGAGTTCTGTTGAATCTCTGTGCTATCCCATCTTGCTGTGTTGTGCAAATCAGTGTCTTTCTATTTGCAATGCCATTACCCTGACAGAAAATATCCCAATTCTTTGAACAAAAGTCCATTATTGTTCGAAGTCGCTTATAGTTTAGCGATTTTTTTTTTTTTTTTTACCTGAATCTTCCATGTTTTAAACTCAGCCAGTACACTTGCCTTTGTTTTAAGATGTCTGATCAAAACATATCTGATAGCATCATCCACTATGTTAAAACATATCTGTTGCCACCAAAGCTTTTCACATCAATTGATCCCATGAGATCTGCATGTTCAAGATTCAAAATTGTTCCATCATTTTTAAAGTTGCTTGATGGATGTGTGGCAATTGGCAGTCATGTAGTTTTTCCTACTAGACAGTCATTACATGATGTAGAGATGGTCAACTCACAGTTTAAACCATTTACAGACTGTGTTTTGACCATTTTTAGAGTCTGATTCTTGCTATTTGCATTAGTCTTTGATGCCACAAATCTAATGTTTTTTTAATTATTTTCCTTTTTCACAGAGTAATGAGTTTATTAAACTTTTCTTTAAATTAGGTTATGCTCTCACCACTTAAAAATGACCCTTATTCTCCACTTCAATAGTAAATTTCTACTGTCATCATACATGAACATCCATTTTTATTAAAAACAACTTTCTTATTATTTTCAGTTAAGGCACTAAGAGAGTACCTTTAACTTGCATGTAACTATATGCGTTGTGGCGAGACAGTATTAAGCCAGATAACTTATTTGTAAAGTTGAAGTTGCCACTAAGAATTGTTGTGGGCAGAGGCGTGGGGCAAACAAGTAATTGTTGAATCAGTCTGAGGCTAGCCGCCGCGGGAGTCGGTCTCTAGCTGGTTGCCGCAAGAGTCGGTTCTAGGTCACAGCGCGCCCGGTATAATTAATTGTACAGCGGATCTAAAAGTATTAAAATGTTATCCACTGATCACATTAGGGAAGTGCTTCATGACGAATGACAAGCTAATAGTAGTGAGAAGTGGTGACACAGTGTGTAGACTCAATAGACAGAAGCATGTTCAGAACTTGCAATCGGAGGAAATTAAGTACTGTATAGCCTTATCCATGGTCAAGATGAACAAGTGTAATTAGTGGTGGTAATTGGGAGAGATGTATGTGCTTGGTAAATAAATCAGATGTGAACTTATATGCGACCTGTGAATTGACTTAGTAGAAGAATCGAACCTGCAGACCTAAACAATCAAACATATCTTAAATCATATCTTAAAACGCCACACAGCTAACGAAATCACGACACCATAGTTATTTCCTACAATCTTTGCATTTACAGTACCTTTGCTAATCGTAGCTGTCGTCGGATCATTTGCTGTCTCAGTAGTCAGATTTTTACTGTTCGAAGAAAAATACTTTTTATCTAGAGACATGTAATGAGTAGCATCTGAGTCTATGACCAAAACATCGATATTTACTCTAGCTAATCCATATGAAGCACTTATTTTCAATGCACTTGGTGAACGTTTATTGCTTGACTTATTGAAACATACAATAAACTTTGAAAATGACCACTTTGTTTGCAAATAAAACACATGCATTTGTCATTTTTGCATTTATTTGTTCCTTCCTTAAAATGTTTTTCATCTTCGCTGCTAGATTTGATGTCCATAGTTTTTGTGTTATTTGTGTTTTACATTTTCCCATTCGAAATGAATAATGCAGACTGTTTCATGCCTTTGTTTTCTTGTTATCTTCAGTCTTTGACAAGAAGACAGCTTTTCACTGTAGCACATGTAAACTCGCTTTCTGGTGAATTACACAAAGCTGATACAACCGTGTTCCATTCCTAGGATAGGCCGCAGGAAATTGTCATTGTCAAATCTACTTCCTCTTTAGTGTTGCCAGCACTCGCAAGCTCTGTAACAGTTCATCTGTCCCAAATATAATTCCATTGAATTGTAATCACTCAGTTTCAGTGAATACAGTTTCTGCCTTAGCTGCACAATACGAAATTTGCTGTCACGTGGTGCATACAACCATTCCAGCTCGTTACTTAGCATTTTTAAGTGTTGAATATGCATTTGTGATCTTTGCGTAAGCTTTATTTTGTCTTGACACACAATTGCATTTTATGGTTGGGTCTGCGTCAGTGGTTGGTTCTTCTTTACCTGGTTCAACAGCAGTCCATAAATCACTTTTCATCATTACCATTTTCATTTGTTAACTCTATAATGCATAATTTATTCCATTTAACTTGGTTATTGTCATACACCAATAATCAGACATGTTTAACAATTTAAGCAACTTGTGTCTACTGTAACTTCCACATTAAGGACCCTTAACCAATTTTTTTAAATCGACGCAACTGTTTATTATTGCAAATTGAATTTTACAGTTTGTAATACCAATGCGGTGTGTGTGGTCCCCATAGTCATTGTTATTATTATGTTTGGCACTTAGGTGTGTGGAATGATAAAATAAACTGTAAACTAACAAAGAACTTTTTGTTAAACTTCACATAGATTCAATGTGCAATACAACATGTACAGCACTTAGATAGCCCAGAGAGATTATATACATATCAAAGAGTACATAGCAATCTACACTACTGCCAACCTCTGTGAACTGCACTAATAATCTCTACACTATCTTTATTTCCTGTCCAGTTCCAAAATTCATAATCCTTTTCTAGCTTTTTTCCTGCTCTACGAAGATCCACCCAGTTTCTATTGTCTGTGAAGGTTGCGAGTAGAAGGAAGATTTCCCCATTATGGGTAAGTCACATGACAGGGTTGACACCTTAAGTTCTTGTGAACTGCCTGTTTTTCTGTAGGGGTTGTCTTCCTTAGCTGGAATAGTGCCTTTCACCCTCTCCCATCTGCTACACCCCAGGTGGATTGCATTGCCCAGGGGTCATGCGGCTTTCACCTTTGTACTTGTAGAAGGATCATCTCTGTAAACTTCAGTTGTGACATATGGTTTATGTTGTCTTTTTGCAAGTTTTTATTATTATTATTATTCATACAACCAAAGGCTTTATAGATGAAATTTTATAGTAGAATTTAAAGGTAATGTATTTAAAATAGATTGATTTGAGGTAAAGCTGATAATAACATTGCAACTCAATGATTCTTTTTTATTTTCCTTTCTATTTATAAAATATTAAACTTGAAAAATCTTACCACTTTCATTATAACTGTGCTTAATACCAACTATGGCAATATTTTTGTTATCTGTATCTTGCATTGGTACAGCTTGTTAAGCATTAAAAATTTATTCTAATTTTTTCAGTTATTAGGAGTTATTTAAATGTCTCATTCTGATTTTTTTTTCCCTTTTATCTTGATTTGCAATGTAATAATTAACTGCTTATGTTTATCAGTGGTTATGAATTGCATTTCATCTGAAATTTAGCTTTAAATTTTTCTCATAATGTTCCTAGTGATTATGTAAATAACGTAGTTTAGTAATGACTTTATGACTAACAATATTACTATAAATCATTGTTGTCTTTAGAATGTTTCTGCTTTCACAGGTCGTTTGGCATATTTTTTTCCAGAGGTTGTGTTTATTTTCAAAGATAGGTTCTATCTACTATTGGCTTGCTAAGGCTCGTCATAATTTTGATTGGGGAAAGCGGATGTGTTGCATCTGTCTGTGAAATGTGTCACTAGTGTTCTATGTGATAAGTGTATTTTTTGTTTGTGAAATATGTATTTTTATGACGTGGAGATGGGACCCATCAAACTTGTCTAAATGACTGTAGAAAACCTCCTTAAAACCACAGTCAAGACAGCCGATACACGTGACCTGAAATTTGGATCTGGTCCTGTCTTACATCCCCAATCCAATATGGTAGCACTTTAATGCACTGGCAGATATTAGTGTGAATATAGTTGTAGTATTTGCATATATTAAATTAAAAAAACATGTTTCACACCTATTATCAATTTTTAAAATACTAAATCTGCACATTTTCCATTTCTCTTTTACTTTTATTTTTAAAAATAATTACTCAATTTATTAGACTGAATTATAGTTTTATTCATTGATGTGAAATTTAATTTTAACTCTCTTTTTACCATAATCTCTCATTTTCTAGAGAAAAATCCATTAAACCATTAAAAGTTAAGCTTCAAACACCAAAACCAGCATCGTTCAGTGGAAGTGACAGTGTTTCAATAAACTTAGTACTTGATCCATCTTGCAGATATTCTGTGAGGTAAGTGCTTTCCAATTCTATATGTGAATACAAGAACATTTTTACTTAGCTTTGTGAAAGCAGATAACATCTTAATAAGAGCTGTGATGTTTTAAGAAGAAAATAGAGACCACTTTATTTCTGTGTGCTAGATTCCAGCTTCCCTTTCTTATCAATGTGGGTTAAATTGGTTTTTAGTAATTTTAGTAATAATATTGAAATTTTCATGATCACTGTTCTGCATCAAATTTATAAGAGATTTTACCACATCTCAAGGTGTCATTGCCTATTAAAATGTTGAAACTCCATTTACCTACACAACAGTTTAAATTAGTTTAGGTGTGTATTCAGTATCTTTTGTAAAAAAATTTTAGGATCTTGTGTCTGCAACAAAGCCCACTGAACTATTCGTTTTTGAAAACATCAAAAATATAAATTACAAAATATGCTTTCTTTTCTTGACAATTTATTCACGGTCTTCAAAACTCTACATAAACATAGACATTAATTGGCAAAAAAGTGAGCACTTCTAGTATTGTGTAAACTAAACCCTATAGACTGTGGTTTGCTTTTCAAATATTTAAAAAAATGTTTAATCATTCTCTTTTTGTGTATCAGATTTTTTGAACAATTGAGTTCCGACAAATACAGCTATGAGGTGGAAATAAAAGAAAGCCACTGTGATATCCTGTATAATTTTTGGCCATAAAATGTAAAAAGTATGAGTGCTTTCAGTATCCACCTCAAGCTGAAATAAATGGTGGGCTTACTTTGTTTAGCCTTGTTTAAATCAACATATGTACATAGATTTGATGGAAACAGAGGTTCTGGTTACAAATAAATATTTTTTAAAAAAAGAGTAAGGAACCATTAAATAGCAAAGATGATAGTGGAGTTGTATTTGCAAAGGAAAACTAAAAACAAATTCATAAAGTTGTCATTTTTAGGTGTAAACCCTTCATCAGCTGAAGAATTGGTTCGTGCTAGATGGGAATACAATACAAACTGCAGCTACTACAAGGATATGCTGAAAAGTTCTTGAACTGTCACAGAGATGGTATTGCTATCAATGCATATTTGATTCATATTGTGTGTGTGTGTGTGATTTGTTACCCATGTCACAATAATGAACATCAAGTTTAACTTGATTGATGAAGTCATTTTCTTTATACAGCACTTACTTTACTTTTTTTGTGTGTTTCTCAAATATCGTGTTGTCATAAAATTATTTGTTTCCGATCGTTTATTTCATCCAAAGTTGGTAAATTCTATAAGGAGTCTGCTCCTGTTTTACAACTGTGAAGAAATGAGTGGCCGAATTTAACTATGCTTGTACGTTGGTGGCCTAATTGAAGGATGAATGAAAACAGATAAAAAAAATTGAAGGTAAACGATATTGTATTGTAAAATTGGAAATTAAAAGTTCATGACCTAGCTCAAGGAGCTTATGTATCACAAGATAGAATAGGTACATTTTTCATCAAGAATTAAATATGAGAAACCTCTTCATAAGATGTTAGTCACATTTGTTACAATCAGGGAGAAAACAAACGAAAAAAAAGTCCTGATAAAATAACAGATTGTCAACGAAGTAAATATTTTTCAGAAAATAATGTTCTCTCGTTGACGAAGGGTTTATCCTGAAAATTACTTTATTATTTGTGTTTGTCTTTTCTGTGTTTTCGCACCCCACATCCATCATCTAAAGGTAAGTGGTGGCTCATTTCACTATCCTAATTTGATTTTTTCAGAAAATTCTTTGATTCAGATGAGGACGTGATATAACAGCCGTAGAGGGATTTTTTTCAGACCTTCCAGAATCCCATTTTGAAGAGGGATTCTATTTTTTTGTAGAAATATCAGACAAAATACATTGAACTTAAGGGGACTATGTAGAAGTATAAGTCCTGTGTAACGAGAGGGTGAACTTTCTGGTTGGTGAAGATAGGTACCATCCAAACCTATGGATGAAAGTTGTATGGATGACAGCAGACTACAGCCATTTTACCTAAATGCAGGGCGGTACCATTTTTTGAGGAACTGAATAATAAAATGAAACCTGTAGGAATTTTTTGTGATCTTGCAAAATCATTTGGCAGTGTAAATCATGAATTACCATGGAAGCTGTTGAAATTCGTCTCGCCTCAAACCTTGTCAACCTAGACGGTGGGTACCAACTGAGCAATGCCTGGACTCCAGTCATCGAAGCGGTGTGTCAGCGGCACTGCCGAGGACCACAACACGCCCAACTACACTGAGCACACGCTATGCGCTACCAGCACCACCCCCATCCCCAGCGGCCGGGCGGTGCCTACATCAGCCAATCACGGACGTGCTCAACACTCACGCGCACTGGGCTACCTGGCAGGCTATATGAACTGGGCCTTTCAACGGCGTCCGGCACTTCACCAGAAGATGGCGTCAATGAATTTAGTTGCCAAAATATCTTGTGACGATGCATTCTTGACTCTGCTAGTCACCCGAGAGCATTTCAAACACAATATTAGGTTTACAACAAAAAATTATGTGCCACCAAATTTTCATATAAACTATAAAAATAACACTATCTTGGAAACAAAGAGTTTAAAATGCTTAGCATTCAAACAGATGAGAACTCTGTTGGCACGGAATATCATGTCACTACTGAAGAAGTAGGGTGTAAGGGTTTGGGAGAGGCTATACTAGCTTTTTCCAACCAAATGTCAACCTCTCCTTCACGTGGTGCACCCTGTTTGCACGGACGAGGCTCTGGCGACTGAAAGATTCCCGGTATAAGGAGTCACCCACTGCTTGCCAACGGCCTATGAAAGGAGGGCGGAAGAGCGGGGAGCGGTTCAGGGCACCCTCTTGCCCTTGGGGTTGGAAACGGCCCCTAAAGGCGGATGAATCAGAAATGATCAACGGCATGGGGATGCAGAAGGCAACGGGAAACCACTGCATTAAAGACCCAAAGGGTATCCCGAGGACATGTAATCCTCTCAAATTACATATATCATGATGGCTTCTTCCTGGGTAAAATATTCCGGAGGTAAAATAGTCCCCCAATCGGATCTCCGGGTGGGGACTGCTCAGGGAGGAGTCATCAGAATGGATAGAAACATTCTACGAGTCGGAGCGTGGAATGTTAGAAGTCTGAATAGGGCAGGTAGGTTAGAAAACTTAAAAAGGGAGATGGAACAACTTAAGTTAGATGTTGTTGGGATTAGTGAGATTAAATGGAAGGACGCACAGGATTTCTGGTCTGGGGAACACAGGATAATTAGCACACAAGCTGTCAATGGAGTCACTGGTGTAGGATTTGTAATGAACAAGAAAGTAGGGAAACGGGTGAGTTATTATGAACAGTTTAGTGACAGGATTATTTTGATGAGGTTAGAAACTAAGCCCGTCCCAACCACATTAGTACAAGTATATATGCCAACGTCACAGGAAGATGACGAAGAAATAGAAAAAATATACGCTGAAATTGAAGAATTAATCCAATATGTGAAAGGGGAGGAAAATCTAATAATCATGGGTGATTGGAATGCAATAGTGGGAGAAGGAAAAGAGGGGAATACTGTAGGAAGTTTTGGTCTAGGAGAAAGAAATGAGCGAGGAAGCAGGTTGCTAGAATTTTGTGAAAGATATAAGCTAGTAGTGGCGAACACACTGTTTAAGAACCATGCAAGAAGAATATACACCTGGAAACGTCCTGGGGATACAGGCAGATATCAGCTAGATTATATCATGGTCAAACAGAGATTCAGGAATCAAGTTCTAGACTGTAAAGCGTACCCAGGAGCAGACATAGACTCGGACCATAATTTGATAGTAATGAAGTGCAGGCTGAAATTCAAGCGAATAAGGAAGCAGTATAAGCAGAACAGACTGGAAGTGAATAAACTGAAACAATCTAGCACAAAGAAAAATTTGCAGAAATGGTAGACTTAGGTCTAAGAATAACTGTGAAAGGAGCTCAACCGAGGACGAATGGAATGCATTAAAGACCGAAATAATGAAAGCTGGCAAAGAAACATTAGGCTTTAGGGAACAAGCTGCCCGAAAACCTTGGATCACAGAAGAAATTTTGGAGCTGATGGATCAGAGGAGAAGGTACAAAAATGCTCAGGATGAAGCAGGAAGAGAGCAGTACAGGCAATTTAGAAATCAAATAAATAGGAAATGCAAAATAGCAAAAGAAAAATGGCTACAAGAAAAGTGTGAAGAAGTAGAAAAGGAAATGGTCGTAGGAAAAGTAGATGTTGCATATAGAAAGATCAAACAGAATTTTGGAGAAATGAAGAAAAGAGGTATGAACATTAAAGCTGCCGATGGGAAACCTCTTTTAAGCTCAGAAGATAGAGCTAACCGATGGAAGGAATACATTGAGAAACTGTATGATGGGGACGACTTGAACAATAGTGTATTGGAAAAGGAAGGCGATGTCGACATTGATGACTTAGGAGATCCTGTTTTGAGGACAGAATTTAATAAAGCTCTGAATGACTTGAAAGCAAATAAGGCAGTTGGAATTGATGAGATCCCTGCAGAACTTCTTAAATCTCTAGGAGAGGAAGGAATCGAAAGATTATTCAAGCTGATATCAAAAGTTATGAAACAGGAGAAATTCCAACTGATTTTAATAAAAATATCATCTTCACACTTCCAAAGAAAGCACAAGCCGACAAATGTGAGAATTATCGCACCATTAGTCTAACATCACATGCTTCAAAATTACTGACCAGAATAATATACAGAAGGATGGAAAGGGTAGTAGAAGAGATAGTAGGTGAAGATCAGTTTGGGTTTAGGAAAAATCGCGGTACAAGGGAAGCAATTCTGTCTTTAAGATTAATACTTGAAGGGCGGATCAAGAAAAACAAAGATACTTTTATGGCAAACTTTTGATAATGTTAGGTGGGACAAGATGTTCAAAATTTTAAAGAAGTCAGGTCTAAAGTATCGAGATAGAAGAATACTCTATAAACTATATAAGAATCAAGTGGCTGTAATAAAAGTAGAGAATCACGAGAGACATGCATCAGTTAAAAAGGGTGTGAGACAAGGTTGTAGTCTATCCCCGTTAATATTCAACTTGTATGTAGAAGAAGCAATGAAGAAAGTCAAAGAAAAATTTCCATGTGGCATAAGTTTTCAGGGAGAAAAAATCAGTATGCTACGATTTGCTGATGACATTGTCTTGTTAGCAGAGAGGGCTGAGGATATTGAGAAGTTATGAATGGCATGAACAAAATACTGAAGGAAGATTTTGGACTGAATATAAATCAAAGTAAGACAAAAGTGATGAAATGTAGCAGAAATGATACCAATACTAGCAGATTAAATATAAAAATAGGATCTGATGCAATAGGAGAAGTGAGTGAGTTCTGTTACTTGGGAAGCAAAATTACAACCGATGGCCGAAGCAGGAATGATGTTAAAAGCAGAATAGCACTAGCAAAAAGAGCCTTCATGAAAAAGAGAAACCTTTTAGTTTCAAATATTGATCTAGGAATTAGAAAGAACTTTTAAAACTCTATGTGTGGAGCACAGCACTTTACGGTAGCGAAACATGGACTTTAGGAATACCGGAAAGAAAGAAACTTGAAGCATTTGAAATGTGGTGCTACAGAAGAATGCTGAAAATTAGGTGGACAGACAAAGTAAGAAATGAACGAGTTTTGGAAATGATGGGTGAGAAAAGAAGTTTATGGAAGAAGCTTACGGAAAGAAGAGACAGGCTGGTAGGTCATATTTTGAGACATGCTGGATTGGTTAATTTGTTAGTGGAGGGAACAGTCGAAGGTAAGAACTGTAGAGGAAGACAGAGATTAGAATATATGAAGCAGATAATTGAGGACGTGGGTTGTAAGGGGTATGTAGAAATGAAGAGGTTAGCACAGGATAGGAAGGATGGAGGATTGCATCAAACCAGTCAAAGACTGACGACAGCAAAAAAAAAAAAAAAAAACTGAAGAACTTAAGTAGTGTAATCTTGTAATAGAAACACTTTCTCTAACAGCAGATTTAGAATTAATAAAACAGTTGCACTCCTCATGTTTTTATTCAGTGATGCCATATGGCATAATTTTTGGGGGAAACTCTTCACAAAATAAAAAAGTTTTCATAGCACAGAAAAGAGCTATTAGGATGCTGTGTAGGGTAAAACCAGGAACTTCTTCAGACAACTCTTTAAAAAACTCAATATTCTTACAATGACTTCTCAATATATATATATATATTCTCTCATGTGCTTTGTCATAGATCATTTTAACCTATTTACAACTAATTCACAGGTTTCAATACAAGACACAGAAATAACTTGAACAAAACACAATCATCTCTGTCATTAATTATTTAATAAACTTTCCCATATGACACTAATAATCTTGATGTTGATGCCTCCTGAAAACATCAACAATAAACTTCCCAATAGTATAAAACAGTTTGTAGTTAAAGATATATTTAAATAAAAACTAAGAGATTATCTAATCTGCAACTCCTTCTACTCCATTCAAGAATTTAAACAAAATAATTAATTGTATTCAATATGACCTTTTTGCAATACTCAGTTGTAAAAATTAATGTTTATTTTTATTGTCTTTGTAACGTATAATTGTTTTCACTATAATTATGAATGTGTATGAATTATGTATGTGTATTAACCGTGACATGTTTCACATCACAGAGGTTCTTCCTTAGCAGGGATCCTTGGAACAATATTGATAAATGAAATAGAAATAAACAGGCTATTAATACTCATTTACATTTGACTGATAAGTTGTGGAGACCTTTTTGAATGTTAATTGTGTTAGCAACTTTCAGATGGATAATTGAGTGTGTTACATTTTCAGACATTAACAAATGGATTGTGTGTTTATGGGTCAGTAGTAAGTATGTATTATATTAATGGCTGGTTAACACTAAGAATTTGAACTTTACCTGCCATCCAAATATCATATATCACCACCATTGAATTCATATGTGCTATTATTTGTCCCATTATTAATAATGCTTTAAGTTGGAAGAAATGTGAATATTGAAGCTAAGTAATTAAGTAGTAGAAATCACATATCATCTACCATTGGTTGGTACATTCACCCCTGTCCATGTGAAAATGTTGTTGGGCAATGAAAATAAGTAATGACAGGGAAAATAAACCTGTTAGTCACCACAGATAAAGAAAGGCAAGAGGATCATGCCTTACAGTATTTCAGTATTATCCTCAATCATGATTAGAAGGGGACACATGGCAAGGGGATTGGATGTGTACACATCGAGACTCTCCACATGAGTCATGACTATATATGAGCGCAGATCGTAATGTAAGGTTTCCAAAAAACACTGGGACCTCAGGAAACGGTTTTCGATAAAATCCAACAACACTAACGTGTGCAGTAGTTCTCCCACTATTGATCCCCCTAAATGGCATCACTATACCATGTATTGTTGTTTCAGCAACTATTCATTATGGAGGTGCTGATTGTGATGCAAATTTGTACTGTAATTCATTTTTTAATTGCATACGGGTTCCACCTGTGGACATTCATTGGCAGAAGTGTTTGGTGAAAAGTCTACGGTCATTCAGCACGAACACAAATGGTGTAGGGAGTTTACAGGTGGTCATACGGACATTTTTGATGAGAACAAAGTGAAAGACCTCCAATTTCAGATGAGATGATCAAAACGTTTGAGGGAATGTTGTTGAAGAACTGCAGGATCACTATCCATGAATCTTTGCCTTCCTCAGTTTTCTCCTACCACAACTGAAAAGATATTAACTGAACAGATGGGATATGAGAAGGATGTGTGAATGGCAGACCAGACAATGCACACAGAAAATCAAACGCAGCAACGCGTTTACTGTTTCCACCATTTTCTTTCAACAATGTGAGGACAGGAAGGAGAATTCTTGGAAGCCAGTGATACTGGTGATGAAACTCTGGAAACAAAACAACACTTTCATGCGATTGTTGCCATTCAACTTCACCCAAGCTGAAGAAGTTTAAATAAACAGTCTGCTGGTAAGGTAATGACAATCGTCTTTTGGGACCAAAAGGAAATTTTATTCATGCTTCCTGGGATGACAATACACTCAGACTCTGAGTGTGGACGACGGTTCAAATCCATGTCCGGGCATTCAGATTTGGGTTTTCCATGGTTTCCCCCGATCAGTCAAGGCAAATGCCAGGATGCTTCCTTCAAAAGGCCATGGCTGAATTACTTCCTGTTCCTTGTCCTCAGACCTTTCCTACCTCTAATGACCTCAACATTGACGAGGTGTGAAGCCAGCCATTACACAGGTGCTGCTAAGGAAACTCGGATGGGTTATCTGGAGAGGAATGCTGAGAGAAGATGTCATGCTGCTTCACAATGATGCTCATCGAACCCAGTACCTGCTGAAACAGTAATGCCCCCTCCCTTCCCTCTACAGTCTGGACCTAGCACCTAGTGATTACCATTTGTTTCTAAAATTGAAGAAACAATTGCATGGACAATGCTTCAACACCAATTACAAAGTTAAAGAAGAGTTGAATCGCTGTCTCGGCAGGTTATGACAAGGGCATATAAAGCCGGAGGAGTGTCTACAAAATAATCTTCGATCGAAATGGCAATTATGCTGAAAAATAGAAACAATGTTTAATCTTTCAAATGATCTATTTGTTTTTTAAAATATATGTTACTATCTAATTTTAAGAAGTAAAGGGAGCTTACTTTATGATGTGCTCTTGTACACATCATATCCCCTTGACATATGTTCGCCTCTGATCATGGTTAAGGTTGAAACCAAAATATTGTAGACAGTGTTTGTTTTGTGTTCGTCATGGTCCCCCTGCCTTAATATCTGGTGAGTCAAATAATGTAGTAAGACAGAATAATATACAGGGTGATTCAAAATGATTGTCGGGGTTTTCAAAAAATTCCTACACTTAGCACAATTCAGATACAAATTTGAATCTTATTTTGATGTGTAAAGAAACTCATCAAGTTTTTTTCTTCCATTACAAATGTTTGATATGTGCGCCGTGTGTCACTATGCACACACCTATGCGATAGTCCATTTCATCCCACACGCGACGCAGCATGTCATCATAAATGTTTAGAAAGGCGACCCTGATCCATTCTCTCAGTGGTGGGATAGTCACAGGTAGAGTAGGAAGATAAACTTGATCCTTGACATAATCCCACAGAAAAAAATCACATGGGGTTAAATCTGGTGAATGAGGTGGCCAAGCCATGAGCATTTGGTCACTGTCGGTTCCGCGTCCTATCCATTGCTTCAACAATTGTTCGTTGAGAAATTTTCTGACCTCCCGATAGAAATGAGGTGGAGCACCATCCTGTTGGAATATGAAATCATCCACCTCTTTCAGCTGAGGCAGCAACCACTCATATTGAGGTAAGATAGTCCTGTTACTGTCTGTTCATTAAAGAAGAATGAGCCGTACACTTTCTTGTAAACATCAGCAAACACACACACTTTTGGAGAATCATGCTGGTGTTCAATAAAAGCACTGGATTTTCTGTCCCCCAAATCCGCATATTATGCTTGTTAAGTTTCCCGCACAAGTGAAAGTTCGCTTCATCACTAATAAAATTGTAGTTTAAAAAACTAAAATCATGCTTTCGTAGTAATGTGAACTAAAAGGTTAAAAATAATATTTAAATATAAATATTATGTTTAACAGTGATAGGACGTCCCACAATTCAGGATAAATTATTTTTTTTGAATAAGCTTAAAGAATAAAGTCACTGATTACAAAATTAACTTTAATGTAAAAAAGCATCGGGTGCTATTTCAGTTGTCTTATATTTTTTGTCGTTGGCTGTTTGTAAAGACAGAGTCATTGTCAAAAGTTACGTAGAGCGCACCCCACGCTTTTTTAACATTAAAGTTAATTTTGTAATCTGTGGCTTTATACTTTAAGCTTATTCAAAAAAATTAATTTATCCTGAATTGTGGGACATCCTATCACTGTTAAACAAAATGTTTATATTTAAATATTATTTTTAACCTTTTAGTTCACATTACTACGAAAGCGTGATTTTAGTTTTTTAAACTACAATTTTATTTTTAACTTTTTAGTTCAGATAGTTTAATAAGTATGTTTCTTACTGTTGGCTTTTCTTCGCCAATCCCTTTTTTTCTTTGAGTTGCAGTTTCATTTTTAATTATTATTCCCACGAGTTAAATACAATTAAATGGTCAACTCAACAAGAGATCCAATAGCAGGGTAAACGAGGAAGGCTACTTTTCTATAATAGTACGAAGTAATATTTCGAATACTTACTATTCAACATCACGCTAAGCGACTGCAGACAGAGAAACCTTCCTGGATAGGAGACAGCGGAAGACGATCGTCTACAGCAACCAAGGCTCGTAAATCACACCCGGGAAACTGGAGAATGATGATGATGATGATGATGATGATGATGGCTATATTGGGCAGGAAATCTCCGAAGGGTGTGGCCGCCAAATGATGAAGATTTCTCGAATCGCACCTGTGCACTAATGTCACGGCTGCATTTGCCTAACTCGGTAATCACATGAAGTATAGGATACGTCTAGTTTAACTTGAAGTCCTAACCATGGTTTATCCTAATCTTTTCCATTTATAATATCCGCAAAAATGCGAACCGAAATCGGGATTCGAGCAGAAAAGTGGGTGAAAATAAGCCACATCTTTCATAAGACGGTTAAATCACTTTAGTGTTTTTACTGTCAAAGTAATGAGATTACCAAGACATAGATATGAAATTATTGGATTGTTATCTGTTCTTAATGCATATACAAAATTTCAGACAATTTGGACTTAATGAAGTGGGTGAAAATTGAAATGAAATTTTCCATTACATACAACCACTTTTAAGTTGTTTCTGACAACGTGGTGAGAGTGAAATTATTGAACTTTTATCGGTTCTTAATAAGTGTGCAAAGTTTCAAACGATTCGGACGTCAGGAAGCGGGTAAACACTGAAATGAAAGATTCCATTACATGCAACCATTTTTCTATTGTTACCGTCAGAGTAACGAGAATAGCAGGACGTTGCTAAGAGACTACTGTATTGTCAACGGTTCTTAAAACGTGTGCAAAATTTTTATGTTTTTACTGTCAAAGTAATCAGAATATCAAGACATAGCTATGAAATTATTGTATTGTAATCAGTTATCAATACATGAGCAAAATTTCAAACAATTCGGACATCGGGAATTGGGTTAAAATTAAATTGCAAAATTCCCTGACATTCAACCATTTTTCTGTTGTTACTGTCAAAGTAATGAGAATAGCAGGATATAGCTATGAAATTATTGTATTGTCACCGGTTCTTAATATGTGTGCCAAATTTCAAACAGCTCGGACATCTGGAAGTGGGTCAAAATGGAGTTGTAAAATTCCGTTACATTGATACATACATACCAGTCAAGCTAATATAAAGCGTGTAAAATGAGTTTTTTGCAAAACCCATCTTCCATTTTTTCTTGTATAATGTTGCAAAACGTGAGACATTTTCAATGGTCGTCAGTTGTTAAAGCCTGAAGCAGCCCTAGGCAATAGGCTTTCATTTTTAGGCGTTTTCGTAACTCGTGCCCAACTGTGGTTTGCTGAATTTTCAGTTCTCTGCTGCCTCTTCTTGTTGATTTCTGCAGGCTATGTTGATAAGCTGTTCTGACACAGTTCACATCAACTTCCGACACAGAAGGACACCCACTGCTTTTCCCTTTGCATAAGCAGCCCTTCTCCAAGAACTGCGCATACCACCTCCGAATGGAATTGTTTGAAGGTGCATCCTTCATAAAAAAAAATAAAAAAATTTGAATGTGCCATTGGACAACGGTAACTGACTGACACACCTGAAAATCTAGAGTGCTAAAAGCCTTCTGTATAGCGTTAACTGCCATATTGCAAACACTGACATGTGGCGGAACAAAACGTAACTATAAGATTAGCGGCTGCTACAAAACAAAACTTTGAGAGTTTGTCTATTCATTCATGTAAAGATAATACTTGTATGTTTAGTACACAGCCAGTAAAAAATTCATGAAACCCCGACAATCATTTTGAATCACCCTTAATTATGTGGTTGTGGTAATGGTAGTATTGTAATTAGTGTTATTGTCTTGTATTTTAAAGCAAGCTCTAATGGTCTTATGTTTACCAGAATACAACCTGTTTTGGTGGAAAGCTTGGGACAACTGGTGCGTTTCTATGTGGTCCAGCTACCAGCATATATGGCAGCAGTCTTGCTACTAGTACTCCGCCAACAATTGCTTGAAATATCAACTGCTGGTAGCTGCTCGATGTTCCATTCTGCCTTGGCTGCTGGAGCTAAGCCCTACTTTCTATTGCCGGCTGCCAAGATTGCTTCACGAATTCTTATGTATGTTAACCATAATCATAAAAATAATTATAATTTATAACTTATACATTTATGAAGCTATTTATTGTGTGTATTTAAATAAATTAGTGTGTGTATTTTTTTTTTTTTGTTTACATAGGCAGGAAGGTTTGCTTTGTTAATGTCTCCTGTTCAGGTGGCAGAAACAAGTTGTTATGATGCATGTAGATGTTGTAGATAATTAAAGAATGTGTCTGCAAGTTGGAAGAAACTTTTACAAAGAGATTGGTCAGCATATTGGCTGAAAAAGGAGACCCTCTATTCGCATATGTTGACTTCAAGTAAAAACAAATAAAAAGATGAAAATAATTAAAACAGTAACACCCTCCTAAAAGGTTTTGTTTTTGATATGTATATGTGATTTTTTTTTTTTTTAAGTTTGAGTGACAGAAATATAAGAAGATGGGGATCCATCTACATCTATTTTTGCTTAAAATTTATATTCCACTAAGGTGTCTGCCACCCCCCTCTGTACCAAACATTCCTCCCATTTAGTCTCAACATTTATGGAAGATGCAAATAAGCTGTCAAACAGTTCCTCTCCAACAACAGTGACAATAAATCCCAAGTCCTTATTTTCCCACATCATCCAATCTTCTCCCTCTCTCCTCCCCCAAGTCATTTCACAGACACATTAACCCATATATTGACTGTCTCTGAAATCAGACAATATGTAGACAGACCTCCTCCAGAAAGGGGTGAGGGGAGACAACACATCCCTTACTCTGTAAACCAGATTATGAGATGGGACTAAAAATATCTCCAATTCTTTTCAGAGATGCCCCTCCTTCCAAGAATCCTGTCTACCTATCCCAAAATAATCTTTAGTAGACTTGCCAAACTCAATAAATTTCTCAGCCATAAGTACCAGTCCTCTGCTCTATAAAACACCAAATGGCTCCTTTACCAGAGAAAAAACACATTGCAAATTCCACAATACAATCTCATTCACTGACCCTGTCATTGGGAAAAAATTATCCATAATAGGTCATGTACACATGCAAGATTCTGGGTTACATACCATTGTTCCATTCCATCAGCCTTGACACTAATGATCTTAAAATCTGCTACACAGAGATTTAACATCTTTTTCAGAAGATTCCAGATTCCTCTAACTCAGATGATGACAGCTGTTTTACCAGCATAACACAGATCCTCCAGTCTTTTCTTTCATTAATCATCAGGTAATCCTTCTTCATTTCCCCATCCCTGTCTCTGCTCATGTACCTTGTCCTGCAACTGCACAGATTAAACCATCATTCACAACAGTTTTTGGTAGAGGTTGTATTCTTTTTGCTTGGTTTTTGTATTTCATTTTATTTGTGTTTCACACACAGAATTCTCATTTTTTCTTGCCACTGACCAAACTTTCTGCAAGTATTTACTTTGGACAAGGTTTCAACTGCAGTGTTGGTCAGTGTATATTATTCCTTTTATTTGTTAATTTTCTTGAGACTGCAGCCTTGTTAGCTCCCTCCTGGCTGATGAGGCAGGTTGCTTGGAAATTATTTCTTTTAGTATCATGATCTGTTCTTGATCTGTCACATCTGATATTGTGGCAGGTTGTGGTTTCTTTCTGTATACCTATCTGCAAACCATGTAAGCTTTGGATTTGGTCAAATGTGTTTTTTGTTTGTTGTTTGTTATTTTATTAGTGCAGTGGGAGGAAGTGGAGAAATAGGTGCAATGCATCTTGCAGGATCTTAGTAGCCATGATCAGCGAGAATTTAACCATGCTTTGATGTATATAAACATGTTGAAGGATATGCTATGTGGGAAAGGCATTAATTCTGGTTGTGCCTGTAGATGGGATTTCACTAGGTATGGCATACACCTAAATACTAGAACAGGGAACCAGCTACCTTCTGAATTGTTAGCTATAGCTGTAAGTGAGGTCATAACAGTGACTTTTTAAGGTTCAAGACTGCTGATGATGGGAAAAAAAATAGTTTTCCAAAAGGATATTGAATGTAAATATATGATTGAAAAATCATAAATAAGAAAGAAATACTAAATACTACATAAATACTAAAGAAACTGATGAAACAATATTAGAGTTATCACAAAAATGAAGATGGATTAAACCGAGCGTGGTGGGTGAACGGTTAACGTTCTGGCATCGCATTCGGAAGGACGCGGGTTCGAATCCCCGTCCGGGCATCCAGATTTGGGTTTTTCATGGTTTCCCCAAATCACTCCTGGTGAATGCCGGTATGCTTTATTCAAAAAGGCCATGGCTGAATTCCTTCCCATTCCTTTTCCCCAGTCCCATCCCGCCTCTAGTGACCATAGCCGTCGACAAGGCGTAAAGTTGTAAAAAAAAAAAAAAAAAAAAAAAAGAGTATGGATTAATTCCTTTTCGGGTTATGCTGCATTGTTTATTTAGATAATTAAATAAACAATGTAGCATAACCTGAAAAGCTATTAATCATAAACAAAGATGGCTGTGGAAGTCTTAGCAATAATTTAATGAAGATGGAGAGTAATTCTGAAAATATCACCATTTATAAAATTGTTATTGGTGAAATGTAGGAGTACAATCTGTCAAAAATACCAGAAATCGGTCAATAAAACACGAAATATTTATTATTCATCCAAATTTATTGTACTGCCTTCAAAGGAGGTCCCTTTCAAAATAATACACTTGTCAATGAATAATCAAATCATCAAAACATTTTTAAATGTTTTACTGAAAGCAACTTCAGTTCCCATCGTTAATTCTCATTTATATATTGTAGCGTCTGAAAACTTGTGCCTCGAAGAGTAATTTGAGCTTGGAAAGAGAAAAAACAGACCGGAGCCATATCAGGTGAATACAGTGGTTGTTCGATGGTATTTGTTGAGTTTTTGGCTAGAAATTCGTCACAATGAAAGCCTTGTAAGATAGTACGATTATCATGGTGCAAAATCCATGAGTTTTCTTTCCCCAAATCTGGCCTTTTTCGACAAATATGTTCTCTCAAATGCCGCATGCTGGACTAATTTCTAACATTAAAAGACTTTTATATATAAAAAAAGAAAGGGAAATTAACCCACCACATACCAAAGTGGACGGATGTGATGAGAGGGAACACTTATGCTGACAAACAACTACACAATATTTCGGCATCTGCCTTGTTCACAAGTAGAAAAAAACGGGCCATTAGGCTCGGAAGTGCACAACGAACGCTACCTAATGACTAACCGTGTAGTGGGAGGGGGGGGGGGGACGGCTAAGGAGTAGACTATCGATATCGGTATACAATGTCTGAGATAATATATTTAATATTTTGCAGGCGATGGTAAAATGAGCAAATGTAGTAATGGTACGGTATAAACAAGGAAAAAAAAGGTAGTGATGGGTTAATTGGAATTTAACGGTGGTTAAGTCCAGGTGGGTGTCTTGTATCCAGGATATTCTGGTACGCTAGTTCCCATCTCCGGAGTTCTGCTGCAGTGGTGCTGTCAGGGAAAACTCTGACTGCTCTCACAGTGAAACAGTCGTTGAGGTTGTTGGAATCATGGCTATTGGCATGTTCTGGTACTGGAAGGTACAGGTTACGAGTATGGACTGTTTGTCTGTGGCCATTCATTCTAACAGAGAGTTGCTGTGTGGTGAGGCCTATGTAAGAACTGGTGCAAAAGCGGCAAGTTAGTTGGTATATAGATGAGTGGTTGAACAGGTGGCATGTCCAATAATGGGGAAAGTTTCTCCTGTGGTGGGGTTGGAATATGTAGTGGTGGGTGGAAGCATGCTGCAGGTTTTACAGCGGGGTCTATTACAAGGATAAGATCCATATGGTGCTTTTGGAGAGTCTAACGGAGGGTATTTGTGGACTAAGATGTTCTTAAGATTGGGTGGTCTGCTAAAACATGCACGAGGGACATTGGGTAGAATTTTGGGTAGGAGAGTACGCATTTCCGGAAATGAGCGAAGGAAGTCATACCCCTGTCGCAAATATGGTTGATGGACTCGAGGCCAGGAGAGAACTGAGTGACAAAGGCAGGGCTATGGTTGGTTTTAGGAGACAAGTGAGAGTGGTTACGTGGAGGGTGGTTGATCGCGCGGGAGATCTGTTTATGTACAAGATCCCTGGGGTAACAACGGGAAATAAGGGCTTGGGATAGGTTTTGTGAGTATTGATGGAGAGAATGAGCGTCAGAGCAAATGCGACTTCCACGGATGGCAAGGCTGTATGGGAGGGAACGTTTGGTATGGAATGGATGGCAGCTATCAAAGTGTAGATACTGCTGTAAATTAGTGGGTTTGATGTGGACTGCGGTATGAAGGACACCGTGCCTGAGCATGATGTCAACATCGAGGAATGTGATGTGTGAGCGGGAGTAAGTCCAGGTGAAATTGATGGAATTGTTGCTATTGTTAAGGGAGTGGAGGAATTCAAGGAGGTGGTTTTCGCTGTGGGTCCAGATCATAAATATGTCATCTATGTATCTGAACCACACAGTGGGTTTAAAGGGAGTGTTGTTCAGGAAACGTTCCTCCTGACGACCAAGGAATAAGTTGGCATAGGATGGGGCCATGCGGGTGCCCATGGCGGTACCGCGGATTTGGTGATATACTACAGAATTAAAGGTAAAGAAATTTTTGGAGAGAACTATATGGGCCAAGGTTGAAATGAAGTATGTACTAGGCAGGCTATGTGGTGGTCGTAGGTCTAGGTAGTATTCTAGGGCACTGAGGCCCTGGCTATGTGGAATGTTGGTATAAAAGGAAGTTACATCAATTGAGACCAGGAAGGAGTCTGGAGGTAGAGGTGTGTGGATTGTGGATAGGTGTTCAAGGAAATGTGGAGTGTCTTTCACGTAGGAGGGAAGATTTTGGACAAAGGGTTGGAGATGTTGATCCACAAAAGCTGAAATCCTTTCAGTGGGCGATCCATATGCCGCAACTATAGGTCACCCAGGATTACCAGTCTTGTGGATCTTAGGAAGAATACAGTGTGGGAGTGCGGGTATTCTCCCCCCCCCCTCTCCCACTACACGGTTAGATAGATAGATAGATAGATATGTTCACTTTGATCCCATGTGAGAATAATCTCGGGGATGTGGAACAGTACATACACTTATTAGTAATGTCAATATTACTATATAATTGATAATATTATATATTGACAAGAAGTTAGTTATGACCCATTAGTATAACCAATATTTCCTGTAATCTACAAATACAATCCCGAGTTAGTTAATACTTATTATGTGGAACAGTGTATAAACTTGTTACCAGCATCTAACAACCAGTTATTTTCTTACCAACCAGTTACCACAACTCATAAGCAGTCAATTACTTAAAAACCTGTTAGTATCATAATTTTTTACAGCAGTTTTTGAGTGCATGCTATCCCATGTTAGTTACTATATATGAGTGAAATTTTGTAAACAGTGTAATTACTTCATTTGTCAAAAGTTTCAACAGAAAGAAAAACCATATATCATTTTAGTAATTGTGGACAACTTTGTCACCTTTCCCTTCCATACACCATATATACTATTTTATCAGTCATTCTTAGTTACCAAATTCCAAGAAGAAAATTCTTTTACAGAGTAAAATGGATTCTGAAGCAGAAACTCTTTCAGTTTGGACTTAAAGTAGTTGGGTTTTTGTAGATAACATTTAATTTCTGTTGGTAAGACATTGAATAAGGAAGCTCCAGTAAATGTTAACCCTTTCTGTACAATTGACAGTGATTTGTAATCCTTGTGAATATTATATTTATTCCTAGTATTATGGCTATGTATGTCAGCATTAAGATTGAAGTGTTCAGGATTTTCCACTACAAATGATAGTACAGAGTATACATATGTGCTGGCATTGTTAGTACACCCAGGTTTTTAAATAGATTTCTGCACGACGTCTGTGGGCTTGCTCCACAAATAGTTCTTATAGCACGTTTTTGCAATTTAAATACCCTCTGTGCTTGTGACGAGTTTCCCCAGAATGAGATGCCATAAGTGAGCAGGGAATGAAAATATGCAAAATATACTAACTTTCTGGTTTCTATATTAGCTATTCTAGATATTACCCTAAGTGAAAATGTTGCAGAATTCAGTTTTTTAAGAAGTTGTTGAATATGCTGTTTCCAGTTCAATTTGTTATCTATACATACACCCAGGAATTTTGTGAAATTACTTTCATTGATTGCTTTTCCTTCTGATATCACATTATAGCTGTCCTTTGTTTTATTTTTTGTAACAAACTGAAGTAACTGTGTCTTTTCTACATTAAGTATTAGTTTGTTGGCACTAAACCACCTGTTAATTTTCTTTATAGCATCATTTGCTGTGTTTTCGAGGTTTTGTGCTGATGGGTCTTTCAACGATATGCTGGTATCATCTGCAAAGAGCACCATGTGTTCATTATCACCTAGTATATGTGGGAGATCATTTATATAGATTAAGAACAGCAGAGGGCCAAGAATTGAGCCCTGAGGCACACCACATTTAACTATACCCCATTCTGAGTTTATAACATTTCCTGTATTAGCATCTTTCAGTGATACACATTGCTTTCTATTTTCCAGGTAAGATTTAAACCAAAGTCCTGGCTTACCACTAACTCCATAGTGGTCTAATTTACCTAGTAGAATCTCATGA
This sequence comes from Vandiemenella viatica, assembly GCA_031002005.1. Lineage (NCBI taxonomy): Eukaryota > Metazoa > Arthropoda > Insecta > Orthoptera > Morabidae > Vandiemenella > Vandiemenella viatica. The sequence continues at coordinate 86,267,915 of JARYHS010008075.1, forward strand.
TCAACACAGTCAAAAGCCTTAGCAAGATCACAGAATATACCTAGGGAATTTAATTTTTTATGCATTGATTCCAGTATGTTGTTTACAAAAGCAAAAATTGCTGAATCTGTTGAAACGCCTTGTCTAAAACCAAACTGTACTTTACTGAGTAGGTCATTCTTTTGTAGATGTGCATACACCCTTCTGTACATTGCTTTTTCAAAGATTTTTGAAAATGCTGGTAGAAGTGAAATGGGTCTGTAATTCTCAATTTTTGAGGTATCACCCTTTTTATAAAGCGGTTTGATTATTGACTTCTTGAGTGAGTCAGGGAAGATACCTTCTTCAAAAGAACTATTACAAATATGACTAATAACTCTACTAATGCTGGTGTTACATTGTTTCACTACATGGGTTGAAACCTCATCATAACCAAATGACTTTTTATTTTTGAGGGATTTAATAATTTTTTCAATTTCATTTTGACTGGTGGGAAATAGAGACATAGGTGCTGTTTTTGGTGACAAGGATTTAAGTATTGCTATAGCATCCATATTCCCATTATATTTTCCTTTTATTTTTTCAGCAACTGTTAAGAAGTAGTTATTGAAAGCACTTCCTACATAAGAGGGGTCATTTACAAGTTTATCATTAACTTATAGATATAGGTTTATGTTCAGGGATGATACAGTTGTTTCTCTTTTAATAATGTTCCAAACACTTTTTATCTTATTATCTGAACTACTAATCTCATCGTTTATGGCCAAACGTTTAGATTCTTTTATTACTTTGGTTAAAATTCTACAGTAAGTTTTGTAATGTTGTTGAGAAGCATATTATCAGTATTCCTAACTTTTACATATAATTCCCTTTTATGTCTGCAAGATGTTTTAATACCAACTGTAACCCAATTTTTGTTTACTCGTTTTTGACCAATTGGAGCTAGTTTTGTAGGGAGACACCTTTCGTAAATTTCCAAAAACCTTTGGTGAAAGTAATTGAATTTATTATTTACCCCTTTTAATTTATAAACAGTGCTCCAGTCCTCATTGAGAAGTTCATCATTTAATGTTTTTATTGAATGGTTTCTTTAATGGCCTAACTCTGACAAATCCTTTCTTGTTTGTTATTTTCATTTCCCACAACATCCAAAGTAATTATTTGAGCATTATGGTCTGACAAACCATTTTTCCATTGGAATTGTTCCATGTATTTCTAATTTATTGGGCTCTAAAAAAATGTTATCAGTGATGGTACTACTATTTTTTTGTGTTCTAGTTGGGAAATTTACAGTTTGATAGAGATTGAATGATCTAAGCATTCCTAGAAGATAATCTGTCTGGTTACATTCTACAGCAAAATTTATGTTGAAGTCTCCACAGAGGATAATTTCCCCTTTTAGTTCGTGATAAATTTATTAGAACCACTTCAAGTTTATTACAAAATTTACTGAAGTCTCCTGTGGGAGCCCTATAAACTGTCAGCATCTATAAGATATTTGTTTTCTAATTCTAACTGTATTGCACAACATTCAAAATCTTGTTCTATACAGTATTTACTTACATCTAACGATTTTGTCTTCAGTATTTCTCTTACATATATTGCTGCACCACCATTCTCATCTCTGACCTGCAATAACATGAAGCTAATCTATATCCAATAAAAGGGAGGAACATATTTCAGAATTCTTCAGATGATGTTCTGTCAGACATATGATATTTATGCTAAGATTCAATGATTTTTGGGTTTCTTCTATAGATATTATCAACTCATCAAGTTTGCTTGAGATACTTCATTAGGTAACGTTCATTGTGCACACACGTTCCGAGCCTAATGGCCTGTTTTTACTACTTGTGAACAAAGCAGATTCCGAAATGTTGTGTAGTTGTTTGTCAGCATAAGTGGCCCCTCTCATCACATCCGTCCACTTTGGTATGTGCTGGGTTAAATTTCCCTTTCTTTTCTTATATATATCACCTAAAAGCCGCTTCCATTTTCCTTAGTTGCATCATTGTTGCCTAAAAGACTTTTATGATTATATAATCATATACATACCTCATATGTTGATGTCAAGTATTTTTTTCTTTATGTACAAAGCTGATTGGCATTAATAAATAAATAACTCTCAGATACCATCTGACCTTCTTGCAAGAAATTCGAGTACATAACACTATCATAATCAAACATGAGTGCTGAGAGGGGAGTGCAAGGTGGTGCGCAAGCCCCCCCCCCCCCTGCTATGAAATAAATTACACAGAAAACGATTAAGAAACAAAAATTTATTATTAAATTCACTGTTTGAATAATAATACGCCTGGGTAGTTGTCCGAATTTCTTCAACACCTTGTCAATAAATTCAGTATCCGTATTTAATAAGTGTTGTATATAATGTATTTAAAAATATTGGATGCACCCCCCTTAAAGTAATCCTGCCGGTACCCATGTAATCAAAGAAAACAGTCAAACATCACCTGGACTTTTGATCAACTTTGACGCGGTTTTTTTGAGTTTCGGCTCAGTTGGAAGATGCCATTCCGAAGCTTGTTGACTTGTTTCCATATTAAACTAGTAAAACCCATGTCTCATCACCAGTTACTATGCATTTTATGAATGTGGGATCAGAATTGGCTCGTTCTAGCAAGTCTTCAGCGACCATTGAGATTTTGAAGAAAATTCAGGTCTTCTGTAACTTGTTGAGTGGCATCGCATTTCATGCCATCATTTAAAATGGTATGAATTGATTCATGAGATAGAGAAAGTGCAAACTTAAATGATGATTTTTCAGTCACTGTTCTGTTGAAGATGTTGCCGACCCACCAGAGCGAGGCAAATCTTCCGTCACATCTCAACTACTTTTGAATTCACTATACCACTCATATAAACATGTTTTTGGTAAAGTCGATTCACCATAAGCCTTCTGCAACATTTTTAGCAATTTGGCACTCGAAATTCCATTTCAAATGCCAAATTTGAGAAAAAAATTTTTGTTCAATATTTTTATCCATTATAAAAATCGCTAAGAACACTTGATATGAACTGATAACAATGAGCTCTGTAAACAAACTAAATTACAGATAGTCTCAAACTCGGCATCAGGATAGGGGACAGTTGAGCCAACTTCACGACAAAAAGAATTTTGTCAATCTCTTAAGTGGGTTTTTCAAACTATCAATTCCCTGTACTTTCTTGACAGAATGTATAATGAAAATAGTGTGTAGAGTGTGGTAACTTAATAGAGGTAACCAAATGACAAGATGCTGTAAGAGTGGAACCTTCATTAAAGGAAGTAGTGTTAGATAATGGGATTTCTCTTGATGATTATAGAGTGTACCACAGAGATAGATGAATTGGTGGAGGGACATTCTTAACCCCTCAATAGCAGTTAAGTAGCAGGGGATGTAGCATCTTATTCCATTTGAATGATTTACCACAGTTGCCAAGCTCAGATTTAGCACTGCTTCAATCTGCACATAGTTTCTGTGACTTACAGAACTGATGCACTTGAATTTGTAATTCCTGGAATAGCTTTCCCATAGGCATTTGGTGCCTCTGTTGAGTTGGAATTCGGGGTTTGACTGCTTTGTAAAAGCAATGAATGTTCTAGAACTAGAGCCCTCGAATGTAAATTTCTCTTACAAATGAGTGGACGCTGCAGGGTCATTGGCTGGTTTGTTTTTTATTGTTCCATTCACAACACTAGAGAATGACTTCTTCCTGTTATTATTGTCAGAAGATGTGGTTGGTATTAGTGGCAGATTATATCACCACAATTTGACAAGTCTGTAATCTTTAAGACCTAAAACAGACGAAGCGGTTTCCTGCCAATCAGCGGAGGAGCGACCGCCACAGCTATTCACACAATGTAACTTTTGGAGCGGTGGCCACCACCTCGACCAACACGTGGATGTTGATTTGGTGTGTATCTCAATTCTTTCTACAAAAAAAATGGACATTGAAGACAAGAGTGAAATGCCTCTATGGTTACTGTACTGAAAGTGGATCAATAGGGAAAAAAAACTGCCGATATCAGTGCTTCGGAATCAGTTTCATTCATTTTTTCCTAGTAAAATGAATAATATGAGAACTCTAGTCATAAAAAATTCGATTGCCACATTCCTTGGAATCAATAAGACACTCAAACTGTATTTTATGGTTCAAAAGTACAGATTAAGATAAAAGTTAAGATAAAGTTTGATGCTTGATCAATAGAAAAATATTAAATTTCAAAGTCTAAAAAGTGTATTATTGAAAACATATGGAATTGGGAAATAATTACAAGAAAAGTAAAACATAAATAATTAAAATTTAATTTTCATTATTTATTTAATATAATTGTGTATTATGTGTTTTACTTTTGAACGCTTAAGTGTACTGATACAAAAATGGGAAAAAATCTCCATTTCTGATACATTTTCTTCTGTCAGCGGTGTTGCAGTGGTGATTCCACGCTGCGAGTGCAAAACAGGCGAAGCAGCGCCGCATGAAAGTCGCAGGGAAACCATGCATCACACGACATTATCTGTTTTGCCGAATTGAATTACATTGAACCATGCATAGACTTGTCAGCCGCGCAGCAGAAACAGCCTTGTCTGTTTCAAACCTAAGAGTACATTAATTATGATTGGTAGTCTGTCAACAGACATGCTTCAGTCTGTTTCTTCAGCTGAGATTACATCATTACGAGTAGGTTTGAATCTGTCTTGCCTTAGGGAATTGTATGATAACAGTTTACATTTAACAGTAGCATCTGTACCATCAGGAGTTGGCAAGGCATCAGTTGGAGTACTCACTAGTGCCTCTTGTGTTGACATATTATAAATTTTCACTTCATCTGCTGTATCATCCCCAGATTCTTCTTCCATTTTTTAAGTCCAAAGGCATTCTCTGATTAAAGGCTGTAACTCACTAACTTTCTAGTAATAAATGTTAATTTTATAGAATGTGCACTGAATACAAAAACTTTAAACGTGGAAGCAAACACAAACTGATATCCACAGATGCAGACTGTACAATATGGTAAGCTAAGTATCTCTTTGTAGCACGAAAAATCTTTGAGGTTTATGTTTTTCAAAACAACAAAATATAAAGCCTTTTACTAAGTAAATAAACAAACATAATATAACTATAATGAAGCTCATGCTCTGGTGGAAAATTCCACCTTATTATTATTATTTTGTCTTATGTTCTTTAACTTTCTCAGCCATCTACTTTTGCATTTTATAAATTTTAATTTGAAAGCCTTTCAGTATTTTTGGTAAACTATTCAGCACTTTCCTTGGTAATGTATTCCAATCCCTGACCCCCTTACCAACAAATCAAAATTTTTCACACTTCCTTATGCCTGAAATCGAGTGCCAGCTGGTGGCAGCGATCACCTCTTCCCTTCCAAGCATTATTCCTAATTTTTCTACAAATATCAATCCTTCAAAGTGCCATCACCAGTATTTGCCTAGCACACTCCCAGCATTCTCTTCACCTTCTTCCAGTCTGCTTGATAATGCCAATGCAGTTTAGTTTTTTTTTTTTTTTTTTTTTTTTCATGACAGTTACTGATTGTATTCTGGGGTAGTTTCTACAAACCAACCGAGATGTCCTACTTTGGCACCCACACCAAAACTGTATTTTATATCCCATACTACACCACTGTATTCAACCAGTGGTCTGACCAAAGTTTTGTAACTCATTTCCCTAGTACATCCCCTCACAATCCTTTACAAAAATAAAGGATTTTGAAACCTGTTTCCACCCAAATGAGTTAATCAGTGTTATATTTACACTTCTAATCTTCAACAAATAATTCCTTTCCCACTCTATAATCATTAAAAATATTAGTTATTTTTGTTTATTTATCTGTGTACCCAGCAAGTTGACTTTCCTTTGCATTTATATTAATTCCATATTAACTTACTGTGCTAGATATGCTTCCCAGGTCACTCTGCAGCTGCTCAGTCTCCTCTCATTATAATCCTACTGAATACCATCAGGTCATCGGATAAAATAGACTGCTAGATTACTGCCGAACACAATCAGTAACTTATATGATAAAACAGATGGAATGGGATTCATTGGAAATAGGAGGAGAGCAAAGAGAATGGCGGGAGTGTACATGAAGTGTTCCGTTACTACAGTTCAGAACAGCTATCATTTCACGTTGCCACTGAATATTGTCTAAGTCAAACTTTTGCAGAATATTTTCAGAGCCCAATATTTTCAATCACTAAAGTTACAAGCTGTTAAAACTTTCTAAGTGTAGGAGCTGCCAAATCACAGAGATGACTGGCGGGTACATGCTTCCTTGACCGACTGTTGGTTGGAGTAAAATCTGGGGGGTTTAAATACCTTTCATTGTGGGAACACACACAATTCCCAGAATCCCCAACCATCATTTATTCCAGTCTTTCTGAAACTTGGCCATCTTATCAAATGAATTATACTACATACTTTTCTCTATGATGCTTTTTGTCATATTTCTATTTGTTTACGCATAATTAAACTACAAAATTAAAGGGTTGAAGACTATACTTGTTTATTTATAACTTCAGAAGTATTTGTCTCCTGTATAGTTGGCTGTACCCTATGGCTTGATTTTTCTTCCTCTTTAATTTTTTTTATGAATTACCTCTGTGAATATTTTTATTTAGCTGTTATATTTAATTATTATTATGGCATTTTGCAACTATCTTACTTTCAAGGAAATAAATCATTTCTATTAATCATGAGTCTCTTATTTAATTATAGCTTTACATGAGACTTTCACTGTGCTTCATGGAATTTTCAGCTTTTTTTATTATGACAAATTCTTATTTCGTAATTACATTTTGGCACATGTACGATGTAACTTTAGGCACAATACCTAAAATTCATTTTTCATCCTTTAACCATAATATTATTTATTAACTGTAATCATATTATTATTTCCTTTTAATTTAACTTTCATTTGACCATATTTTTCACTTCATAGCTATTTCCGTTTAAAAGTTGAATTTATTTACTCATCTGTAAAATGTATTTACGGTTTAGCTATAAACTCAAATTTTTGTTATGAGGTTTACTTCAATGCTGAAAATGTGTTGCCATACTTAAATTTTGATTATATTTTTAAATTTAAAGTCTTTTTCTATTGTATATGAAATTATATTGTTCCTGCACATGTGACCGTGCTGCTGATTGCATCATTGCAGCTTGGCTAGTTAGAATCAATCTTCAAATTGAATTATAGTCCTAAATAAAATTTTCCATCCCCATAAACATTGCATTGAAATGCTTGTTTTTAATCCTAGTATCTGTGGAAATGTTTGTGGAACTTTTCATTAAATTTCATTATTCAACTTCCTCCTCCATGTAATTATGTGATTCCAGACCTGTCTTTACTGGACGATTGTTGTAATATTAAGTTTATGATTATTTAATTTTTTTACAGTGATAAAGACTTTATATACTCTCCTTTTCGTTACAAACAGGCCTCAAACTTTTTAATGCTACCAATTGATGTATGGCACAATCATAGCATTACACTTTTTTAGTTGGTAATACTACAATAACTTTTTTCAATTGACATAAGATGTTGTGTTTCTCTCAACAGAGCTTTTGTTGTGGTAGTGTGGCCTTTACAATTTCACTGTGAACATTAATGTATTGAAACCTCTGACAGGGACTGATTGGCCGAGGCTAGTGAGTGTGTGTGCTGACGAACTAACCTTTGGAATTCCAGTTCTGCCTCTGTTCTTCTGGCAGCTCCACTGGAACCTTACCTTTTGGCTGTTTGGGCTAGTGCTTGACACGACTGTGGACTGATGGCTACATACTGAACATTAGAAGCTGATTTAAGTTCTTACTACATGAAGGAAGGCGAGACTTGCAATGGAACAGTTTAGTGGCCTCAAAAACCGAATAATACAGTTGATAACATGCCTCAAAGTGGATTCCAACTGTTGCCGATTTATCTAAACCCTCACACGGTAGTTAGTGAATCTCTTAGTGCAAACTGTAATAGTTAATTGTTAGGTGGATGGTCGCTCTGGATGGGAGGTGCATTGGAGGGTGGCAGGCCCCTAACAGGTAGCTATCGAAGTATGCTTGACTACTCTTGACGACTGCCTGACAGTAAAGACCTTGAACTGCCCCAGCCGCCTCCCCTGATGTACAATTATGAAGGGGTCTCCACTCTAAGGTGCTGACTGCAAACGCGCAGATTCCTTGCTGGTCAGTGCTTGACGGCGTTCAGCATTGTCAGTGATCACCGATTGCCAATAGCTCGACGACTGAATATTCCTATAATTCCCTAAATAGTGATGGTCTTCAAAATGACCTTTATAATACCTCCCCCCATTAGAAGAAAACGTTTTCCATAACACCGAAAAGTACAATATGCAACATAGTTGAATTTCCGCTTTGAACCTCACAAGAATATTGCAAAAATTTTTAATATTTATCTTTGAATTCTGGTGTAGCATGTCGGCCAAGGCTGAAGATAAACAAAATGATAAATCAGTCATGCAAAAGATTTTAAGTAAATATAATTTATGAAGTTGGATGGAATATAGTTATTCTCGACATGTGCCATTTATTTTGAGTTCAGCATAGCTACCACTGTTTGTGTAGCATTGTTATCATGGTATTAGCAGTGTTTTGTGCCAGTTTGGCTGAATTTTTCCGGTACAACAGATTACAATAAGACATACTTAAAACTAGGATTGTCATAATGGTTTGATAACTCGGTTAGATATAATAGTGTCTTGCGACATTTGGAAATATTTTTTTCCATTTTCTAAGGTGCTTTAATCATGAACTATGGTAAACTGCTTTCTGATAGATTAAATTGCTTATTTAGCTTACGAGTGATCGGTAAAATTTTTGCTTACTATCTTGCATAGTATCGCATTCTCCAGAGTGCCTTAATTGGAAAGAATTATGCTTCTAGAATTAAGTGCTGCATGAATCATAAGACAAGTAATTGTCATTATGACTGGATTCAACATAGTAATAAGACAATTATTATGGATTCTCTTACATATAACTTGCTTACTATTTCTCTTGGCAAGTGTCCAACCAATTGCCTGGAAAACATGGTTGTTGAGCAACCAGTTGGAAAAGCATATGATTACCACAGACTGCTTACAGTTACTACGTTTAATTTAACTCTTAAGACGTGTGGTTCTTACTGAGTAACATGGTTCAGTGTAATTCTCTGTTGACATATTGCTCTAACACAGTTAGATGATCATATCATTATGTTAACTACAATTTAAAGATTTTAGACTACTAGACAATGCTTACTTCAGTAGTACTATAAATACATTCTAGGATTTCGTAAAACATCATTTCATTAACAGTTTATTATTTTTACAAGTCACTATTACTCCAATTTATGTTAAGGACTTCAGTATGCTTGTATCTTATTGCATTAACTAATCATCAAGAAGTGAATTTAAGTTTACAATACATGTTCAAAATGTCAAAATTGATGCAATTTTTTTATTTTTTTTTTTTTTTTTCTTTAATTTCTGGACATCATAATTTTATGATGATTCTCCTAAAATAATGTTAGCTTCATTCTTAAATTGCTTAGTTTGAAGTGATCATACTTGTATGATATTTATAAGTCACATAAACAGAAATACGTGCTGTGTTTCACCGGTTGACTGGGCATATCAGGTTATGCTACGCGTCACTGGCCACTCGCTCGCCATAACTGCTTCCTGGAAAATTTACACTTTCGACAGTACTTTGCCTTAAAACTAAAATATACATAATTTTGACATAGGGGAGAGGTGGCCCTCAATATGGGATCTGCGACAATGAGTTATCCGAGCAAACTGCAAGAACGGTTAACGTGTGGTCCAGTTTGTCCTTTAAACATGAAAACAACAGTTCATCTCCTGCTGAAGGCAGTTTCTCAAATTTCGTGGTTAGATTAATAACTGTGTCTTGGCATGCAATTTATGAGCCCACATACTTTCTCGCAAATGGTACAAATCAATTTATTAAAGGTTTAAGCCATTGTTGACTGCAGATATTATAATGTGAATGATGTATTTCCTTCTTTTGACGTTTGAACTCCCTTTAAGTTCTAATTTACCAAGTTTACCCTCTTCTCGATTCTTGTGTATGGTAATTTTCTTACCTGGAAGCCACAATTTTTTGATTCACCAGTAAAACTTGAAAGATTAGTTTTCATGAGTCTGTTACAAATGTCATGCAACTACTATTGATAATACAGATCACGTGATTTTTCCCTAGATTAGTGGTGAGCTACCATTCAGAACTCTAGGCTTGACAGTGTTTATCACTGCAAAATTTGATAAGGTACAAATAATTTCCAATTGCTAGCAACAGATTTTCAAATTTAAGTTGTTCATGTAAGGTAAATACTATAATGTATCTCTGGAACAAATAGATGAATTCTCCTTATTAGTACGATCTGCTTATTATCTAACAATTGATTAGACTTACTTGCTACATTAATGACGCTGTGATTACACTCTGTGTGTTTAATCACCCCGATTAGTGATAGTTTAAAATTGCTAGGAATAGTCACACAACCCTTGATGCTTTCCTTTAAATATTATTCCATTATCATTTGTGTGTAGTTCCATCTTCTTTCATAGACTTATTTTTACTAGCTGGTTGGTTTACTTACGTTACTCTTACTCGCTCTTATATCTCTCACACAACAATTACCAATTGCCAAAACTTAATTCTGTAACACTTTCATTGAGAATAATAGCTAGACTAGCTGATATAGGAACAAGGAAATTGTTATAGTTTTCATATTTTCGCTACCTATTCACTTATGGTATCTCATTCTGGTGAAACTCTTTACAAGTACAGTAAAGAATTATTTGTGAAGCAAACACACGTACATTAAGTTTAGAAATTCATTTAGACAGTAAATGGTAACATTGGCTTATCTATTCAGGAAATGTTATTTACGAAAACTTAACGACTTTAAATCCAAACTGAAAGTGTTTTTGCTTCAGAAACTCTTTTACTCTGTGAAATAATTTTCTCCTCGCAATTGTGTAACTGAGGATGACTGAGGAAATACTATATGCTTGATGTATGGAAGGGGAGTGTAACAAAATTGTTCAAAATTACTAAAATGGCGTATGGATCTTCCTTGTGTTACAACTGTTTACAAATACAGTAATTACACTATCTTCAAAGAGCATTCATATGGAATAACTAACTTGGGAAAATATACATTTGAAATTGCAATGTAAATCGATTACAATGATTTCGACTAGCTAGGTGGTTAACTATGGTGTTATTGATTTGTTGTTTGCTCCTAATTCCACCGTCTCTTTCGGATTGAAATTTCATTCTCTTTCTGTTCGTTATTCGTGGTTCTCAGTTTCCTAATACTTAACTAACCTAGGTAAATCCACTTAGTGATGACTTCCCTATACTACAATCTTATATGAAAATACACATCGAATATGAACTAATTCACCAAGTATTTTGAATGTGCAGATTTTAAAAGACCTATAACGTGGCTGTAGGTTTGGCTAAATCATTAGGTTTGTAAACTGATTGCCATTATTAGTGTTGAGGTTCACATAATGGTTATGTTTGCAACTGGGATGTGTTAGTAACGGATAAATGTAGTTTGTTTCCATAAACGTTTGGAGTTGATGGTAGACTTTTGAGTACATATTATGTCGTAAGGGAAAGTTCTCCTCCCCAAAGACTGCACTCGTGTTTTGCCATTTTAACTCGATTAATGGGTATACACATGATGTTGCCCTGAAAATCAGAGTTCGAACACCGTCTATTTTTACATCACCCATTATTTAATATAGTTGGTGCTCCAAATATTTCTAACATGTGACACAGAATTTGACTCCTTACATTAAGTGAGTATGTGTTATTACAGTAGACACATGAACGACATGAGACTGAGGCTATATTTTTTCTAACTGAAACATCAGACTTGCACAATTTATAACTGACCCTATTCTACTTATCCCAGCTTGAAATTCCCGGCACTACCTAAGTGCAGATGGGTGGAATGGAGTGCCTACATCCTCACCAGGTTAACTTCTTGGGCTAAAACTGTGAGTTATTTCAGAAATGTTGGCCCCCAAAACGACGCAACTCACCACACATTTATTTATTGGATCTGGATCAGTCGGTCCCTTGCCACCTTTTACCGCAAAATATTCTGCTTCACTTTATTATATTGGCTTTCCTGCCACACTTACCTTAACACGATGCCAAACCGGTTTCATTTTCACATCGGTAAAAGTCATTTTCATAATTCTTAAATTCACGCATTACCACTTTGACCGGTATTTGGCTAGCAATCTCTTTTGAAATTCCCTACTTCGCTCAGTAGCATCCGGATATTTATTAACATTAATATATGGAGAACTCGCTTCGATCTGTTCATAAACACCACCACTGCTGTGGCCTCTGAAAACATTTTTGCCTCACTGAAGGATATATCTGGTGGAAAACATGCATTTACTAGTAATAAACAACCTCGCTTAACTCACCATTATAACTCAGCTCACCCACATCTCAAAATCCGAGATCCTCACGTTCAATGCCCGATAACTGTTGTAGATTTACTCGCTGCCGTAGTTACAATAAAAATTGGGGTCCACTCACCCCTAATGTCTTGTTCTCATCACCGCCACCGTCATTGCTGTCGACGTCTGAAGACCGTCCCATGGTGCCTGCCGCAACATGTTGCCTCGCATCACCACCATCCACACCTCGTGTTGATTCCACACTTGGCTTCCCCGTCGCTCGTATGTTGACACCGTAGTCTGATGTCTCCAGCCGTGTGCTGACACTGCGCCTGTCAGAACACACCTCCCGCGTTCGTCTTCCCAACCGTGTGTTGATCCGGCCACCTGTTCTTCCTGCCGCCCACATCTCCTTCAGATGGTGATTGTTTACTTCTTGCTAATTTGTCAGACTATCCACACTGATGTTCCAAAATATCAGTACTACGCCAAAGTCCCACAATGACGCCACTTTGTCAGGGACTGATTGGCATGTGAAGATAGGTGTGTGCTGTCAAACTAACCTTAGAGAATTCCAGTTCTGCTTGAAGTGTCTCTTCTGTTCTTCTGGCAGCTCCACTAGAACCTTACCTTTCAGCTGTGTGGGCTAATGCTTGACACCACTGTGAATTGGTGGCCACAGACCGCAGATTAGTTGCTGATTTAAGTTCTTACTGCATGAGGGAAGGTGAGACTTGCAATTGACCAGTTTATTGGCCTCGAAGACTGAATAATACAGTTGATAACATACCTCAAAGTGGATTCTAACTGTCGCCAATTTATCTAAGCCTTCACATGGTAGTTAGTGAATCTCTTAGTGCAAACTATAATAGTTAATTGTTAGGCAGATTGTCGCCCCCGATTGGAGGTGAATGGGAGGCTGGCAGGCCCCTAACAGGTGGCTATCGAAGTATGCTTGACTACCCTCGAATACTGCCTGACAGTAAAGGCCACTCCTTAATCACTATTACTGTCCAAGCCGTGTCAGCTGACCTACAGTTATGAAGAGGACTGCACTCTAAGGTGCAGACTGCAAGCATGCAGATTCCTGTCTTGTCAGTGCTCAACCACACTCAGCATTGTCAATGGTCGCCGATTGCCAATAGCTTGATGACCGAATATTCCTATTATTCCCTAAATAGTAATGGTCTAGAAAATGACCTTTACACCTCCATTAAGCAGTAAGTTAATTCAAAGATGGAAAGATATCCAGTTATAGAGAGCATCATGATAGGATGGGAATTTATGTGCGCTAAGATTAATGAGGGAATTGGAACAGAAGAGGATTGGTTGGTTGAGGTGAAGATGTGTAGAGTCTGGAATATATGAAAATCTTAGTGCTTGATAAAAATGATGACAATATGAAATTAACTTAATAGAAATTATTTGATTACAACAAATATTTTGTCATTTCCTAATTCAGCTTCTTTTTTATATATGATTTGTTGTTCAAAGCATTAAATATTAGTTTATCTGTATATAATTGTTTTAAATTCAACTTATTTACGTAAGAAAATGTTACTGCAGTATGTCATTCTAATTACTAATTTTATATACTGGGACAACGGAAGTATTTCCCTTATCAATTAGGAGAAAATTTATTTCTTTTGGTTACCATACAATCCCTTGACAACTTTGTCACTTGTTTTCCTATAAATGTCCAATTTTCATTTGATTCCACAATGTATTATATTTAATGTAGTATTTTTCTGTTTGATTATTTCGTTAAATAGAGCACCATTGTTTTGTGACTATGTTTTGCATTTCAATGTGTAATTCAACCTGAATCTTTAGTTACAAATCATATTAATTGTACTGAGAATATAATTATTTTTGTGAATTTATTTTGGTATAATTTTTTTTCTGTGTGTGATGATTGTTCATTTCGCCATCATTATTTAAATGTGCTAATAACCATCTTTTACTTCCTGTTAGAATGATGTAAAATATAAAAATAAGGATAAATGCAGGAAGGCTGCAATGAACACAAAAACATGAACTGACTTTAGAACATTTTGGTTATAGCCTTACATTGCATGTTTCAGTGTGTACACATCTCATCCCCATGTCAAATTTCTCACCTCTATGCATGATTAAGTTTTTAGCTGAAATATTGGAAAGTTTTGTATTATAAAAGTTATGCGATCATCATGGCCTTACTGCCTTCATCTGTGGTGAGTGGCAGGTTTAATTTACCAATGCTTATGTACTTTCACTGCCTAGCAGAATTTTAACTGTCACATTTACCGTAATCAGTGTAAAATATAATTTAATGTGACAGATTCAACTGTGATGTGCTAACCTTTTGCACTTTCAGGAATTAGTAGTCTATCTAAACTGCATGTATGGAAACTTGTTTTCCAACATATCCTAAATAGCAGCTTCCTTCTGGACTCAGTCGTCTAGGAAAAGCCTCATCTCTCCCAGCTCAATGTTTGGCACACCAATTCTTAAGCTTCAGGGGATTTTATTATTATTATAAGAAGGATTTTTTGGCCACCAAGTGACATAGTATTCTATTTGCCACACAATTCACCTCTTATTGTGGCTAATTAACCTAACTTGACAGTTTTACTGGGTACATAACAGATAATAATTACTCTTAGGAAAAATCGGTAGCTATAGAGACCAGAAGACAACAGGAAAGCTGAAGTTCTGGCAAGCAATAGACAAAGTTAGTTCACATTTTGGGTGTATTGAAATTAAGTTACTGTCAGCAAAGGACCTCAGTAATTCTTCGGTTGTTTATAAAATGAAGTAAGACGAAAATAAATGTGAAGTGAATAAAAAGAAGGATTATTATTATTATTCGTCATAAGACGTTAAAATGATTCTGTACTCATGACGACATAACAATCCATATTAAAATAAAACAAGAAGGAATTTATAAAATATAACATTAGCAATTTTATAAAATACAACATGGCAAATATTATATACAACAATACTTACAGCTTAATGTGGAATCTGAACCATGGAAGAATTCTGTTGTACTTCACATTACACAGCAAGCTGAATGGGTGAAGATCAGGTCGATGGCCTTTAAAAATCTCAGCCGAGACTGGTATTCGACCTTTCGATCACCAATGAGCAAGCTGCCTGTATTAAGAACTTGCAAAGAGACTTGAGAGCTGAATATGGACTGATCTGATATACAAAGTGAAATTTTTTATTTGTGTATCCTGATTTATTGAACATCGCCATTTGTAACATATTTACTGTGTTGTTTAATGTTTAGACTAATGCAATCAACTCCCAGGCAGTTCAACAGCAGTATTTTTCTTGAATCTTGAAAATGTTTTGAAATTGGAAAATTCTTTGTTTTAATCAATGTTATGTTTATTTTTATAAACAGGCAGCTCTCTCTGTATGGTGGTTTTCTGTTACTCTGATAACACTCCAATGTTTTTATTTTTAGAGAAAACCATCATAAAAAAATATAATATAAAAGGCAATGAACTATTACATTTACAGCAGCACTCCTGTGTCAAGTGCTGCCAGAATCTCTTATTGTACTTAACACACCGATGGAATGGATTACCAAGCAAAATTTTTGTACATTTGGTTTTTTTTTTTTTTTAAATCTTTAAGCGTTGTACATCTGTTGCAGTTTTCGATAATTTTTTGATGGCAGTCAAAGGTATGATTAGCATAGATGTAAGGAAACAGAAAAAGAACTATCAAACTACAGCATATATCACAAAAGTTGCAGAGAAGATAAGAAATATGAAGAACTTGAAACACTGATGCAATTTTCCAATTTACACCCTTCATTTGAATTAGACCATGATGAATCCTACAACTGAAGTGTTCTTTTTCCTTACCTCTGTAATTTTTCTAATGTCTATGAATGTTGCAGGTTGCCATTGCCAGTGTTGCCTTTTTCATTCTTCCATTCGCCAGGCTCCAATTTAATGCAAGCTTCAGGAACTGACTTCTTCTTATTACCATTGTTTCTTTACATGGTGGCATTTGCAGTTGTCTTTATATTGGGTATCTTGTGCTGGATAACCATCGTATTTGGTGGCCAAGCTGGTCATAAGATGGCGCTAAGGTCAGTTAATGTTTAAATTGCTAATATTTTTAACATATTTTTATCACAGCTCAGTTATAAGTGGTTTCGAGTGTTTTTTTAATAAACAGTAATGATCATGAAGCAAGTCTGTAAATTTAGCTGTAGATATTTTTTTTGTTTTACCGACTATACCATTTAACCAACTAAAAGAGTGGAAGCTTTCCCAGTCATGGATTGAATAAAAAATTCTCAGGCCTCCCGTAGGGGAAGTGCATCAATTCGATGTGATGTTTCAAATTCTCTTTCAGAGCTCATTTTCCAGAGAAGTGTTGGGTTCCTGGAACAATTGCCCTTCTATAGTTAACAATGATCAAAATTAGCTCATTATATTCACGTGCGCTGAGGTGGTAGAAAGCAGCGTGGTAGAAAGATGTTGCAGTGGCAGAAGAGACATGTAGGGGACATGCTTGGTGGAGTGAGTCAGTTGTTGTTTAGTGCTCATACTTGCCCCATCTCAACAGCGCTGTCTCATCAGTCTTATTTGGCTAATAACTAGATTCCAAGCTGTGCTAATCTTATATCCAGAGTCTCTGTTTACAATGTCTTTTGCAAGATAAATCTCCATAGCCTCATATTGTGCAAGAATCTATTTGTATGTGGTAAAATTCATGTCACCTCAAAGTCAAACCCGTCTCTTTTCTCTATACTGTGCAAGGTCACAGTTGACTTGTCCCATGTGCACTCATCATGCTTGCTCCTTACTGTGCTTAAAAACAGAGTGTACTGTCTGCCCAGTGTACTGCTGCCCACACTTGCACAGGATTGAGTAAATACCAGAATGTTTGAGTTCCAATAAATTCTTTGTCTGTAATAAGGAATAAATTCTTTATCTTTAGTAACTAATAAATTCTTTATTGTCTTGGGTGGATGGAAGAAAGTCATCACACCTACTTTGGCTAACAATCTGCAGAGTTTTCAGCATAAGGTAAAAAGGCCTGTTGTTCTTTATGTCTTTCTTTCCATCTTATCTTTCATGCAAAAGGCCCTGTTGATCTGGGCATTACTGTAGCTATTTCTGTGGAATGTATGTTGCAAATTATTCAGGTCAGCTGGAAGATGTACTGCATTGCAGATGGCTCTGTCCTTGTGCAGTAGGGTTGATAACACTGGCCTATGCTGAGCAGCATGGTGGTAGCCGTGTGCAATGAGATGGATCAGTGTGGTTTGGTTTTCTATATACTCTTTGTCCTAGTGTTCCTTCAATATTCCTTATGATCAAAATGTCCAGAAATGGCATCCAACGCTCATGCTCAGCCTCCATCATAATTTTTATACTTTCATTTATTCCATTAAGAGTGTTTAGCAATTCATCTAATTTTCCTTTTCCATGCAGCCATATGACAAACATATCATCTATGTATTTGCAAAAGCAAGTCAATCACAATTCTTCACTTTTCCAATATCATGCCCTCAAAATGTTCGATGAACATACTGGTGACATCAAGAGACAGTGGCAAACCCACGGAAACCCCACCATATTGTTTAAAATTATCACCTTCTAACAAGAAGTAACTCGACGTCAGCATGTGGCAGAATACTTCCACCATTGCTAGTTCAAAATTCCATATGAGCAACTATAGAGTGTCATGTAGAGGGGGACCATTGTAAAGAGCAATACCACATCAAAATTGGTGCCAGTTGCAACTCTTTCAGTGTGCCAACAAATTCTATTGAATTTCGCATATGACGAGCGCGTTTTCCCACCAGTGGGCTCAATGATATGTTTACCTATCAATTATGTCAGTATAGATTTAAATGGGATCTGTATGTCTGGGATGTGTATGTCTGGCAGCCAACGTTGCCTGGGAGGTACCAGTGCTTGGGACTGAAGTCTTTCATGGTATCTTATGGAAGACCTGAAGCTTTCAAGAACACAGCATTCTTTGTGACTGTTAATGCTGTTATATCACAGTTCAATCTCACAAAACCTTTATTTTTTAGAACAATGTTGATGTTTTGCCTAACATATATGTTAGCCAAACATCTTACGTGTCATTATTTGGTCAATATGTGCACCATGGAAAGACGTCTGTTACCTCTGTGGATGTGGTCAAAGCAGTGCAGTTAGAACCTGATGATATTATGGTCACCCTGAACTTAATATCATAATTCATGTGGATGCCTTTAAGGAAGACTGTTCAACTCCTTAGTGAACATTGTGATAAGAAAGTCGTGAAGTTATTTTAGACATACCCTCACATCCACATACTTCCTGCATTAAGGATAAAACTATGAGCAAATGGATGGTGAAGCTATGGTTTTCCCATTAGCCCATCTGTAACTAACTTCTGTATGGAAGATTTTGAAGATGTAGCTCTTGACATGGCTTCTCTAAAGCCAAAATGTTTTTATAGATATGTTGATGATACGTTTCTCATGTGACCTCATGGGAGGCCAACTTTAAATGATTTTGTGAGATATCTGAATGGTATTCATCCAATTTTAAATTTAACATTGAAATTGAGAGGGATAGAACACTTCCTTCTCTAGATGTCCTAGTGTGATGGAGCTGAAGGGAAGATTAAGGCACAATATTTATGGAAAATCAGCACACGCACTAATTGCTACCTCAGTGCTCTGAGCATCCAGCATCCTGCTCAGAAGTGCAGATTGCTGACTAATCTGGTCCATAGAGCAAAGGTAGTCTCTGATACCAAAAATCTATAGGAAAAGCTACAACATTTGGAATTCGTGTTTCATGCCAACGGCTATAACACTAAAGAAATCTGCCTTGTGACCAGTGGAGAAAAAAAAAAACACAAATGTTAGTGATTGGGATGAAGCCTTCTTGCTATTCTGTGGAGCTGTAACATTGAAAATAACTAGACTCCTCAAAAAACAGAATATCCATTTGATCTCTCATCCTCCACTGTAAATTGGGCAGTTATTGCAATCTCCGAAGGATGATTTGAATCTCTGTGCACCTGGCATCTACAGAATTTCTTGGGAATGCAGTGCCAGTTATAGTGGACAAACCTTAAGAATATTAGAAGAAAGATGCAAGGAACATATTAGGACAGAAGGAAAAATCTGCAGTGACTGAACATGCCATTGACTGTAGGCAATGGCGTCTTTTTTTATTATTATTATTTTAATTCATTGGATTTAATAGATAAGGCTGCCAAAGGAAAAATTTGGTTCAATTTGTTTCTCTTTGGATTGTTCCCTCATTAATGATAAAATATAGAACTTAAAACTTTAATATCATTCCTTTTCTCATTCTTTCACCGAACTGCATTCGAGAGGTAAGCTCCAATTTTAACAATGACTGTTTTAATAGTAGCAACCTATACACATGAGCATTATTAATGGCTCCCTGCATGTTACTCTGTGTCACCAAGCCGACTAACTCTTCTCAGATTCACTGAAATTTTATTTTTTCTTTGGAAACTGTTATGCCATAACCCTCCCTAAGTTTACCACAGATTTTTAAAAAAATACACTTTCTCTTTTTTTTTTTTTTTTTTACTCATGGTATAAATGGGAATACTTGTATTTTTCTTCACCCATTCTAATTCGCTGTTTGGTGTTGGATATTATCTTTTTTTTAAATTTATAATAATGAAAACAAGACAAAAAAATGCACAAATTTCATGTCCTGACATGGGAGATATATCAGTGTATTACTCAATTAATAAAATCTTCTTGAGCTTTCCACCAGAAGAGCACGTCTATAAGAGGTGACGTTTCGGAGCCTGTCTCTGGTTACATCTTCTGGCAGAACCAGAGTCGGCTCCAAAACATCACCACTTATGGAAATGCTCCCCAGTGGAATGCTTGAAAAGATTTTATTCATCTGATTCACCAAGAAAGCCTACATTCTTTCATCAGTGTTTTATTTGTCCACCTTTGTCACACACTGCTCCATGCCAACAAAAAGTCTGTAACATACCAACACTTCCGTATTATCTATCTTATATGCCACAACAATGTGCTTATACAAGATTTTGAGACCAAAATAGTTTTACCAATAATAGTACACACCTATTAAAATAGCAAAAGTGTTAACTAAAGAAACATTTCACTAATGTTAACAAATTGAACTTGTATTTTAACTTCGTTACCCATTGAAGTACATGGAGTAATGACACTATGGAAATTATATACATATATCTGTAAGTTCTGATTGTATGATATCACAGTAGCAATGAACAATATCGCAGGGGTCTCGATTATATTGTATCAGGAGTCTGGCGTGAGAATACATACGGATCGGATGTGTAAAAAGGCACCGGCAGTGTACAAGTCTAATGTGAATCCACTAGCATTGTAGTGTAATTTCCAAGACATTTGGAGATAGTGTGGAGCAAGAGGATATGCTGTGTATATGATAGTGGACAGAGCTAGGGCTGAATTGCAAGTGAATACAACTTTCAATTGGTGGTGTTGTTAAATCAGACAGTGTGGAACAGAACTGTGCTTTAATGACTGTTCATGTGAATTTTTGTTGGGGCTACAACTCACTTCCGATTCATGAACCTAGCAACTGCTAACTTCTGTGAAAAAGTTTTAAAAAATTGTCTGGTGACTAGCGAATGTATGCTGAGTTTAATAAAACTTTTGTGATCTGTGATTAGCTACATGTGTGTACTGGCATTCGTCTGTAGATGCAGTAGTACTTGAAAATGGCTTATTCAACCTTTCATTAGGAATAGATCACTGGATTGGTGACTGGGTCAATAGAATCTGCAAACATGAAAAAAAGTTGGGACAGATATACTTGTAGTAGCACATTACAGCATATGAAACATTAATTTTAAATTAAGCTCCAGCAGCTAAGTGTGTTACAATGGCCAATCAAAAATATTCACTATGACTAAATGCATATTTATTATGTTAAAATTATTCTCTTGACCTTCAAATAATTCTTAAAATACATGCATTAAAAATAAATAAAAGGCTGACTTCTCGGGTAACTAGCCGAGTCAGTCCATCGATCAAACATGATGTTTTGGCGGTCAAGTGACTGACAGTCACTGACTCAGCTAGTTATCTGAGAAAATTTTATTCATTTTCAACGCTAAGAAAACTTCCATTCTTATAAAAGTCTGACTTGATACCATATTACAGTATGGCATTAGGACAAAATTTAATTAAATCAGAAATTTCTTTTTCATCATAGGAGCTTCTATTTACAATTATTGTTTCATTTACAACACTGACAATAGACCTATGTTAGAAAATGCCAGTTGCCTTTGATGTAACATTTTTGTAGCCGTTTTGAAACACACATACCTATGTAATTAACAATACATCAGTTCATTAATGAAGTATTTATTCACAGGAAAAGAGGTAACTGGACTGTAGAGAGTATATAATATTAAACTACTTGACATGGTTTATTTTCTTGTTGTGTCAAAATGAGTCTTTAACAATAAATGTAGGAAGTAATATTTTACATTTACCTAATTTCTGCAAAAGTTTAACTAACTTTTTTTAAAAAAAATTGAATATAACTTCATCCCCATATACTCATTAACAATCTTTACAGAAGATCGGTCCTCAGTATTTATAACCATTCATGGTAAATGTTCTCTATTTTCAACAAATGATAACTTTCATTATTATCATTATTAGCCATGACATCCTTCTCTTTGACATTCCAAGAGCTGTTAGTCTGCATTTTAAGCTAACAGAACTGTTTCCACTATTTTCATTTTGTTGCTTATTTAATTCATCTTTATTTTTAACATTTTCAATTCCAAAACACTTATTTTCATCACTTGGCAAAATTTTACTTGCTTCGTTTCCTTGTTTACTATGATCCATACTTCCTGCATCAATATTCTCTTCTGTCTTTCCACAAACTTCATCACTTCCTATTTCCTTTTCATTATTACTACATTTTCCATTGTCAGAATCATTGTTTACCTCTTTTATTCCTGAATATTCCATTTTCAGATTAGCTAATATTTTCTCAATGTTTTCTTTATCCTGATTGCTTCTGTTTTTCCAACCTTTCTTGTCACCACTAACTCCTTTTTCTTCTTTTGTCTTTTTAATTATTCTTTTCCTCTTCACTTTTTCCTTCTTCATGACATTGGTTCATGAAGAACTCATTCTTTTCGGTTTCATTTTCTTTTTCTTCTTCAGGAAATTGGTTCATGAAAAAAACTTTTTTTTTCCCTTTTGCTTCACATCTTTCCTCTTCAGGTAATAGATTTGTAGGTAGGCTATTCTTTTCTGCTTCACACATAAAAGTCTAATAGCAAATCTTTCCCTGTTTGAAATCATCCTCGCTTTAAATGGTTCTCTTATTTTGTTACATTGTATCTCTTGTGACCAGGAGTGATTAAAAAAATAGTTTTCAAGTCACCATATGTCTTCTATTTTTCAATTTGTTGTTTTCCCCATATCTGAGCTCTATTCCTGAGATGCAGATAAACGCAGTTAACTTTTTCTTTGTCATAGGAAACATCAAGGCTTCAAAACTACTTAGGTGTTTCATATCTTTGGATTATTGTATGTGCCCCACAGGGGCCTGGTACGCAAGTGCCAGGTACGGGTTTGGCGAACCCGCGGTGGCCGAGCTGGAAACTTGTGAGCGCCGCAAGTTTCCCACACCGTAAACTCTTACCATGCTTCAACGACCACCGTAGGGCGTGGCGGTGGAACGTTGTGTGCCTAGGAGAATGGGGATCTTGGCTTCATCGCGAGGATGGTAGAAACCTCTATAAAAAAAAACCTCAACCTCAAGGTCAGCCACGTGCCTGAGGAGGTGAATGGGTGATGAGGGAATTAACTCATGCACCCCTGTTGTATAAGCACTTCTTTTTTATATTGGTTATACTCGTGGGACCAAAACGAAGCCTCACATAACCAAAAAAACCTGCGGTTCGGGTGTGCCGCAGTATAATAAAAATACACCCAGTTCAAAGAAGCGGGCAAGGGCCGAAAGCCCCCCTTCTGAAGTGGATTGTAACAGCAAGGGTTATCTCATTGATAACGTCTTTGTTATTATGGCAAGAACGGAGGGTTCCTTTGAAAAGGTCTCTCCGTTCTATATTCAGAAAGGATTGGAAGGTATTTCCGGTACACTAAAAAGCGTGAAAAAGTTGAGGAATGGGACACTACTGTTAGAGACATCTGACTACAAGCAGGCTGTCCTACTCCTTAAGTGTGAGAAGCTTGGGGAGTTCGCAGTAAAATGCGAACTCCATAAAATGCACAACTCAAGCAAGGGAGTGATCACATGCTGTGATCTGATTGATATAGCGTCCAAGGAACTCCTTAAGGAGTGGGGATCAGAGAATGTGGACGAGGCTCGTCAGATCCTGCGAAGGGTTAGTGGCAGTCCTGAGAAGACTGCCACCTTCGTCCTGACGTTCGACACTCCAACGTTGCCAAAGTCCATTAAAGCTGGATATCTCAATCTGAACGTTCACCAGTATGTTCCGGACCCAACGCACTGCTATAAGTGCCAGTGGTTCGGGCATACGACGGCGAACTGTAAAGGCAACACCACCTGTGGGAAGTGCGGAAAAGCAGCACATGAGCCAGGTATTGGTTGCACCCTCCCACAAGTGTGCGTGAATTGCTCCAGGGCACATCCAGCCTGGAGCAGAGAGTGTCGAGTGTATCTTGATGAAAAGAAGGTACAGGAGTTGAAAACAAAGGAACGACTATCATACAGCGAGGCTAAGAAACGGTTTAAGGCACTTGCGCCACCGGTCTTCGCCACAAGTTTCGCCTAAACGTTATCAACTCATGTCAGGAAGGAGAGTAATTGCAACGCAGACGTCCGTTGCCGAGACGGGCATGAACACAACATGCTCGTGTCAGTGCAAGTGTGGTGCCAAACCCATCAAGGTCCTAACACCGCGGACCACAGACGTCGGCAGCAGCACTTCTGTAACCCCTGACCACTAGAACAGCAGGTTCTGAAGCTCCACCAGCAAATGCACTGCCATCCGCTACCACAGCTGCAGCCATGGCTCCTTCTGCCTCAGTAGAAGTCGTAGCGAAATCATGTCAACCAGTAATGGCAACGCCATCAGGTAGTGGCGGATGGCAAATTGTGCAGAAAGTTCAGGGTCCGAAGTTTAAACACATGAACCCCATGATGTTTGTGAAGTCTCCTCCCTCTCCTCCCCCCAGATCCCTATCTGGCCGGGAGAAGAAGAAAAAAAGGCCTCGGTGGAAGAAAAGTCCGCAAGACTCCGAGGCCTTAGAACAAGAGTTGTCTTCGGACCCTGGAGACGACGTAATGCTGATGGACGAACCTGGTCCCATTCCTCAGCAGTCAGCATCGGAGGACCCACTCGAACAGGGGCGGGTGGTTTTAAAGGGGTAGGACGGCTCCCATACTTCAGTGGAACGTAAACAGTTTTCAAGCTCACAAAGAGGAAGTACAACTCTAAGCACGGTCTAATCCATTGTGTCTCTGTCTCCAAGAGACACATTTTAGACCGCAACATCAGCCAGTGCTAAGAGGTTATGACATCTATAGAATGGACGATACCGAGGGTGATTCGAGCGAAGGGCGGAGTGGCCGTGTTTGTTCGGAACACTGTCCACTCCGAACCCATTGCTCTCATCTCTCACCTACAAACAGTAGTGGTGAAAATACATGGTCCAATACAACTGACCGTATGCTCTATCTATCTGCCACCCAGTTTGTCCGTCGACCACGACGACCTGGTTGGCATTATACGACAACTCACTCGGCCCTTTCTCCTTTTAGGAGATTTCAATGCCCACAGTGCGTTGTGGCGTTCCACCACCGATTGCCCCCGGGGCCGAGTGGTTGGTAGATTGATGGAGCAGGAGGAAATTTGTATCCTGAATACAGGGCAAATGACTCAGTTCACCACTGCTTCTGGTACTTCTTCCGCCATTGACCTTTCTTTGTGTTGTCCCTCAATCGCAGACTCCGTGCTATGGGAGGTGGATCGTGACCTACATGGAAGCGACTACTTCCCTATTTGGTTGCACGTCGAGTGTGAACGTGGAGGAGGACATAATCGGGGCAAATGGAACATCAGTTGTACAGATTGGCAACTCTAGTGCCGCTCTGTAGAACTACAACATGTTGGCAGTATACAAGAGAAGGTGAATCACTTCACAGAAGTGATTCACCATGCAGCTGACGTTTCCATGCCAAAAAGCTCCGGAACACTGCGAAAGATGCCCATTCCCCTAGTGGAACGATGAATGTCGTTCCACTATTCAAGGTCGCAGACGGGCGTTGCGGCGTTTTAGGTTGTATTCTACATCCGACAACCTGGCAGCGTTCCATATAGCCAGAGCTAAGGTGCATCGTGTTATTAAGGAGAGTAAGAAAAGGTCATGGCAGAACTTTGTGAGAACTATAAATCGTTCCACACCTTCGTTGAAAGTATGGGAGTCTATCCGCCGTATATCTGGAAGGTACCCCCGCCCACCAGTATTTGGTTTACTGGATCACGGACATGTAATTACCGACGAATGAAGCATAGCGCAGCTGATGGCGGAGAACTTCACCGCTATCACGTCGTCCGCCAACTTTGACCCTCGGTTCCAGCGACAAAGAGTTGCTGCCGAGAGGCAAGCGCTGTGCTTCGATTCGTCGAATACAGAGGCCTACAACTGCCCATTTACATTTTGGGAGCTGGAGTCGGCGTTGAATATCGCTAACGACACTGCTCCAGGGCCTGATTTGATCCAGTACCAGATGCTGTGGCATCTTAGTAAAGATGCTAAGGAGTACCTTCTGGATATTTTTAACGATATATGGACCGGAGGACACTTCCCCGACTCGTGGAAAGTAGCAACATTAATTCCCATTTTAAAACCTGGGAAAGACAAATTGTTGCCAGGTAGTTATCATAGTATTGCCTTGACTAGCAGTGTGGGGAAGACACTGGAGAGGATGGTTAACCGCCGCCTCGTTTGGTGTCTTGAATCCCATAATCTGCTGAGCCGCTTTCAGTGTGGATTCAGGAAGTTCCGTTCCACCTTGGACAACCTGATCCTCCTGGAGGCGGCAATACAGGATGCGTTTATTCGCAAGCCAACACCTTGTGAGTGTCTTTTTCGATCTCAAAAAGGCCTATGATACTACCTGGCATCATGTTATTTTAAAACAGTTGCACGAATGGGGTTTTAGTGGTAACCTACCCCGCTTTTTAAAATCATTTTTATCTGGTCGTTGCTTCCGGTACCGAGTCGGTAGTGAAGTGTCTGATCTTTTTATTCAGGAAAACGGTGTTCCTCAGGGATCAGTTTTAAGCGTGACCCTTTTCGCTATTGCGATAAACAGCATATCATACTTTATAAGGAGTCCCATCCGGTACTCCTTGTATGTAGATGATTTTTTAATTTTTATTGCATCATCCAGCCTGGGAAGTGCTGAGCGGCAGCTGCAACTCACGCTGAACAGGCTGGATGAATGGTCAGTGCACACCAGTTTTCAATTTTCTGCAGAGAAAACCCGGTGTATACCTTTTACTCATAGCAGAAGTCTTTTTAGCCAAGCCCCATTTAACCTTGAGGAACACTGTTTTAAGTTTTACTGATACTGTCTGGTTTCTGGGCCTTATTTTAGACTGTAGGCTAACTTGGCTTCCACATCTTAAAGATGTGAAAGCCAGAGCCTTAAAAGCTTTGAATGTCTTAAAATGTTTATGTGGCAGGTCATGGGGTGCTGACCGCTCCTGCCTGCTGCAATTTTATAGAGCCTTTGTACAGTCGCGTTTGGAGTACGGTTGCATAGTATACCGTTCAGCACGGGACAGTTACCTACCGAATACTGGATAGTGTCCACCATGCAGGAATTCGGCTCGCCACGGGTGCCTACTGCACCAGCCCGATACCCAGCATTTGTGCTGAGTCTGGCGAGCCACCGCTCTCCATCCTCCGGCATCTCCTCATGGTGCATATGTACATGTTGCCACAAGTCCTGGTAGTCCTGTGTACAACGTAGTACTGAAACCGAGCAACGAACGACTTTATGCTAATCGCTGTAGAGTGACCAAGCCTTTCAGCCACCGTACAAAGGCTATTTTAGAAGAATATGGTTGTAATCTGCCTGCTTTTTATCACCAGGGATGGAATAAATCTCCTCCCTGGCTTTTAGAGAGGCCCAGAACGATTTTAGACCTTTAGCGGTACAACAAACTGTTTACCGCTGACAGGGTGTTTCTAAGTGTTTTTATGGATGTTTTGAATCACCACCATGATTTTACCCCTGTATATATGGATGGGTCTAAGCAGGCTAACAGAGTTGGCTGCTCCGTAGTGTTCCCTCGAGCGACTTACACATACAAGCTGGATAGCAGGTGCAGTGTTTATACTGCCGAGTGCTATGCCATGTTAAAGTCGCTCCAACATATGAAGGTAAGTCGTTATCGGAAATACATCATATGTTGTGATACCCTCAGCTGTATTCAAGCTTTAGTAAACCTGTACCCAGCAGACTGTCTTGTCCAGATCATCCAGGACGCCCTCCTTTCCCTCCAGTCCTGTGGGAAGGAGGTCGTAGTCTGCTGGGTACCCGGCCATGTGGGAATCAGGGGGAACGAGGCCGCTGATGGTGCTGTCAAGTTAGCCTGCAACAAGGTCAGAATCGAATTCGCTCCGGTCCCGAAGTCAGACCTTGCCGCGGCGTTAAAAAGAATCGTCTTTGATGTATGGCAGAGGCAGTGCTGGAAGTCGAGCATAATAAGCTCCGGCAGGTCAAACCGACCGTTCGGCCGTGGAGCAGCTCCTTCCAGCGGGCGAGGAGGGATGAGGTTCTCCTTACTCGCCTCCGTATAGGGCACTGTCTTCTCACGCACAGCTTTCTTCTCCACCTGGAGGACCCACCGGAATGTGATGCTTGTGGCGTACCTCTGACGGTATGCCACATTTTAATTGATTGCATTTTATTTTTTGACTTATGGGCAGACGTTGGCCTAGCCAACGATCTGTCCCTTATTTTAGTTAATGAAGCTAGCAATATGGCTAAAGTTTTAAAATTCTGTGTTCTGGGCGGTCTTCTCCCAAAAATGTTGGGAAGACCGGCCTAATCTTTTATGGTGGATGAGTGGCCATTTTACAGCCACACATCCATATTCATAGTTTTTGTTGTTGATTTTGTTTTGTCTCGTTTTTATTCACTTTGCTATTAGTTTTAAGATTTTATGTCTGGTTGGCCTCTTTACAGCCAACCAGACATGGGCTTTTAAGTTAATATTTTAATGGCCCCGTTACAGCCAACATTTTAGCATTTGCCGTCTGTGTGGCCGACCCCTCTACAGTCGGCCATACAGACGGTGAAAAATTAGATTTTAAGTCACATTGCTAAGCCGGTCGTTGTTAGGGCGCTAATGACCCCACCGTCGACGTGCCCTTAAATCACAACAACAACATATTGTGTGTGCTTGATTGCTTCCACCTCAGTCCCATCATCAGAAAGTTTTCCTGTTATTATCCCCAAGCGTGGAACTAGTCAGCTGGTGGTTGGTCTTTTTCTTTCCACGTCCTTACAGGTTTAATTACACTGTGCATTTAATGTATTAAGGTCTGCTCTATATTCTCCATTAGAATGTAGCTCTTTTCGGTGTTACAAATATTTTTGAACTAAGGAAGTGGGAAACAGCTTTAGCCAATATAAATTACAATGAAAGGGAAAATGACTCATCACTCACCAAAGTTGAAGGCAGCAACGGGTGAATAACATATACAACGAACACAAGAATACACAATATTTTGGTTTTACACCTTATTCATGCTGAAGGAAATGAGTGCACACATTGAAGTTTCCTACATGACTGAATGCATTATCGATATAGCAGAGGGACTGAGATGTTATATTCTATTCTGTGATATATATATATCGGTAACAATGGAAGGAAAGAACTGCCGTGAGACAATATTTATATGGACAGGACAGATAAAATACACCCAACACTCACCAAAGATGAAGGGAGGAGTGCAGCAGCAACACAAACACAGAAAAAAACAATATTTTGGAGATAAACATTCTTTTTCAAGTTGGCAGGGCTTGCGCAAGCCCTGCGTTTAACGCAGCCTTTCATGGAATGAAAATGCCCCTCGGAGGAGAGCAACGATAATATAACCGAACGTATATCACAAGATTAAAATGTGAAAAATAATAATAATCATTAAAAATAATAATAAAAATATAATAAATAAATAAAAAACCGATTTAAAAAAAAAATTGAAATAAGGTCTAGAAATATACATGAATCTTTTGTGCTGGCCAGTGATAGGTGTACAGGGTGAGGATGGAAGATATTATCAGAAATTAAGGCGTGGGGGATGTCTAGTCTGCAGGATGTGTTTATATGCCAATTCCCACCTGCGGAGTTCAGATTGGGAGGTGGTATTTGGGAGTACTGTAACCCATCTCATATACCAGCTCACCTGCCTCCACTGTCAAAGTTTCTACATTGGCCTTACCTCAAACTCATTATCCATCAGAATGAATGGTCACAGACAAACGGTTTACTCCCAAAATCTAGACCTCCATGTTGCTTAACATGCCACTACTCACAACACCCGTACTCCCAAATACCACCTCCCAATCTGAACTCCACAGGTGGAATTGGCATATCAACACATCCTGCAGACTAGACGTCCCCCAGGCCTTAATTTCTGATATCATCTTCCATCCTCACCCTGTACACCTATCACTTGCCAACACAATAGATTCATATATATTCATAGACCTTTACTCAAAAAAATTCAAAATATCAGTTTTTTTATTTATTTATTATATTTTTTAAAATTATTTTTTAATTATTATTATTATTTTTTCCCATTTTAATCTACTTATTACTTATACTTTCGGTTATATTATTGTTGCTCCCCCCACCACCTCCAATGGGCATTTTCATTCCTGAGTGGCTGCATCGAATGCATGGCTTGCAAAAGTTCAGCCATGTACTTCTGCTAATTTGAAAAAGGGTGTTTACCTGAAATATGTCCCAAAATATTCATTGTTTTTCCTGTTCTTGTGTTTTTTTTGTGTGTTCACCCCATGAAACCATCATCTAAGGTAAGTGGTGGTTCATTTCGCTATCCTTTTTTTTTTGTAAATCCATTCGCTACTTAGCTCCTATTATTTCCTGATTACTATATATATATATCATCTCAGTCCCCCCCACCATATCGATAATGCACTCAGTCATGTAGGAAACTTTGGCGTGTGCACACGCCCCAAACCACATGACTCATTTCCTTCAGCATGAGTAAGGTGTAAAACCGAAATATTGTGTATTCTTGTGTTCGTCGTATATGTTCTTTACCTGTCGCTGCCTTCAACTTTGGTGAGTGATGAGTCATTTTCCCTTTCCTTGTAATTTATATTACCAATATTTTTGTATGATTCAACTTTCTTTTGATTGATTTTGACTTGGCTATCCACAACCTGGAATTGCAAATTTATCTGTCTTTTTAATCTCTCATGAGATTATATAAAAAGTTGAGACAGCTCATGTTTTAGGTCTGATTGTGATTGTTGGAATTCAATTATTAGGTCTGGTTGGGACTGTCTAAAGAGTTCAGATAATTTAGTTGTTTGTTCTGATAGTGAATGTGTAAATTGTTCGGACATATTTTTTATGCCTGATTCCATTTGTTTCATCTCTTTAGAAAACTGTGAAAATAAATTGAACATAAACTGTTTCAAATCTTAATTATTTTCTGTGGGGCTCGAAGAAGGCTTAGTGTTCATCAAATTTTCTGGTTCGGTATTAATACTCGGTGTCTGTGTTTCAATATTAATAACACCTTCTCCAGGTATTGTATTCCTGAATCACCTTGTGGTGTTTTTTGTGTAGGTATTGGTAAGGAAGTGTGCTCTAGTAATTGTTCCAAGGAAGACCTAGTTGGACCTGAATTGTAAAAATTACACTCGTAGTCCGAAACATTAACATTGGCAAAAACTTCTATCTATTACTGGTGAAGACGTGTTTTCAAGAAACCTGCAGAAGTCCTCTGACATGTTGTAATTGATTGTAGTTCTACTGTCAGGAGTGTTGTTAGCTCCTTTTCTCTAGAATCATTGGATTCTTGCATAATAAATCACAGATATTCAAAAGGAAAGAGAGATAGAGGAAAAGAAACAAAGTTCAGTTTGTGTCCTAATTTAGTGATATGCCCCCATTAACCTACAGGTTGAATGTTAACCTAAAGTTCAAAGAAGAGCCAAAGTTCATATGGAATTATTCATTGTTCTGTATTTAAGTTAAGTGGTTAAAGATGCACTATGTGAAAATCTTCGTAGTTATTCGATGTACACAGGCTCTCAGCTACCTTAATCAAAATCCGTATAAAACTGTTATTATTTTATATTTATTGTCTTGTTCATTGTTTTAGCTGAAATTCGTGAGTTTATAGGTGCATCTTAACTTAAGTTGAAAATGTGAAAAATGTTGACAAATTAACTTAAGATATTACACCAGGTCAAGAAAATAATTAAATGTTCAAGAATTATGAGCAGTGAAGTAATCCAGTTGCTGGACAGATGTGCCACACTCTTGGCAACTCTACGCAGGATCATGGCACATCTGTCCAGCAACCGCCATAGACGACTCAATATTAACTTCTGTGGTCCGCAACTAAGAACTTTAGCCCCACCCACTTGTGGCCAGTCGCCAGGCGTGGACCTCAAAGAGAGCCATCGGCTATATAAGGAGGTGCGATACGTGTGCTGTCTCAATATCTGACTGTCAGCCTACCTGTGCAGTTGTAATCACACATGATGAAAATGACGGAGCTAGTCATCGAAATATCATGTTTTCAAAACACTATACAGCGGTACACCTGTTTAAGACTAAATTTCAATAAAAGGTCCAGTTTTAACAATGACTGTTTTAATAGTAGATATTGTAACATCACAGAGAGAATTACAGTGCAATAATATCGCAGGCACGCGGGAGGATTATCTCAGGAGTTAGAGAACAAAGGAGGTAGAACGTTTGTTTGGTTGGGGAAATAAAGAAGTGAGAGAGCGTATGCAGTATCAGAGTGGATTGAGAATTAAATATATATATATCTGGTGGTTTGCGACGGTCTACGGTATCTGAGAGAACTAGAATGGAATAAAAAAGTAAACGTATCAATGATAAATTCTTTGATATACGTTACATGGCTCAACGTGATAGGACGAACCTGCAGTTAAAAGTGGAAATTACGAAGAGTGTAATTAGCACGAAAACGCGCTAAAAAAAAAAGTGGTGAAAGAAAAAGGAATCGTTTAAGACAAACCATAATTGTTGAGAGTATAAGTTGCTCCAACGAACTGAAGGTCAGCGACCGTAAACCGAGTTTTGGAAGGCGGAGGAAAGCAGAGAGGTTGAGCGAAGACTACACTATACTCGACGGTGGCGGCGCTTGGTGGTGGCTGAAGGAAATACTCAGTCGACACAGGAATTCATTCTGCGTGGGTGGAGCCATTGCTGAGCGGTAATAGCAGTCCGAGCGTTCCAGATAGCGGCGTCGTCTCATCGAAAGGAAAGAAAGACCATTTTATTGATGCGCGCGCAAGCTGACTAGCAATTACATCCCTAAAATTTTTCTCTTACGGAAAAAAAAAGAAAAAAAAATTCTATGAATCATTCTTTGACATCGTATCTCATCTTGTTGTCATCAGTGATGACAGATTAGCCTTGTCATAAAACTGACAAGGAAATAATTTTTTTCTTTTGAGCCATAGACTGTTTTTTTTTACTGCCTAGGAAAGTGCTTGTGTAGTCAAGGAGTATATTTGCATAGCTTGTAGTGTTGGTGTAGTTCCTTTTTTTCAGTATAGCTTAATATTGTTCTGGGTAAAATGAATAGTCAATCAGAAGAGGTTACTGTAGCACAGGAGGAAATTCCTGAGCATAGTGATGTGTCAGTAGTGGACATGCTTCGTGCATTTCAGGAAACATTTATGAGGTCCTTTCGGGAAGAGAATATTGCCTTTCAAAAGTCGCTTAAAGAGGAATTGATCCATTATAGGGAACTTTTTGTTAAACAAAATATTGAACCCTCTTCCAAACTGAACCAGTATCATTCTGATAAGGCGGAAGATTACAGTCGGGATTTGGGAGAAAATCTTACGGGGAAGTACTCGATAGAAAAAGATAAGAAAATTTTTTTGGTCCAGGAAGCAGCTCATGCTTCATCTGACATCTTGCCTGTTAACTCTCAGCTTATGATTCAAATGAAACCAGTTAGTGTTCAACCAATTTCAGACAAGACTTGCTCAGCCACAGATATTCTTATAAGTAATATTGCTGGAATTTCTCTAGAGAAGAGCAAGCTGGCAGTAGGCGTTGAGAATTTATCATGCCAGGTGGAAAAAGTTAAGGCATCTACGACAGTGTGGGTGAGTGATAGGTTGCAGCTGCAGGTACCGATTTCTGTGGAGAAAGAGGTTGAGAAAAATTTAAAGGTTCTAGTGCCCGAAGTTGTGAAGGAAGAAGTTGCTAAATGTCAAATTGCCCTAAATGTTAATTCAGTCAAGGCAGAACTGAAGAAGGTGACACGCGGCAGAGAAGAAAAATCAACCGGGATACGGGTAGTCTCGTGGGGAGACGCTAGATCCGTCAAGCACAGAAAGGAATGCTTTGGTTTGGAAATAACCCGTGACGTGATGGAACAAGAGACGGGCGATCAAGACATTCTTGATGAATTCTTCGATGTGTTTTCCGATGTGCCCGGACGCATTAGAGGCTACAGTTGTAAACTAAAGGTCAAATAAGGACTGTTTCTTTATGTCTTTGACTTTGGGAGTGGCAAATATAGCTTGGTTGTATTTCCCAAAGTTACCCACTGTCCACTGCAGGCCAAGCTATGTCAGTTTGCGCGTAGCGTTTGCGTGTGCTGTGGTGCGTGTTCTGATATTTGTGTTTTTTTTATTTTTAAATATCATATTTGTGTGTTTTCATGTTCTGATTTTTAAATTGGTGCTGAGTTTTCTATTTTGAACTTAGAATTAAGGAATCTGTGGCTTAATGTAATAAAATGTAGCCACGCAACCACCAGATATTCATCTTTGAATGTTATACCAGTTATTCAATTTTACATATTATACCAGATGTTCATTTTATGTATATTGTGATGGGTGTTTATGTGAACTACACTCAGATGTTAGCATTTCAAAAAAAGGTTTAATTTCGTGACGAAGTTTTGGGCTTTGTCAAGCCCGTCATTCGTCAAACCGCACCGGTTGGGATGTAACATCACAGAGAGAATTACAGTGCAATAATATCGCAGGCACGCGGGAGGATTATCTCAGGAGTTAGAGAACAAAGGAGGTAGACGTTTGTTTGGTTGGGGAAATAAAGAAGTGAGAGAGCGTATGCAGTATCAGAGTGGATTGAGAATTAAATATATATATATATCTGGTGGTTTGCGACGGTCTACGGTATCTGAGAGAACTAGAATGGAATAAAAAAAGTAAACGTATCAATGATAAATTCTTTGATATACGTTACAATATCCATACACATTAGCATTATTAATTGCTCCCCTCATGTTACTCTGTGTCACCATACAACTAACTCTTCTCTCAGAGTAACCAACATTCTATTTTGATAACAATGAAAAAAAGATGCTAAGTAGCGGAAAGGAATCAAATTAGGATAGGGAAATGAGCCACCACTTACCTTTAGATGATGGATGTGGGGCGCAAACACACAGAAAAGACTCAAACACAAATAATAAAGAAATTTTCGGGAAAAAAAACTCTTCGTCAATGAGAGAACATTATGAGAGGTGGGTGCAGCCGGACATTCTATTTTCTTTTTTTCTTTGGAAACTGTTATGCTATAGAATGAACCATTGTTTGAAAAGAAAAATGATGCACATATGCCAGGGAAACAATTGTTAAAGAAGCAATAGAGATAAGACTTAATGTAATTGGTATCAAGGCCTCAACTTGTCAAACATGGAAGGGGGAAATAAAACTATTATATATCAGGAGGGGTCGCAGCATATTATGGCATAGTGCGACTCATACACGCGCCACCAAGTGAACAAACAATGCCCCATCAGATTGTCCTCTGTGTGTCCCTGCCTTCCTTACTGGCAGCTATATATAACACACTATTGTGCTTCCAACTTTAGTTGATGTTGAGTGATGGCTTGACAGAGGAAACAGAGCTATCTTCCATGTCACCAGACAGTGTGAATTTGACATGACTAGAAGCCTGAAAATCTTTCTTTCAGTATTGCCACGATGAAACTGTACATAGTTATTTTATTTTATAACTTGTTTAATTAGCCCATCCTTCCTACATCATTCTATGATCTTGGGAGAAATTTACCCAGCAAAATCTTATACTTTAACTGATAATATCTTTATTCTTGTTTGTTAATATTTTTCAATACAGGATAAGAGTAAACAAAAAAGTGAACATGAATGTTTCTCAGTACTTTCTAATGTTGTTCCTTTTTCTTGGGTCTAGTTAGCAAGTAAGTCTCTATCTTAATGCATCTATTTCCAAAATTCTTCTTTTTTTTAATAGCAGACTGGAAATGAATATAAATCCTCAGCCCCCGCAGCATATTTATCAACTGGGGGCTGGTTATCCTCCATGTGGTTGGTTTCTTATAGTACTGCTGCATAAATAAGAGAAGTAAGTTAGTTAGCTCTCAGACTCCCATCTCTTATATACTCAGTACTGCCCTGTTATTAGCTGTTTCAAGTGTTGAATTTTTTTTATTGCATCAACTAATTTTGTTGTGATATAGATGACAAAAATTCATGTGCCTTTTCAGTTAACAAGTTAATCACTCACAGTACAACTTTTTATTGCAGGTTCTTAGCAAGATCAGTAACAGGAATGATAGCTCTCTCAGACTGGGTCCTGTCTGGCTTGTCACACCTCCCCATAGCAGTTGCAGTTGCTTTGGTTGCTCTCTCATTCAGTACATGTGGTTCACTGAGCATGTGTGTTGGACTCTTTTTCTTCTTCCTTCTTGTACGTAAAACAAACTACTGATATATTACAAAATCTAGTTTCTAAATCTCCTTTGTGTACACATTTTGTTGATTATTTTACATGATTAATATTTGTTGAAATGATAAAGTGGCTGTGCAGGGTATTGTTTTTTTTTTAATCATAAAATATGTTGCAGAAATTGTAATTATGGTACAAATATAAATATTAGGAAAGAGGAAGAAAACATTCCTTACATCAGTTAACAGCAAGATGATGTCAACACAAATACATGGTTAGTCAAAATGATTGCAGCGATGTCACGATTTTTCTTTTGGCTGTCCTATTATAGATATGATGATGGGATTTGCTGTTATAAGACAAGTGGCTCTCCAAGTTTCGATTGCACTAAATGCAAGCTTCCCGTGGTGGCCACTAGAGCACTAGAGTGCAAGATGGCTGAAGGTTAGAAAGCGTACGTTGTTCTCGAATTTCATTCCACTCAGTCTGTGGTAATTGTTCAGCGACACTTTAGAACAATGTTCAGCAAGGATCCCCTGCATGCTAATACCATTCGGCGTTGGTATGAACAGTTTAAAGCCACAGGATGCCTTTGTGAAGGTAAAACAATGGGTCGCCCTCCTGTGACTGAAGAAACCGTTGAACGTGTGCACGCTAGTTATGTTTGTAGCCCACAGAAGTCCACCCCTCGAACGAGCAGGGAATTAGGTATTCCACAGAAGACTGTTTGGAGAATTCTACGGAAGCGACTGTGTATGAAGCCTTACAGGTTACAGTTGTTACAAGCACTGTCGCACAATGATGAAGTGCGTCGTTTTCAATCCTGTGCCCAATGTCTAGAACAAGACGAAACATTCGCAGAAAAACTTGTGTTTAGTGATGAGGCCACTTTTCACTTAAGTGGAAAAGTGAATAGGTTCAATGTGCGCATTTGAGGGACCGAAAACCCCCTTGCTTATGGACAGCACGTTTGTGACTCTCCCAAAGTGAACGTGTTTTAAATTAAATTAAATTGCAATGGAGTGCATGCTCCAGTGGAAATTTCCCTAAAGATCCATCTTCCCCCTTTTTTGCATCCACCTACATTTACTCTTTACAAATTTTAACTTTAAATTCTTTCAACGTTTTTTACAAATTATTCATCATTTCCCTTGGTAACTTATTCCAATCCCTGACACCCTTACCTAAAAAAGATGTGCGCAGAGTCACTAAAAATGCACGTATTGAGCATCTGCAGACACTCAAAAAAACTTGCACAGTTTGTTTATATATCTGTGTAATCTCGTAAGTATACATCAAGTAATAAATCTGTAGTAATTTTCTGAAATCACTACAATCATTTTGACTAGCCCTGTATACTTAAAAAAAAACTGGAGAAACACACAAACCATTTCAGTTATCTGGTGTAAACAATTCATTAGCATTGCACAGCCTGGAAAGCTAGAGCCAAATCTAAATCCAATTTCCTCTGTCCTTATGATTCTTTTAATTAGTTTTAGTTATATTATTTTTAATATTATTATTTCACAATAAATAAGTGATATCTTCTTTTTTTTTCAAATTACTTCACTATATAAATAATTTTAGTCTTAACCTCATTGTTATAAATTTTTAAGTGAGCTACATTTGTCCCATGCTTTGCTGATGTCTTGCAAATAAACTACCGCACCAATTTGGATGGGGTTTTCATCTTTTGAAGGCTTGTGGCATAGCTTAAAATCTGTGGTATATCTTTTGACTCTATGAGACCAAGAAATGGAGGAAGGTATGATAATTCTTTTGTATCACGTAGAGATAGGCACAACAGTTCATACTGCATCTTGGATATCCACCAAAGATGATGTTATAAACAATTCATTCTTTACAATCTGTTATTACTCTTTTTTACTACATAACTTTTGTTATTTATTTCTTCTATTTCTGAAGCGTAGTACGTCAGAGTAAAATGTGTTTAAATAATCTGAATAGTTTAATGAAATCACTACTCTTTCATAAGCATAATGAAATTTACAGTAAACATCTTTGTGTTTATTGTTGATAGTGTCTTGTTGTTTTATTCATGCTTTGTTCAATATCCACCTTTAAAAAAGTGTCCCCCCCCCCTTAACTATTATGGAAATGATATGTAAAATACTTTTGTTATGATCTCAGATATTATTATAGCAAAAGTTTATGTCTAGAAACCTGGTTATTTATTGAGTTTTCTGAAATATAGTATACTAGTTGCTACATGCAACTTAGTACGCATGAACTTAGAATTTCATTGCTAGAATTTGATGTAGCAAGCTGTAAGTTGTATAAGATTTGTCCCAAACAACATCGAATCACTATACCATTCTACTGTCGAACCTTTCTCATGAAGAGAATCAATTTCCAATATGTTTTAAAACAGAAAAAAAAATGAAAGTGTGGTGAGTGGGGAGGGGGGGGGAGTGAGGAGGGAGTGGATGGGAAGATTAACTGAGGCCAGCTTCAATCTCAGCTTTGTCTTCTCTTCTTTCTTCAGCATGAGCATCAGATTCTTGGGTTCTAATAACTTTAGCTGCTCGTCGTTCTGTTAGAATGACACGTTAGGTCCGATTTACGCATGCGAGTCATGTCAAAAAAAGAAGGCAAAGTAATCTGATGCCAGAAACTTTTAGGCAGGCACAAAATAATAGTACAGTGCAATGCAAATTGGCATCTGTACCAAATAATAAGTTTTGTATGTTAATGAACTAGATCATACACTAACTGACTGTGAGAGATGCACAGCCTGAGTGACCGATTTAACATTACAGACTTTGCCCGTTTGCCTGTCACAATTTGATAAGTTATCAATACTTCATGACTAAAACTGTTATTCATACCGGAAAAATGTATACTGATACAAAGTATTTTGTTGTCAAATTCCATCAATATCGGTATAGCCATTTAGTCAGAAAAACATAAAAAATACAAAGACTTACTTTCAAATTAATAACATTATTAGTGTAGATCACACACAAACTGCCTGCAAGAGAAACAAAGCCTGAGGGACCAGTATAGCATAAATAAAGTAAATGCTTATGGCACTTTGTCATGCATTCCACCCCTTAATTTATTGAAACTACATTTCATAATGGAATCTTATCATGGAATTCCCAAGCTTGGATTTTAAGATGAAAAACAGTTCTTAACAATCTTTGCTCCTGCCAGTATTTGAACCCGAGTTCACACTGGGAACTTTAGAAAGCAAGCCCCTTATCCACTGTGCTACCAGCCAACTCTGTCGGTAAGCATTACAGAGATTTATCGATGCTATGTGTCTGTCTTTCATAGTTAAGTTAGTTTTTCTTAATTCCGCGACAATATGTATTATCTATACAGAAAATAGTATTCTATGTCCTTACTAAAGGCAAATAGCATCTCCTTGTTAAATTTCATCGTGATCGGATTAGCCATTTAGTCCTGAAAACATAATAAACAGTCAGACGGAGTTACTTTCGCATTTGTAACATTAGTATAGGAATAATACATGTAAAAAGTTAATCAAACCACTATGACAAAGATTATCACAACCAAAAAGCATGACAATATTTTGGATCTTAGTTTACAGTAAAGTTTATGAAGATAATACATCACAAACATTTATTCCTTGCTGTTAGAAGAAAACCAAAGGCTAATGCTTTATTAGTAACAATGAAAACCACTTCTGATGGTCAATTTCATTCTATGAGTGGCTGTGTTGACCACAAGACTTGCGCAAGCTTGGCCACCTGTTTCTTTTACTGACAAAGGGTTAACCCTGAAAAATTGTGTTTTCTGTCTTTGTGTATTTTTTCGTGTTGCCACTGCCCTCTTCCCTTCAACTTTGGTGAAAGTTGGTTGTATTTCACCTATACTTTCCGTATAAATTAACACTTTATTACATATACCAAGGTCTGTGCTGGGGAAGCAGCATGGTGTCATTTTATTCATGATTTGTTCCACATCCTTATTTTTTTTTAAGTGATATTTTACTTACATTAACGGTTTGAAAATGGTATATTACACACCCCACATAAAATCCCTTTGTTGCAATCTCAAATACTGTATAATAAAGGTTTACGCTTTGTGTAAACAGTTGACAGTTTGTGGATTTTTAATGTACAACAATTTCCTCTGCATTTTAATAGGGATAATGTTTCATGAACCTTTGTGAACAATTACTAACACAATTTCCTAAATTATATTATGTTAAAAAATATTTAAAAAAACACACACACATCTTTCACACGTCAATATGAAATCGAACCTAAGGTCAGTAAAAGAAAGGAGAGCTCTTAGATTACATTTACATTTCTTGGTTTTAATACCAAAAACTAAAAGGTCAAAGCATTTCTACATACACTGATGTCTGCACGCATGAATCAATGGGCAAATGACTGTGTTTGGAAAAAAAATAGACATTTCTTTTTAGGCTATGTAATTTTTAGTGTAGCAGTACTGTACTAGAAAAATTATGTTTCATTGTTTAACATGACATGTTTTGCAATGCAACAAATGGAAAACACCATCTTTTTGAGAAATGCACCTGTTAACTATGAATGGCGATAACTAAAGAACTTATAAATTGTTGTGTTTGTAGGCAAAAGAGTTACTGGGGCACAGCTAAAAGCTAATTATGGAGTCACCTTGCCATAAGACTGTTATCCCGCGATGACTTTTCTGATTAATTTGAAATCTAATATCAACAACTGATGACAAAAAATGACCCTTACAGTTTAAAATATAGAGGGTCCGAATTGCTGGATATAGTGTAATTTCATGAAGTTCTGTAAGTAATGTTATAATTACAGGGAAGTATAATGGTATGGTTACAGTTTTGAAATTTGTCATAATGATGGTCTGACACTGTTTTGTGGTACAGTATCTCTCATTAATGATATCTGTTAATGACCATCCTCAGTTTACAGCTGCTGTACAAACTTACTTATAACATAAGTTTCTCCATTCTCCTCTCTTCTCTCAAAAGCTCTCCATCACAATCATGGCCAAATTTTCTCCCCTTTTCTGCACTACTCATCTTACTGATCTATTCCTTGTTACTCTCAACCATTTAACTGGTATATTCTTTACACATATCTTCCTTGTTATTTTACACTTCCAAATTCTTTTAACATGTCAATAGCATTTGTGTCTTGCCTTCTATATCCTCTCCTGTAAGTTCTTTTTTTTAAAAAATTTAATTTAATTGCAATGGAGCACAGGCTCCGGTGGCAATTTCCCTACACACCCATCTTCCCCCTATCCTGCACCCACCTACATTTGCCCTCTACAAATTTTATCTTTAAATTCTTTCAAAGTTTTCGGTAAATTATTCATCATTTCTCTTAGTAACTCATTCCAGTCCCTGACACCCTTACCTAAAAAAGACAATCTTCCCACACCCTTGTGCCTGAAATTGAGTGCCAGCTTGTGGTCATGGTCATCTTTTCCCTTCCATGCACAACTTTTCATACCTATTGCAATATCTTTCCATGCCTCATCACCAGTATATGCCCTGTACGCTCCCATGACCCTCCTCATCCTCCTCCTGTCTTGCAATGAATCCCATTTCAGCTCCTTTATCATATCCGTCACTGATTGCATTCTGCGATAATTTCCAGAAACAAATCTAGCAGCCCTTCTTTGCACCCTCTCTAACTCCTGTATTTGATACGTAAAATGAGGTTCCCATACTACACTACCATATTCGAGCAATGGTCTCACCAAAGTTTTGTAACCCAATTCCTTTACTTCTCCCGTACATCCCCTCATCACTCTCTCCAACAAGTGCAGAACTTTTTAAACTGTTTCTACCACCTGTCCAATGTGTCCAGCCCAGTTAAGCTTGTTATCAAATGTAATGCCAAGATATTTACATTTCAAGTCTTCAGCAAGCAATTCTTTCCCCACCTTATATTCATAATTAACCTTTTTTTTGTGTATCTAATAAGCTGACTCTTCTTTGCATTTATCATCATCCCATGTTTACCAACCCAACTAGATATCCTGCCCAGATCACTGTTTACAATCCTCTATCGTTTTGATTCTTTTATACAGCATTATGTCATCTGCAAAATAGTAAACAATCAACACAATTATTCATTAGAATAATGAATAGCAATGGTCCCAATGCACTACCCTGTGTCACACCCATTTTTACTTCTACTTCTTTTGATACTACATTTTCTACCCTAACTTCCTGTTTTCTACATTTTAAAAATTCTTCTACCCAGCAAATCACTTTCACATCCACTCCAATGGTTTTTACCTTATTTACTACCATTTTATGGCTTACTCTGTCAAACGCCTTTGACAGATCTAGTGCTACACTATTTATTTGGGCTCCCTTGTCCATTTCATCTGAAATATCTTGCATATATCCCACCAACTGAGATTCGCATGAGTATCCTTGCCTGAACCCATGTTGCCTGCTTGAAAACCACTTACGTTCCTCACATATATTTCTGATGTGGTTGCATATCAATCTTTTCATTAATTTACCTACCACTGATGTCAAACTGATTGGCCTGCAATTCTCAACTCTATTTCTCACCCCTCCTTTATGTACCGCTACTACTATTGCACTTTTCCAGTCCTGTGGTAATCAGCAAGTATCCACCTTCTCTTTCACTGTGTTCTAATTTTTTATTCTCTCTGATCTTGTGACCCTTATTCTGCCTCTGAGAAGTTTCACTTCATGTGCCTGTATCTTGCTAATATCATGCTTCTTCACTCTCCATGTTTCAGCAGCATGCTCAAGAATAGGAACATACTAAGGACTGATAAATTATCCCCTTATTTCTCTGTGGTACATTCTTACTCCAAATCAGGCTTCTGAAACATCTTAAAATGTTACTGTCTGCATCCCTCTTTCATCATTCCTTCCCCTCTCGCCCACTACAGTGCCAGCTATCATATTTTTCATGGTTAGTGTCTGCTTGTTCTGGTTGTGATTGATACTCATTTTTCTTTCAATAACTTTCATGCCACACTGTTCCACATTTGTCGACAGCTATCTGTCTGTACAATTTCTCAATAAGTCAACCATTTAATATTTGTTTAATATTCTCCATTTTCATTCATTACGATGATGAATAGTATATTTTAGTGCACACTAACTTGCTTTAACCCATTTCTTTTCTAAGATCTGGTTTCTTTCTTGCTACTTCAGTATAGCTCATAATCCCAAGTACATTTCATCCATGCTGTTTATCATGCACTGTAGGACTCCTTTGCTTTTCAGGCCCTTCCACATACACTATAATATTATTTCTCAGTATTGAGGAAAACCATCAGAGCTTCTGTCTGTACTCAAAGTGTTTTTTTCCCACAACTTGCTTAAAACAAATTTCAGATCTACTGTTGAACTCTGTGGTCAGAACTTTTTTGATCTTGCCACTTATTCTTGCTATGGAATCTTTATAAAAAAAAAAATTGCCATAGTGGTGCTTCATTATGACTCCTACACCTTGATGTTTCACTTTCTAAAGATAAGTACAAGTATTTCAGTCTTCTAGTGTTATTTTCCCATAGTGTTATCATCTTTTTTACTATCACTCCTACTGTTACCGAGTGTGGTTGGTGGCCTTGTATTCGGGAGGACGCGTGCTCGAATCCCTGACCAGGCATCCAGATTTGGGCTTTCCATGGTTTACCCAAATCACTCCAGATGAATGCCAGGTTCTTCCGTCAAAAAAGCCATGGCTGAATTCCATAAGGAGCGTGCACGAACTACGTGGCTTGGTCAAGGGGGGGGGGGGGTAGCTGGAAGGCTACACTTGGCTATGTGGGGAGGAGGGGGGGGATTTCCGAGCCAGGCCACATAGTTTCTCTCTCATAACATTTTTCACAGTTAAAATGAGGAGCAGAACACTCAACAGCATGTGAATATTTATTTCTCTCAGTTAATTAGCTCCATATGTAATTTTCAATAATCTGACAGGAGAAAACCGTACAAAATGTCTTCTGAAATCAAAAGGGGAAAAAGCTATGTTCTACATGGAGGAGGGGGGGTTGAGACGCTACGTGAGGGAGAGGGGGGTTCACAGGAGGCCAAAATGGAGCTACATGGTTTATGGACACTTCCTTACCATTTCTTGCCCTCAGTTTTTTCTCGCCTCTAATTACCTACTAGGTAAGAGTGTATAATAACTTGGACAGTCAGTATACTCTACAATGATACTGTATGTAACAAAATAGTGTTTAATGTTTAGCTAGTTGCACTTATTTATTTTGTTTGTTAATTTTGTTCCATAGATCCCTGTTTAGCAAGGACCTTTCTAATGTGTAACATGTCATTGTCAATATAAATAATTAAGAAAAGGGAAATTAAACCATCACATACGAAAGTTGACAGCTGTGATGAGAGAAAACACGTATTTGTGTGTCCACATTTCTTGTTTTCTCTCATCACAGCCATCAACTTTGGTATGTGATGGGTTAATTTCCCTTTCCTTTATTATTTATATCACTTCCTTTTGCCTTAGTTTCACTAATATGTTTATAAGATTAATAATAATCACAGTAAAAATGATTATACAA
Organism: Vandiemenella viatica; assembly: GCA_031002005.1. Classification (NCBI taxonomy): domain Eukaryota; kingdom Metazoa; phylum Arthropoda; class Insecta; order Orthoptera; family Morabidae; genus Vandiemenella; species Vandiemenella viatica. Next base: position 86,312,887 of record JARYHS010008075.1, read on the forward strand.
TACAAATAAACAAAAATAAACATTACTATTTACAACTAAGTTCTTCAAAATGCATATTTAGATACAATTAATTCTTTTATTCAAATTCTTGGATGGAATAGGACAGATAATCCTTCGGTTTTTCTTTAAATACATCTTTATTATCTACAAATTGTTTTATAGTTTTTAGGGAGTTTATTAAACAGATATGTCACAGAATAATTAACTTTTCTTTGTACTAATGATTACTTAATTTTTGTTTCTTGTATTGAAATCATGTACCCGTGAATTTGATGTAAACAAGTTAAAATGTTCTCTACTGAGAAATCATCATAAAAAATGAGATTTTTTTTAAAGAGTTGTCTGCAAGAAATTCTTCTGCGCAACATCCTAATGACCGTTTTCTGCACTATGAAAACTTTTTTTACTTTGCGAAGAGTTTTCCCCGAAAATTATGCCATAAGACATGACTGAGTGAAAATAAGAATAGTACACCTGTTTCAATAATTCTGGACCTGCTGTTAGAGAGTGTTCTTATAGCAAAGGGAGCACTACTTCTTCAATAGTAAAGTGATATGTTCTTGCCAACTGAGTATCTCATGTATCTGAAGGCCAAGGATGTTTATACTCTTTGTTTCCAAGATAGTGTTATTTTTATAGTTTATATGTAAATTTAGTGGCACATAATTTTTTCCTCAGACTTCCACGGCCATCTTTGTTCATAATTTTTTGTCGTAAACCTAATATATTGTGTTTTATCAAAATTTAATTTTAATGTGTTTGCCTTAATCGTTACTTCACTAAGAACTACATTTTCATTTAATGCCAGGTTACCATTTTTTGTATATTCCAGTCAAGTTAGTGTCACCTGCAAATAAAATGCAGATTCTTGCAAAATGCCATGTTGTATTTTCTCCCAATTTAAACACAAGACATGGGAAGGTGGGAGTGTAGGGACATTGCTACCAGAACACATGTGCTCCATTGCAATTGAAGTTAAATTCAATTAAAATTAAATTAAAATCTGATGAAGCCCCTTTACCGATTTTAGAATCAAAAAGGGAAAATTTTTGTATTTGGCTCTCCATGTATGATTTGAACCACTTACTTGTGGTTCAATCTGTATCATAGTTTTTTGCAGTATTAACACAGAAAAATGCTTTTGCAACATCACAAAAAATTCCTGCATGGTCCATTTTTTTATTCAGTTCCTCAAATGTGTTATTTAAACAAATATATAACTATTTCTGTGAATGATCCTATTTGGACTCCATGCTGTGAAGTAGTAAGAATATTATAGTGTATGTAGTGTTTTATTATTGTGTTATACACAGTTAATCCAAAAGTTAACTTTGTTAATTGTTAATAAGTTACATCAAAAGTTTGATAATCATTAAAGCATTACATTTTTGCAAATTTTAATGCAGGTTACAGTTATCTATTAAAAGTTAACCATCAACAATACATCTACCAAATGTCCCTCTGGAAATTGACTTCTTACTGGAACTCAGCATTTAAATCAGCTTTTCAAACATATCAGATTCTACAATATGTAGTGGAATCATGTTGGCAACAAAAAAGTTTACATTGCATTGGTCCACACCAGCATGAGATACGCCATTGCTGATAACTATGATGCCAAAAGATTCACCGTTGCTTTGTAGAAGTAATCTTTTATTAGCAGATGGAGATGTAAAAAAAAATCACTTCTGCTGCAATCTACATCAGAAGAATCCACAGCACCTGAAGAAGGCTTTGAATTGTTTATCTTTTTCTCACGAGTTGACCCTGGTTTTACTTTTTCTTTACACTGTACGTATTTGGATGTATGCATACCGTACAATTATAATTATATGCCAGGAAAAAAAACTTAATTCAACTGTTCTCCCAAATTTGTTTTAAATTTAACATAAATGTGACCAAGGATTTTTGATCTTGTCATTGCTATTGAAAGCATTGCTGTGTTCACTAACAGATTCCAGATCTTCGGTTTCCATGATGTAATCATATAACCAGTTTCCATTTAATTTATTTCACTAATAAACACCAAAACAACAAAAACTAAAAAGTGGCAATATTTTCCTTGTAGTAAAAAATGTGGGTTATTAAAATATCGAATTTGAAATGAGTAGTGAGTGCCAGTTTGCAGACATAAAATACAAACACTTGACAAGTCAACCATTCCTAACACCTACGAAATTCCTAGCATAACAGTTAAATTTGCATCAAACTTGCACTCACACTTTGCATTACTTAACTGTCCTGATTAATTCACCATTTGACTCACTGAACATACGAGCATGGTATGGTGCGCAATTCAAAGGAAATGAGGTCAATAACTAATGTATCATACTAAAGTTAACGGAAGTATAGTTTAATAAAAGTTAACAAGACCATTACTGATGTTTTAGGTTAACGTAAAAGTTAGATTTTTGCAGTTTTGTTAACTTCATTAATTAACATTTAATGGATTAACAGTTTTATGCCCAGCTGTGATTATACATTACTTTTTCAAAAAGTCACTTCTACTTTTTAAAATAATGTTTTTACAGCTTCATATATTAGCATATTTGAAAATACATCATACATTAAGAATTTGTTGCAGGTGTGGTAACTACTTGAATTATATAACATGAAAACAATCTGAAATTGTTTCGGTAATTTACTTGAAATGTTGTTATAGCAATAAAAATATCCAGATTTTGTTTCATGAGTTTGTTTATATCTGAGACTGTTCCAGGCAACCACTGCATCCTCAAAATATATTTTGTAAAGCAGTCTAAAGAAGCCTTAATGCACTTATCTGGGAATTCTTTATCTGTACCTAGTTTCTCTACAACTGAAGTAAAATGTTTTTTAAATGTTGTACAATGTTTCCCTATTTTCAGTTTTTTTAAATTATTATTTTGTATCTTTCAAGTGGTTTACAGATTTCCCTATTTTATATTTTATTATATTCCATGAAATTTTGTTTTTATTACTGGAATTCTATAATTTCTCTGATACAAACATGTTCTTAGCCTTTTTGATTACAATTCTTAGTGTTTTAGAATAAAGTTTATAGTGAGCTTTCACATGTAATTATCTCATTCTCTTACTTTATATAAAGGTCCCTTTTCATTTTACTAGAAACTAATACCCTTCATAGTACATCCCTTACCATTTTATTATTTGGATTATTGACTTTACTTTTTAAAAAATCATTAAAAAACTGTTAGAAATGTATTTAGAAAGGAATCAAATTTTGTACTAATATCCTGTACTCTGTTCTCTTCTGACCATTTTTCAGTATTTAAACATTCTATAAAATGTTTTACATTCTTTTGATTAATATTTACTTTCTGTACCAAACTTTTTTATTTTCATTATAGTGCTTCTGGACTTGATACAAAATAACTGTGAATCAGGATCAGAGATACAATTTATTACTTTCTGGCAGTACTAAATTAAATAACCATTGTTAGAAAATAACTCAATATTTTGGAAAACAAAATGAATTAATTCTCATAAGTATATCCAAACTTAATAAAAATAGGTGTGGCCAAATGTCCTTTGTGACTTGTTTTTCTTCTTCTTGGAGAGATAATTGACATAGTATTGTCTTTTCAGACTTCTGTGTATTCAGAACCGAGGGTCAATTCTTTAAGAACAATGACGTATTTATCAGTGGTAGATACCTTACATTAATAACTCATTTAAGGTAGGCTGATCTGAAATACTTCCAAAGGTGAAAGAGATATGTAAATTCATTTATCTTCATTAATTTATAATTATTAAATATCATATCACAGTCTTGCTTTTTCATTGCCCTTCATGCCTACATTTCTCTTTGTTTGTATGTGGCAGATATTTTGGAGGTTAGTTTGAGTGCAGCTGAGTAAGCTGTTTAGTTTCAGATCTCTGCATTATAAGCCAAATCATAATGACAGTATTTTGAATTATGTATGTGTGCTTCTATACTTTTTTTTATTGTTTGTTAAATGCAAAATGCTATGTTTATTTGTTACACTCCAGCTGTCTATGAAAACTAATATTGAATCTAACACAAAGTTTTTATTTTATTTGCTCATATAATTCACCAGTAGTGTCGCTTCTGATTTAGCTGTACAAAAGAGATGGAGAGCGTTCCTTTTCTGCTGCACTTTGAAATGTATGTTATCTATTATTTCCACTTTCTGTGTCAACGCAATACTGTCTTTTTTTTAAGGATTTATGCACTTGAATATTGGTATTAGATCTTAAATATAAGACACTGGGTAATATTTAATCAATCAGGTTTGTGTATTGTGGCATGACTTGGCTTAGTTATCTCTGTTGAAACTGCTTGATCACACCTTAGAGTTTTTAGATACTGTTTAACTTCAGGAGTATCTTTTTTTATGGTACAGTTCATGATTTTTTAGAAACTGGCAGTTGTCATAATCCATTTTACTATATCTCAAAAACATAATTCCATTACTTAATTACAGATTATCTAAAACAAAATTAAATACAATATACTGTCTTTGTTTTTAGTTATGCAAGATGTATGAAGACTATCTTGAAGAGCTTCTTAAAATATCTCTCCATTTCATTGTGAGAAACTTGAAGAAAGAGTTTAAGAAGCATAAAAAGGATTCTGTAAAAGAAGAAGTTCATGTCGATAATGAATCAAAGAATATTGGGAATGAAAATTCTCAGGACAAACTAGAACAGGTAGAAGATTCTACAGTTAAAAATGCACAGGGAGACAATGAACTGGTCTCTGAAACAGAAACTGATAGCAGTGAAGTTGGAGAATTATTGAAAGATGACAATTCAGTGACAGAGGTTAAAAATAATCACAATCAACCAAAGGAAATTAAAACCCAAAATCACCCTTTACTGATAAAAGATGAAGTTGTCGAACAAAGTGACTTTGACAAAGTGGCTTTGGATCAGTTGACTGCAGATAGCAGAGAAAAATATAAAGGAGAAGAAACAAGCTCTCTTACTAGTCTAAATTTTAGCTTCACACTGTTCATTATTTGGCTACTAATTTCTATGCTAAATGTACCAAGTGTTTTAGTGTGGGCTCACAATTACAGGTTTGTGTTAATTTGAATTGGTTTATTGAATTTGGAATGTAGTATTATTGGCAACCAATTTTTGTTTTTATAGTCCTTTTTCTTCTTTTCAGATACAGTACAGTACTTTACCCTGATCCTTCTCTGATTATGGGCATAATTCTGTGCATCAATGGTGGCATCTTATGGCAGGTTAAAATTCCAAGGCCCAACTTGTAAGCTTATTGTTTGAACTTTAATATCATAGAATACTTTAGAAGTATATATGTATGTATAAGTGTCCACCCAAAATATGTGTATTTGTTCATGTTTAGAACAGGAGGTAAAGATTAGTGCAGACTGAACTGATAGACACTAGAAAGGAGTTGGATAGGCTGTGGATGGAGGGAAACAGAGATGGTTGGGAACTGGTAACAGGGAAAAGGGCAACCAGATCTTTTATTGTTGGGGTGGAAAATAGGTTTGCCCTGTCGCCATAGTTAGACAAGGATGAGCCTTCCGTAGCTGTAGGTGTAGGGAAAAAGCAGCAGACTTACAGGAAAAGCTGTGTTAAATCTGATTAGGGAAAAGAAAGTCTTGCTGCTAGGTAGTAGTCATGGTGCAGGAAAAATTAGGATCAAATTCCAAGTCCTTCAAACCTAGTGCTAGTCTTGATCAGGTGGAAGAAGGTATAGGTTCTTTATGTAAGGATTTCACAGATCATGTAGAAATAGTGGGAGGAGTGGGAAATAGTTTGAGCAGGGATGATAGGTATAGTATCAGAGATGACCTGGAGAAAATAGCAAAAGCAACGTGCCACACTCGGGTCTGTATGATGTCAGTCCTGAGATGCTATGATTGGCCACATATGAACTCTGCTGTGATGTGAATCAATCTGGAACTGGAACTGCTTCTTATGTCTGACGTCGGCTCTGGCGTGCACTTGATGCCTGTAGATGCTATTGATAGGTGTGGTTATACTATGCATGACCTCCTCTTCAATACTAAAGGGAAGGGGGTTCTTTCAGATCTGATAGAAAATCGTTTAATCAAGGCCACAACCACAAATTCACATGAAAAGGGTCATGGTGTTAGGGCAGCTCCTTTTTTAGATTAGGGTCAAGTATTAGGCAGAGAGTTTTAACAGAAATTAGTTTAAAAATTAATGAGTTTTCAGACACCAAAATTAAAAATTGTGTAGGGATTAATTTATTACATCAGACTATCAGAGGGTTATCAAACAAAGTGGATGAATTGCTAGTTCATATAAGCAATAGAATTGATGTTTTATGCCTGTCTGAACTCCATATAACTACAGGAATAAATACGTCAAATGTAACTGACTTTAATTTAGCTTCTCATTACTGTAGAACAAACCTGAAGAAAGGAGGAGTTGTCACTTATATTAGAAATGGTTACAGTTTTTATATTATAACTATTAGAAAATATTGTCTCAATCAACATTTTGAAACCTGTGCTACACGGTTAAATGTCAATAATGAAATTTTCATAATAGTAACTGTATAAAGAGCACCCTCAGGAAAAGTTTCTATTTTTCTGAACCAACCTGAACTCTTACTAACATTTTTAAGCAGAAAAGTAGTTAACATAATTGTATGTGGTGATTTTAATGTAGACTTTTTAAATAACTTACCCTGTAAAGTTACATTGAAATCATTAGTCACTTCATTCAATTTAACTAAGGTAGTTAATTTTCCAACTAGAATAGTGGATAATAGCCACTCAGCTATAGATAATGTTTTCCTAGGTATCTCGAAATTCAGTTATACAATCAAGCCATATATCAATGTACTTTCAGATCATGATTCCCAGTTATTAACTATCAACACTTCAATAGGAACTAGCTCTAAGATTAATGTTTTTAAACTTCAGTGTATAATAAATGATGAGTCAGTTACTTGAAAGAGCCTCAATACCACAAACTGGAAACATGTTTATAGTGCACAAGGTATGAATGAAAAATACAACATTTTTAGTAGCATTGTATTAAATTACTCTGAAAGTTGCTACCCTTTGAAAAAGTGTCATGCTTCTTGAAATAACAAAAACCGTGGATAACTGTGACCATTAGAATATCATGCATTTGTAAAAGGAACAGTCAGAATTCTACTGTTAAAACAAGCAGTACTGCAAAATACTGAAAAAGGTTATTAAAGAATCTAAAAGTATGTACTACAAACATAAAAATCATGATTCTGAAAATAAAATTAAGACAGTATGGGACATTGTAAAAAAGGAAATTGGAAAAAATAATCAGACCAGTAATTACATTTATTTCAAAGAAAATTCAGTAGAATCTAATTTTTCAATTGCCAATATATTTAATAAACATTTTTTATCTGTTGCTGATAAATTGACTGCCAACAGCTCAATGACAAACCGTATGGATTTTGTCAGAATAGGCTTCAAAGAAAAATTTCAAACTGTGTCTGTAAATTTAGCTACTCCAGAAGAAATAAGAACAATTATCAGTTCTCTTAAGAGCAAGTACTCAAGTGGTTATAATGGGATTTCTAGCAGATTAATTAAACTGCTCCACAGTATTAAATAATATACTAACTTATCTGTTTAATATATCTTTAATAGTAGGTTTAAGTGTGCTGTAGTTAAACCAGTTTATAAAAAGGGATATAAGTCAGCCATATCTAATTACCATCCTGTTTCATTACTAACAACCTTCTCCAAAGTTTTTGAGAAAGCTATGCACAATAGAGTTCATGAACACCTTAAAAATAATAATATTCTAGCTAAATCACAATTTGGTTTTCGAAAGGTTAATTCAACAGAAAAAGCTATATCTGCATTCACTGACAATATTTTAGAAGGAGTAAATGATAAATGAATTCCTGTGGGAATTTTTTGTGACTTATTTAAAGCATTTGACTGTGTAGATCATAAAATTCTGATACAAAAATTAAAGTATTATGGTATAGATGGCATTGTTAATAAATGGCTTAGTTCTTACCTCCTGAATACAATACAGAAAGTTTCCATGGAGAATTTTAAGGCTGCCTTAAGTGGTCCACTGTTTTCTGAGTGGGAATTAATCAGGGTTCTGTATTGGAACTACTTTTGTTTTTAATATATATAAATTATCTACTCTGTGTTGATCTAAAAATTCAACATCTGTCCAATTTGCATATGACACAAACAAAGGAATTAAAAATACTTCTGATTTATCTACAGAATATATTTCAGATTATGTCTTTGACCTTATTTTAAATGGTTTACAGCTAAAGGCTTGTCTTTAAACTTTGATAAAACTCAATATATGCAATTCAGTACATCACACAGATTAACACAGATATAGACATAAAATTTCCGGGCCAGTCCATTCAAGTGGTAGAGAGTGTAAAATTTCTAGGTTTGCATATTGATCATAATTTAAATTGGAAGGCACATGTTTCTGACTTACTAAAGTGATTGGGTGCAGCCACTTTTGCAATTCATACAATTTCAGCTGTAGGTGATCTCCATATGAGGCAGCTAGTTTATTTTCACTCATTAATGTCATATGGAATAATATTCTGAGACAGTTCTCCTCATAGAGACAAAGTGTTCAAAGCCCAAAAGCGAGTCTTATTCCTACTGTGGATAGACGTTCAAGGGTGTGTGGGGTGTTCGGATGGTTCCACTTGAAAAATAGACAAAGTATAATTTGTGACTACAAAGGACATTAATGTGTATATATACTCAGCCACTATTGAAGAATCGTGTGGGGCTAGCAATATAACTTCATGTAGAGTGCTGTTCTAGAAGTTAGGGATTTTAACATTGGTGGCTGAAAACTAAAAAAGGAAGTGGCCTATCACCACTTTTATTCATTGTGGTTATGGATGAAGTTTAGTTAAAAATACACTAAGTTTGAAACAAATAGTAAAATACACAATTAAGGCTCTAGAAGGGTAATTTCCGATGTGGAAGGGGGAAAAAAAGCAATGCTATTTGCGGATGACTTATTAGTTTGGAGAGACGATGAAAGAGAGGTGCAAGATCAGCTGGATGTGTGGGAGAGAGTAGTTGTATCTTATGGCATGAAGTTCTCTGCAAGAAAAAGTTAAATGGTGATAACAACAAGAAAGAAGAACAGGATAGATATAGGCATACCACTTGGAGGGGAGCAATTAAATAATGTGGAATGTTTCAAATATTTGGGAAACTGGATTGAAGAAAATGGAGGAAACAGGATGGAGATAAATGAAAGAGGAAGATGTGCAGATGGATTTTTTAAGAGTATTAGAAGTCTGTTGTGGCATAGAGATGTTCCGAAAAAGAGCAAAGAAGCAATCTATAAAATATACTTTGTGCCAATTTTAACATATGGGTCAGAAACCTGGGTGACGAAGGAGAGGGACGAAGGTAAAGTGCAATCTGTGGAAATGAAATTTCAGAGGAGTCGATTAGGAGTAACAAGAAGGGACAGAATAAGAAATGAGTGAAGCAGGAAAATGATAATGGAAAAACCACTACAACAGAGAATTGAAAAATATAGGTTACAGTGGTATGGGCATGTAAAGAGAATGGAAGAGGAGACAAAAGGGAAAATGTCCAGAGGAAGACCGAGGGTTAAGGTGTTAAGGAATGTGTGGAAGAAAGAGGAAAAAATTGGGTAACAGTAAAAGAAGAGAGATGGTGGCTAGGCAGGAAGCGCTGGCGAGGCTTTTGTTCCAGCAGACCCTGCCAGCGGCTGGAAGCTGCTCCTAGATGAGTTTACTAGCACCTTAGAAGAAAAAAAAATTCCAGATAAATCATAATTTGGTTTTCAAAGGGCCACTGAGTAGAAAAAGCTATATTTGCTCACACAGACATTTCAGAAGGAATAAATGTTAAATCAATGCTTTTGTGACTTGCCTGAAGCATTCTACAGTCTTTATCATGAAATTCTAATATACAAATGTTAATGGTATGAAATGCATTTTAATATATGACTTAGTTCTTACCTTTTGAATATATAACAGAATATCTTAATGTCGCTGTTTTCTGAGTGATGTTTCATAAGATATGGAGTACCTCAGAGTTCTATATTGGGGCTGCTATTGTTTTTAATATATATAAATAAGATAGGATAGGGAAAATAAACAGTTACCCGTCACTTACCACAGATGAAGGCAGGAGGGCGAGACACGTAAAAACACAAAAACAAAAGAATTACACAGTATTTCGACTTTAGTCTTCCTCATGTAGGAGGCGAGACATATGGCAGGGGGAAAGATGTGGTCACATCCGAGCCTGCCACATGAATGAAGCACAGGCGGAAAATGCGTGGTAGTGGAAGAATTGCCGGGAGGGGTGGGGGGGGGGGGGGGTAGGGAATAGGCTTGACCAGCGATAAAAGTGAAACAAATGAATATAATGTCTGTGTACCTTAGTTCAAAAAGTTATAATTGAAGATAAAGGGAGATAGAATAATTTAAAATAAATATATATATATATATACACACAAAAATATATATATATATATATAACCGACTGTAAAATGAAATGAGAGATAGCAAGTGACAGGTTTAACGTAGGTTTAGGCCAGGGGTGTGTCTGGTGTCAAGGATATGTTGATAGGCTAGTTCCCATCTGCAGAGTTCTGAAGGGGTGGTGGTATTTGGAAAAACTCTAATAGCTCTGACTGTGAAACAGGTGTTGAGGTTGTTTGAATTATGGAAGTTCGCATGAATTGCCACGGGATGGTCTGGGTTGGAAGTATAAACTGTTTGCCTGTGGCCATTCATTCTGTAGGAAAGTTGTTGAGTGGTGAGACCAATGTAAGAGGCAGTGCAGTGGATGCAGGTGAGTTGGTAAATAAGGTGAGTGGTAGCACATGTGGCATATCCAATTATAGGGAAAGATTCGCCTGTGACAGGATTAGAGTAAGTAGTGGTGGCAGGGTGCATGCTGCAAGTTTTACAGCGGGGTCTGTTACACGGGAAAGATCCCTGTGGAGGTCTAGGGGAGTCGGCAGGTAAATACTTGTGGACCAAGATGTTGTACAGATTGGGCGGTCTGCTGTAGCAAGTGCGGGGAGCAGTGGGTAGGATTTTGGGAAGGAGGAGACGCATTTCAGGGAAGGAACGTAAGAAATCATGCCCACGGCGGAGTATCTGGTTGACAGATTCCAGGCCAGGAAAGAACTGGGTGACAAGTGTTGGACCACGGTCAGCTTTAGGAGGTGCAGAACGAGGGTTGTGGGTGATGGCACGGGAAATTTGTTTTTCCACCAGATCATGGGGGTATTGGCGGGAAACAAGGGCTTGGGATAGTTTTTTGGAGTAACTGGAGATTGATTCATGATCAGAACAGATGCGTCTGCCACGGATTGCAAGGCTGTATGGGAGGGAACGTTTAATGTGGAAGGGGTGACAACTGTCAAAGTGTAGGTATTGTTGTAAATTGGTCGGTTTAATGTGTACTGAGGTATGGAGGGTCCCCTGTCGTAGGGTGATATCTACGTCAAGGAAGGTGATACAGGTGTGGGAATATGACCATGTGAAATTGATGGAGTGATTATCATTTAGTGAGTTGAGGAAGTCTAGGAGGTGATCCTCCCCGTGGGTCCAGATCATAAATATATCATCTATGTATCTGAACCACACGAGGGGACTGAGGGGGGAATTCTTCAGAAACATATTTTCCAGACGGCCCAGGAAAAGGTTAGCATAGGACGGGGCCATGCGGGTACCCATGGCAGTGCCGCGTATCTGGTGGTAAATCTGGGAGTTGAAGGAGAAATAGTTTTTGGAGAGGATAAAGTTGGCAAGGGATATGAGAAAGGATGTTCTGGGAAGACTGTTTGGAGGGCGCATATCCAAGAAGTGCTGAAGGGAGCTGAGTCAACTCACCTGCATCCACTGCACTGCCTCTTACATTGGTCTCACCACTCAACAACTTTTCTACAGAATGAATGGCCACAGGCAAACAGTTTATACTTCCAACCCAGACCATCCCGTGGCAATTCATGCGAACTTCCATAATTCAAACAACCTCAACACCTGTTTCACAGTCAGAGCTATTAGAGTTTTTCCAAATACCACCACCCCTTCAGAACTCCGCAGATGGGAACTAGCCTATCAACATATCCTTGACACCAGACACACCCCTGGCCTAAACCTACGTTAAACCTGTCACTTGCTATCTCTCATTTCATTTTACAGTCGGTTATTTATATATATATTTTAAATTATTCTATCTCCCTTTATCTTCAATTATAACTTTTTGAACTAAGCTACACAGACATTATATTCATTTGTTTCACTTTTATCGCTGGTCAAGCCTATTCCCTACCCCCCCCCCCCACCCCTCCCGGCAATTCTTCCACTACCACGCGTTTTCCGCCTGTGCTTCATTCATGTGGCAGGCTCGGATGTGACCACATCTTTCCCCCTGCCATATGTCTCGCCTCCTACATGAGGAAGACTAAAAAGTCGAAATATTGTGTAATTCTTTTGTTTTTGTGTTTTTACGTGTCTCGCCCTCCTGCCTTCATCTGTGGTAAGTGACGGGTAACTGTTTATTTTCCCTATCCTATCTTATTTTCAGTGCCTCGCGGCAGTTTCTTTGTTTCCTTTATCCAATTTTATATATATATATATATATATAAATGATCTACCCCATGTAACAGCTGAAAACTCAAAGTTTGTCCTTTTAGCAGATAGCAGAAGCATAGGAATTAAAAATACTCCAGATTTCTTTACTGAACATATTTCAAATTATGTTTTTGACTATTAATAATTGGTTCACATTAAATGGCTTACCTTTAAACTCTGATAAAATTCAATATCACACAAATTAACATCAGACATACACATCAACTTTGCAGGCCAGTACATTCAAGAGACAGGGTGTGAAATTTCTGAATTTGTATATTGATAATAATTTAAATTGGAGGATGCACGTCTCTAACTAAAGCAGTTAGGTTCAGCCACATTTGAATAAATTAGTTTATTTTGCTTATTTTCACTACATAATGTCTTATACAATAATCTTCTTGTGCAATTCAACTCATAAATACAAAGTATTCAGAGCCCAGGAGTGAGTAATAAGAGTTAGGAGTGTGGTTAGCTGGAGAACTTCATGCAGAGAGGTCTCAAGAATTTATGAATTTTCACATTGGTGGCAAAGTACATAATGGATATGTTGTAAAATAAGTACAAATGATTGGATATTTGAATAACATACGAGGGTAGGCTGAAAATTAATGCACACATGCTTGTAGAAATCGGACAAAAACAGTTAGGAAGATCGGGCAAAAAGTAAATTAAAGTACAATTCTTAAGCTTCAGAATCATATATTTATTTTTCAACATAGTCGCCATTAAGGCTAATACATTTCTCCCAACATGCAATAAGTTTTTTCATTCAGTCACTGAAAAATTCCTCCAACTTTCCTCGAATCCAAGACTTGATGGCTGCTTTCACTTAATCGTCCGCAGTGTAATGTTTACCCTTAAGGTCTCTCTTGAGTAGAGGAAAAAAATAAAAATCGCTAGGCACAAGATCGGGGGAATAAGGAGGGTGTGGAAGCGGTTCAAACTTCAGCTTTCTCGTTGCCTCTTCAGTTGCGCGCGAGGTGTGTGGACGAATGTTGTCATGATGCAAGATTATTGGCTCCAGGCTGCCTCTGACATGACAAACTCGATGTTGGAGGTGTTGTAGAGTCTGTATGTAGTGAGAAGAATTTACCGTTGTGCCTCGTTCCAGATAATCGGTCACATAAACTCGATGAGCATCCCAAAACACAGACAAAATTTTTTTGCGGATGGTTGTGTTTTGAATTGTTTTTTCTGAGGAGAAGACAAATGTCGATACTCTCTTCTTGGTCATAATGATACACCCATGACTCATCACAATATTCAGAAGGAAGTCATCTCCTTCGTCACGGTAGGGCTGCAAAAGTTGCTGGCAGCATTCCTTTTGGCACTGTTTGTTCTTGTCTGTTAAACGGCGTGATACCCATCATGCACACACTTTACAGTATCCCAACTGGTTCATAATGAAGTCGACACGTTCCTTGGATATTCCAAAATGGTTTGTGATACACTATTGAATGATTCGCCAGTCATTTTTAAACAAGTCATCGACAAGTTTGCAATGCTTATCACCTGTGGCAGTGATTGGGCGTCCTCTGCGTTTTTGTCAACAATTCTGGCTTTTCCAGGCGTGCAATCACGAAATTTTGCTACCCATCGATTGACTGTAGACCTATCAATAGCATCGTCACCATAAACACCCTTTAAACGATGATGAATTTCAGTAGGAGTCTCTTTTTCAGCAGTTAAAAATTCGGTAACAGCACGCTGTTTAACTCTCGTTGACATAGCACGAGAACACGTCTCCATATTTACGCTGCTCAAAAACAGCTGAATGGACGCAAAGAATTCAAACTGCGCGTTCGTGTAAAGGAGGAATGTTACATCTGAATGCCACCAGGCGCGCTTCTGTAGCTTATTTCGCTCATGTTCTACAAGCATGTATGCATTACTTTTCAGCGTACCCTCATAGTTTCTTGAGAAATATTTAAAATGTAAATTGTTTAACAAGTAAATATTAGATAAGTAATATTTCAACTCAGTAAATTAAAGGGAATTATTCTGAATCAATTGTGTAATTTGTGATCAAAATTCATAGTTTCTGGAACTACAAAATTTATACAATCATGACGTGTGTAGGTAGCTCAGTAGCTTATAAAAACCATACGACACAATATTGAGCTTATAAAAGTAATGGATTTTTGGTTGACTGTTGTGTGTCTATTGTTTGGCTGATCTTGAAATGGGAAGCTGAAACTGTAACCTATGGTGTAAGAAGTTTTTCTGTAATTATTTCATGGTCAGAATAGAACTATTAAATTCATTTGGTGGTTTTTGGGAAATTTAAACAATTACTTCATTAAACGAACAGTGAACTCTAACAATCAATCTTATTATTTAGTAGTATTTTGATACCTAAAGAGGACATTATTCTATCCCTAAATGGATGTGAGGAAACCTTTAAGTAGTAGTGTAGTATTGAAAGAATTTAAGTTATGCTGAACATTATTTAATCATGCCCCAATGTTGTTGTTGTAACCCCAACATGTGAGTTCTCATCTTGTGACAATTCATATAATTTATAAACCTTAAATATAATATTTTCTACTCAAATTTGTATCATATTATGTTCATTACATACTACCAGTGAAATGATTTCTGCTGGATTATGACTCAGTATTTTCTCACTCACCTCCATTATTCCCCCCCTCCCCCCACTTGTGCCTTGCTACCTGGATTTTTCATTCACTTAGCATGCATCAGTGTGATCACACCACATCCAACGTCTTTGATAAATGTATGAGGTAGGGCCAAAAAGTTCCCAAAATTGGTTAAAAAATTATTGAAAGTATGTATAACATTTTTAACTTATTTTCCTTCAAAATACTCTCCTCCTGCTTCTACACACTTATTCCACCATTCATACAATCATTGGAAACACTCCCAAAAAGCATTTTTTGTAAGTTCTTTCAGCCACTTTGTCGCATTTTCAATCACTTCTGATGAATCGGCAAAATGTCATCCCTATAATGTCATTTTCAGCAGTGGAAACGGGTAAAAATCCAGTGGTGCAAGATCAGGAGAATATGGAAGTTGTTCCAGACAGGTAACATTGTTTTTGGCAAGGTATTGTTGCACCATTAGGGATCATGTGACAGGGCATTGTCATGCAACAAAAACCAGTCACTCCCTGCCCATTGTTCAGGTCGTTTTCCTTGAATTGCATCTCGTAACCATTTTAGGATCTCTGTGTACAATTCTTTGTTGACTATTTTCCCTCCAGGAATAAATTCATAATGAATAAAGCCCTGGTAATCAAAAAACACCTCCAACATTACTTTACCCCAGCTTCTGTCCAAGCAAAAGTTTTGTTTTCTTGATGATGTTTTTGGCTTCCATTCAGTAGAATTCCATTCCATCTGAGGGTCATAAAGAAAGCACCACATCTCATCATCTTTAACAATTTTGTGCAGGAAGCTGTCATCTGCATCAGCCATTTCAGTCAAGTACCTGCGCATGGTCACATTTATTTCTTTTTGCTCAGGGGATAACATTTTCGGAACCATATCCAAGCAATCACAATGCATGTTCAAATCATTATGAAGAATGTTGTGAACACTCCCATGTGAAATAATAACTTCAGAGGCAGTTTGCCTGTCCACATGCACAAATTGTTGAACACACTCAACATTCTCATTTGTCGTGGAAGTTAAAGGCTGCCCAATCCAAACATCATCTTCAATTGATGTGCAACCATCGTGAAAACGCTTGTGTCATTTGTAAATTGCCATTTTCTTCATCACATTCTGTATACTTTCTTCAGCATCTCGAGTGTCTCTCAGGGCGATTTCTCCAACAGCACCAGAATCTGATATTGCCACACTTCTATAAAGACAACATTCCACAATCCAACGATAAAAAGAAACTACATCTAAAATATCATACACTGCAAGCATGAAACCAACTACAACTGCCTACTACACAGCACAGCACCTTCCTCAGTAGTGTTGCCAATCTCTCAAACAAAAATTTCGCTTCCAGCAAACAACTGCTTGAATGTACACAACAATTCTAGGACCTTTTTGACCTTACCTCATATTATGCACTTGCAACTTTCAGGTTGAATAAACAAATAATACCAATATGACCTATGGGATGTGAAACACGTCATGCTTAATACACATACATACTGTCGTGTGTTGGCCGAGCAAGCTGTGATACCCGACATGTGGGTCCGTCCTAACACTTGCTTACTATCGGCTGTGGTTTTAGCTTTCCAGTCAGCATCTGTAAGTACCTGGATAGGATAAAAATACAAACACAGACTTGTCTTACTTAGAATCAGGATGTAGGTTCTCTTTGGAATGTTATTGAGAGTTGTGACTACATGATTTATTACAGAAAACTGTTGCATGGCATTATTACATCGATAGGTACGAGTTTCCGATACTGGAAATAGTGAATCATAAGATCCAAAATGGTAGCTGTTGCTTCCTGAGCCAGTGGAGGGGAGGTTGATAGAAATCCCTAAAAATGGCCAATTTGGTTTATTAAAAGGCTGTCCTATGTATATTCATATTGCGAACTGGGGTGGTGATGCTACCAGCAAGAAGCATTCCTGTCTCTGAAAGTGGGGAATCCACTTCTCCCATTGGCTGAATATCAAGCCATTTGGACGTTGTAACGTACCCTGTATCGTTACTTTATTTTTGTAGAGAACACATGTGAGTGGTACTTTATCATACTTTTAAAATAATACTTTTTGCTTATATTTCCTGCACCAGACCAGTATATAAGGATTTCCTTAATCCCTCTTTGTCCGTTGCTGGTTTTATTTCGATACTCACGCTGTAAATCAAATTATTATTAATCAAATTCTTACCATACAAACTTTAAATTAACTCCTTTGCCTATATCTATATTTCAATCTCAATATCAAATAAAACACTTTCTACTTATCTCATAATTCCTATATTTTCTATTAAACAAACAATTATCATTTCCAAAGTCAAATTCCATTATCTTTAACAAAACCCTAAACGTTTTGCCCTCAGGCTAATATTTTCCTCTTCTTAATCCCGCCAGGATTCTTGTGGCTTCTCTGTTAAACCATTCTGTTTCATCTCTTCTCTTAAAACATGTTCTTTTCCAAAACCAACTCGTCCTCTTCCTGTCAAAACTTTTTTTCAACTCTTTATCGACTGTTCTTTTTTTTCCAGAGATCTCATTATATTCATCTTGACATACTTTGACCTTGGAACTTAAAAATCAGAGTTAGTATATACAATTACAGTTATTAAATAAAAAAATAGCTTTATCAATGTCAAAATCATAAAATGTGAGGTTGTGTACCTCACAACATGTACTTCACGTGCTAAGTATCTATGTCCCTCGTGGACAAGACGTGGATGTCGAGTTCTCACAGTAAGGAGTGCTAAGCCAGCGGCCTTGACGCTAGTGTCGTGTAAAAGCGGTGTAGTCTCACACCGTTGTGCTGGCCTGAAAGGAAACTACCTTTCTTGCAGCTAAAGTCTATTCTACAAAATACTACCCGTGACAATACAATATGATTCATAATCGTAGTGAAAACAATTGTACATTACAAAGACTAATAAAGAGAATGAAAATAAACGTTAATTTTTTCAACTGAGTTTTGCTAAAGGTCATATTGAATACAATTAATTATTTTCTTCAAATTCTTGAATGGAGTAGAAGGAGTTGCTAATAAGACAATCTCTCAGTTTTTCTTTAAATATATCTTTATTATCTGCAAACTATTTTATACTCTTGAGAAGTTTAAACAGATGTATCCCAGAATAATTAACTCCTCTTTATACTAATAACAGAGATGTTCGTGTTTTGTGCAAGTTATTTCTGTTTCTTGTATTTAAATTGTGTACATGTGAATTAGATTTAAACAGGTTAAAATGTTCTATGACAAAGCACATGAGAGAATATATGTACTGTCATTATAAGAATATTGCATTATTAAAGAGTTTTCTGCAAGAAATTCTTGGTTTTACCCTACACAGCATCCTAATAGCTGTTTTCTGTGCTATGAAAACTTTTTCACTTTATGCCAATGACATCACTGAAGGAAAATATGAGGAATATACCTGTTTTGTTAATTCTAGATCTGCTGTTAGAGAAATTGTTCTTATTGCAAAAGTGGCACTATTTAACGTCTTCTGTAATGAAGTGATAGGTTCGTGCCAACAGAGTTTCTCATCTATTTTATACTCTTTTTTTCTAAGATTGTGTTATTTTTATAGTTTATATGTAAATCCGGCTTTGCATAATTTTTTGTTTTAATCCTAATGTAATGGGTGTTTTTTTTTTTTTTTTTTTTCAAAATTTAATTTGAATGAATTTGCTTTAAACCAATTTGCTACTTCACTAAGTACTTCATTTACATTCAATTCTAGATTACTGTTTGTTGTTTTCATCACAGTCAGGTTAGTGTCATTTGCAAATAAAAACTCTTAACTATGTCAGATAAGTTTATAGGAAGGTCATTAATGTATAACAAAAAGAAGAGGGGGTCCTATGACAGAGCCTTGCGGAATTTTCTCCAAATCTGATGAAGCAGCTTTACTTATTTTAGAATCAAAAATGGAAACCTTTTGCATTCGATGTATGGTTTAAACCATTTACCTGCGGTTCCGTAAAAACCAATGTATTCCATTTTTTTTTTCAAAAGTAATTCATAATCTACACAGTCAAATCCTTTTGCAAGATTACGAAGAATTCCTACATGGCTCATTTTATTATTCAGTTCCTCAAATATGTTATTTAAAAATGAATATATAGCCATTTCTATGGACCCAAATGACGAATTAGTGAGGATATTATGTGTGTAACATGT
Organism: Vandiemenella viatica; assembly: GCA_031002005.1. NCBI lineage: Eukaryota > Metazoa > Arthropoda > Insecta > Orthoptera > Morabidae > Vandiemenella > Vandiemenella viatica. Next base: position 86,332,293 of record JARYHS010008075.1, read on the forward strand.
TTTATTAGTCTACGATACATGACTTTTTCAATAATTTTTGAGAATCCTGAAAGTAATAAAATGGGACAGTATTTATCTACACATGTTGATTCTCCTTTTTTAAATAACGGTTTTACAACTGCATATTTTAGTCTATTTCGAAACATACCTTGTATTAAGGATTATTTACAAATGTGGGCAAGTACATGATTGATACAATCTGAACTTCTTATCAGTAATTTACTTGAAATATTTTCATAGCTAGAAGGATTTTTTTGGTTTTAATTGTGTCGTGAGTTTATTTATTTCTGGTGGCAATTGCGTCTCTACAAATCTATTTGGGAAAGTAGTCTGAAGAAGCCCTAGAACATTATGTGGGGATTGCTTTTCTATGCCTAATTTCTCTACAACTGAAGTAAAATGTTTGTTCAATATCTCACAAACTTCCCATACTTCACTATGCACAGATCCATTTTGTTCTATTTTTATGTCTTTATAGTGTTTTACAGTTTTTCCTGTTTCATTTTTTATTAATAGTCCATATAGTTTTCATTTTATTGCCTGAATTCTCTATTTTCGCTGATTACCTGTTCTATTATTGTTGCTATCATTTTGCCCTTCTTATTACATTTCTTAGTATTTTAGAATAAAGTTTATAATGAGCTTTTGGTGTATAGCTGTCTGATTCTCATAATTTTATGAAAATGTTCCTTTTTGTTTTACTAGTTACTCTAATACACTTTGTTATCCATCCCCTACCCAGTTCACTGTTTGGAGTGTTAATAACTTCCCTTTTTTTGAAACTTCCTTCAAAAAGTGTTAGAACTATGTTAAGTAAGGAATCAAAATTTGCAGTGTACAATTCTGACTAGTGTTCATTGTTTAAGGAATCTATGAAATGTTTCATATTGTTTTCATTAATATTTCTTCTATATACCTAGCTTTTCTTTTATCTGTTTAACAGTGTTTCTGGATTTGATATATAACAGCTGAGCATCTTGATTTGAGAAGTATGCAGTAATTACTGTACTGAGAAATATCCATAAAAAATATCTCTTGCAGTCCTGCTATTATTTTGTATTCTTGTACGGAAATTTACAAGTGCCGTTAAGTTAAAAGACAACATCAAGGCTTCCTGTATCTAGTCTCTAATTCCTGTGATTGAGAAAGTCAATATTAAAATCTCCACATAAAACTATTTGTTTGTTATTTGTGAAACATAGTAGCAAAGACTCTCTCTGTGATCTGAAATTTCCTAAAGGGGCCCTGAAAATTGCTATTACTATGAGCTCTTCCTTACCATACTCCAGTTTTGTAAAACAGCATTCAAAGTGTTGTTCTATACAATACTTACTTACATTTATTTATTTATCAATCTTGTTTCATGGATCCCTGCTGAGGAAGGATTTCTAGGATGTGAAACATGTCATAGTTAATATACATATGTAGAATATGAGTCATAATTATAGTGAAAACAATCACATGTTGCAAAGACAACTACGCTGTTGCATTGAATTTTATTTTTCAAAAAATTTTCTACTCCCCCTTTCTCCATTTTACATCAACAGAAATGAGAGCTTGGTTTATAATTTGGGATGGACAGTTGAGAAGTTCTTGTGTCAGACAAATGATGTTCAGATATGCCCAAAGCATCTACATCAAAATTTCTAGGATTTTGAATCTTTTCTAGGTATAAGGTAATGTCATAAATTTTACTAAATATTCTTGTTATATTTTTATGGAAAATGGTGGTCTTAACAGTTTGATTCAATGACTTTGAATAGTATACTTTATCATTACATACTGGTATGTCAGTTAGAATTTCTAATTTCAATAAGTTTTGACCAGCAGAGACGTTAATTTTCTTTAGACACCTTAATACATCAATTTTATTTACAATAAAAAAGGCCACAACTTAACTTATAACAGGAATACCTCTTTCACTCATCTGGCATCCCCTAATCTCATCAGCAATAAGAAGCAAAATCTTCCTTTTACCACTGGAGGCCACATCTATCAAACCAATGTGTAAATTTGTTGGCTGCCAGAGAATCCTTTCCAACGATGCATTTGTAGGCCTAATATTATGCCACATCCAGTGTTTATCATAACGCTCAAGAAAACTTTCAAATCCAACTTTTGTCTGACTTGTGTTCCTGGAAATGTCTTCCTCAGGTGAATAATTGAGGTCCTTATCAAGACTATTTCATGGTCCCCCCACAATTACAATTACAATTCTGAGAAATCTTTCCCTAGGTCTTCTACATTTGTTGCTACACTTCCAAGATCTGTATTTCGTTTGGAAATACTGCAGACTTCATAATGTGGCACCAAGTCAGACTGAACCATCTCACTGATTCTCCTCCCATGACTGCTTCCAAGTAACAGTACCTACCTGCGTTTACTTTTAGATACCTCCTGAAAAGTTCTCCCTTTTAGTTTACAAGATCCCAGTTCGTTCAGTCCAACCTGACGGTCGTCAAGGTCACCATCTAGATCTGCCAATGGCTGAAACACATTGGTCATCTCCAGCTGGAAACCATCAGACAGACAGCGTCTCCTACCTCTCCTGCCAGAGCTGACTTCTTTCCACTCACTGTGGTTCCTAAGCCTACGAACAGAATTTTCTTTCTGCCTTTAGGGCCCTTAAATCCCTCTGCAGATGCCAGATCTGACTGGAGCTTCAGAATCCCCTGCTCCTGTTTATTAATTCTGCGGGAGTGATAGTTCCAGGCAATACTGACAGAAGACTCACTGTAGTGCACCCCCCAGTGAAACCAGCGTCCGCAGTGCCGGCACCTCACTCCTTCTCTTACAAATCGTCAGCAATTTCCTCACTCAATATCCAGTATGATACTTCCAGAAAAACCTAATAACATAGGAGAAAAATAAACTTTAATTAACTACTTGTGTATCAGTTGCCAAAGAAAATCAAAAGTAGGCTTCTAAGAAAAATGCTAAAAACATATATAAATCACTCAAAACTTGTCCGGAATGTGAATTACAAAGTTTATCTATTACAAGGCTTACAACAAAACAAAAATGATATCAAAAGTACTTTTTAAACAATTGAATTGGCACCCTAGAACTCTGATTCAGACCTAACTTCAAAAGTAAACAAATAAAAACTCAGTTTACACTGTACTGAGTTTCTATTAAATAAAATGATTCACTATCACTTAAGAACTTCACAATCTACTTCAAAACAAACAATGAAATTCTGTTACGCTATAACAAGAATATTGATACTAGACCTAAATCCCGGATGTAAGCAAAAGCCACCGAATACAGAATCTACAATTTACGGATTTATAATAAATAAAATGGAACACTCACACTTCTAGAATATGATATTCTTCAATGTTTTAAGTGACCTACTAGATAAAATTTCTTTTTTAACTACAAAAACAGAAATTACTACCTCACAACATGAACAAAAGCGCACACATACGAATTCCAAAGATAAGTAATATTTAATGTAAATAATTGCTTATAAATCCAAAACTATTAGAGAGTTGAAATTACTTTCTTTTAAGCTATCAAAATTGATTTTAACACAGCATTCATGAATTAAGCACAAATTAACTAAAACTCTATGAACAAATTACATATTACATGCAAAAAGTATGATTTTTTTGTAGTTTTAACAGTTTTTTCCTTCTACAAATAGAAGTTACACCATTTTGTCAACAAAGACAATTTATACTCATCCTAGCACAGGCATCCTCCTAATTTTATTTATATCTCATGATGAATTTGGCTCATGCAACAAGTTACTAAAATATCCCAAAATGTCTAGATTAACATTTTCAAAGAGCCATAATTCAAAAACCTTTTTAAAATTTTTCGAAAATCTGTTCAAATAATGTCCTAATTGCATGTAGTTGAATCATGGAGTCACAGTGGTGAATGTTTTATTTGTTTATTTACTACACATTTTAAAAAAGATTCATTATGTATAAGTTTTTATTGCATAAAGTAATTATAGATTTTTAAAAAGGAATTTCTACTTTTTAACAGATAATTTTTTTATATTAACTATAGTATATTATTTAATTATCATTATTATTCTCTCTACTTACTTTGTGCTAGTTGAATGATAGAAAGTTACACATTCTGTAATATTTCTTCTATGTGCAGATGCACAAAATAATATTTAAGATATATGTATTCTTATATATTGTTCTGATGGTAATGTATGTTCTTGTTACAGGAACTACTACATATTAGTTGCACATTCTCTGTACGTAATAGCAGTTTTATCTATATGTTATGGAGCACGCTCGCTTCATTTGTTGGGTCCATTGCTTACAACAGCATTGACAGTTGTCACCCTCCACCAGACGTGTGCTACTACATACAGCTAGAACCAAAACAATACTGTTGCCATTTTTAGTTCTGTACTAAAATTATTTTAGTATATTTAGTGGGTAAAGCAGTATGCAGTGGGAGATAGGAATATTATTTATTTCTTAGTGCTTTTGTTTCTAATCGACAAAAAGTAGACCCTTTTATGTGCTGATGAGTTGTTTGTAATGTTTAGATTAACAGTAAACAGCATCACTGAAAAAAATGTATTGCCTTAAATTTTCAGTAGAACTTCCTATATGTGCAAAATTTTCTCTTAAAATGTTATTTGCAATTCTACCTACTGCAAAGTATATTTATACAGTATTATGGTGTGATGTTGATAATAATGTAAATAGTGTGTGTATGTATTATACAAATATTTTGTAAAAGTTTAAAATATAAATATATTTTTTAATTCATACTATGAATCCTTTTAATCCAAATCAATTTCATCTATATAAAGCAATGGGCATCCCACGGTAAGATGTGCAACAAATACCATGTCTCCACTTCGCTCACCAACTCAGACATTGTGGAAATCTTTTCCATCATACGGCATGTCACCTGTGTAACATCCTTTGTAGTATACCAGGTTAACGTGCATCCAGTGCCCCACTTCCTATATAAGTTTGACCACCATTCCACTAGCCATAAGAATGAATGGCCACCAACAGATAGTATTCACCTAGAATCCAAAGCACCCAGTAGCTTTCCATGCCATCTCCCATGACACAAATAATTTTAATGCCTGCCTCCCAGTCAATGCCATAAGAATCCTTCCAAACAGCAACAGCTCCTTTGAACTCAGAAGGTGGGACTTTCCTACCAGTATTAACTGTGCGTCAGGCAACCATTTGGTTTGAACTAAAGATAATACCCAGTCATTGCTTTAACTATCCCTTCTCTCTATCTTCTCCTTTCTTCTGCCTCCACTATATAATGTAAAGGTCATTTTTAAACAACATTTAACTATCACAGTCAGGGGTAATGACTGCCAAAGTACGACCCGTCCACGGCGCGTGGTTGGAATGTGCCGAAGCCGGTATTGAGTTCGGACAACAGCCTGAGGAATTTGCTAGGCCGGCCGGGTCTCCGACCAACAAAGAGCCGAGCCAGGTGGGTAACGCCGCGATCGGGGTTATCGCCAGGCAATCGGTCTCAGGGATTCGATCGCACGGGACTGCCGGCCGCCACCACCTACAAGCCAATGCCTTCCGCCGGTAGTTCTAACCAGCTCACGGTATAGTCGAGTGGACTGCGCCTTTTGGTCCACTACCGCCCATGTATAACAACCTACACGAATAAACCAGTTATTCGAACGTCTCTGTATTAATCCGCGAGGAGTTCCCCACAACCTGTTAACTCCAGCCTAGGTGGGCTCCAACCAGGCCGCAGTTCGCCCAAGCAGAAGAAGAGGAAGACGCGACCAGTCGTACGGCCGCTAGGCTTCACGGCATTCCCGGCTGGGTCCGGCGAAGCCGCTGCAAGTAAGTGAGCCCAGAACTCTCCCACATAACTTCGGCTATCCACCCGTTCACGGGTCGGTCCCGAGCACTCGCCAAAGGGGTCGTGACAATAACTTGAACCACTGCTAACCAAAGGTGATTCGTAATTTTTATTTTAAAGTTAATGTTTATTTATATTTACCTATTTAAGATTTTATATTATTTTGCTATTTGCTCTTTTTCCTTCCTGTAATTAGTTTTGATATTTTGCATTGCTTGAATATTAGATTCAAATCACTATCCCCTTCTACTGTCCTCTGTTTGAACTTACAACCACCATGCATCATGTTTCTTGCCCAACGGTCACTGTCTCCTATTGCACCCACCCTCCTTGATGTTCTACTTGTTGATGAACGGCTAAGATCCAAAAATTTCAATGTATTTTATGCTCATTCCAAGCCATCATCTAAGGAAAGCAGTGGCTCATTTCCCTATCCTAATATATATAATCATCAGCCAGTTAAATCATATACTGATGGGGCCTCGTAAACTTATGAATTCAAGTAGAACTTGAGCAGTCTTCTCCAGGCCGCACAAACTTGGGCATCCTTCTGTCAGTTAACTCCGACAACCCTGTGAATCTCTTTGTCCCTCAGTCGAGCGGTCTTCCTCTTGGTCTGTGGTATCTCTTGGGCTCCCCTCTGACACTATTCTAGTCCATCTTTGGTCTTTTCTCTCCGCAATATGGCCGGCCCACTGCCACTTCAAGGATGCTGTCTTCTCTAAACTGTCTGTGACCTTCGTAACTGATCTAATGTCATTTGCTCTTTTCTTGTCTTTTCTCGTTGAGCATAGTATTGATCTTTCCATAGCTCTTTGAGCAGTCCTTAGTTTACCTTTTGTAAATTCATTTAGAGTTCAGGTCTTACAGCTGAATGTCAGCACAGGAAGAATGCACTGCTGATAAAGGCCTCATAAGTATAGCAGGAAATGAAATTAAGGAAGATATGGAAATAAGTCCCAACACTTAGATGTTGGTGGCTGGGAAAGACAAACACAAGTGATGCAATATTTCGGTGGTTACCCTTATTCTTGCAAGAAGTGACACACCAGACAGTGTTAGATGTGCACACAGCAACGTCCGCCTGGTGAATCAAAGTGACATGGCATGGCTGTGAATGGTGGAGGAGGTAGAAATTAATGAATTGATAATGCTAGAGGTATGTCATTATTGGAAGTGGTGGAGAATCACCAACATAATTAATGTGTGAACATATCTTTATACATAAACATGAATTGCTATTCGCGTGTCTCCCTAAAACTCGGGAATGGCTGGACCGATTTGGCTAATTTTGATCTTGAAATATTTGTGGAAGTTCAGGGAAGTTTTAAACGGTAAGAAAAATGGAAAAATTGCTAGGAAAATACTGAAAACGACAATTTAATCTTATATGTAAAAATCAACGTGAGTTTGTTTGTCCTCTATGCGCTCCTAAACCGTTCATCCGATTATGGTGAAATTTTGGTGAGTTGTTGAGAGCGTTTTGGAGGTGGTTCCTAAAAAAATAAAATTTCCAAAACACTACCCCCTTTTCCCCATAGCACCCCATAATTTAAACAACCCAACAGATTTTGTCCGATTTCCACCAAAATTTACACACGTATACTTAAAAACAAATTGAAAAATATTGCCTATATGTGGTTTTTCAAAATCGCATTCCTCATCCCCTTCACATCCCCCAAATTTAGACAAAAGCACAGATTTTATCCGATTTTGATGGAAATTTGCACACGTATACTATAAAATAAAATATACATACAAATACTGCCTAAATATTGTTTCCAAAAATGCAACCCCTCGAGAACGATTCGCATTGGGATAATACGCTCAAAGAAACCGTAATATCTTCATCGCCGCACCAAATTCGCACATTGTTTGCGATTATAATATCGACATGTTTCCCCTGGAATCCGAAATATTTGTGGATGAAATATAGGGATGACATGTCTGAGGATGTGTTGCATCGTGTGCGTTGTCAAACTTTGCATCCTACACTACAAATTACTACAGAAATTTACAATGAGACATTAATCGTGATAGAAGATATGTTTTTATTGATGGCAAATAAAGTATTGTCGTGTTTGGGCATGACAGCACCCATGCGCGATGCATTTAACCAGTTACAAAGATAACGACAGTATGATACTGAAGTATTGACCAAAACAGTTCGTTCAAATGTTCCGCAATTGAATGAACAACAAAGAATTGCGTATCATACTTTGATAGAAGCTGTGAACAGTGGATCTGATGGACTTTACTTCCTTGATGCTCCCGGGGGGACTGGAAAAACGTTCCTAATTTCATTGCTGTTGGCAAAGATCAGATCGCAAAATGAAGTAGCCCTAGCATTAGCTTCATCTGGAATAGCTGCAACATTGCTAGAAGGTGAATGAACTGCACATTCTGCCTTGATATTACCACTAAACATACAAATCAACGAAGCACCAGTTTGCAACATCAACAAAAACAGTGCAGTGGCGAAGATTCTACAGATATCCAAATTGATCATTTGGGATAAATTTACAATGGCCCACAAGAGGTCACTGAAGGCACTGGACAGAACGTTAAAAGATCTTCGTGACAACCAAATCATTTTTGGTGGATTCATGATTCTGTTGTCAGGTGATTTTCGTCAGACTCTTCCAATTATTCCCCGATCAACTGTTGCTGAAGATCTAAACGCATGCCTAAAATCGCCTAATTTGTGGCGGCATGTAAAGACACTCCAATTAACAACTAACATGCTAGAGTTTTTGCAACAAGATCAAACTGCGATTGTGTTTTCGAAGCAGTTATTACATATTGGAAATGGTAAGGTCACAGTTGACACCTCGACCGGATTAATTACACTACCCACACATTTCTGTCACTTCACCGACTCAAAAGAGGAGCTTATTCAGCATGTTTTTACAACATAGAACAACAGTTCAGTAATCATAATTGGCCGAGTGGAAGAGCAATATTGGCGGCCAAAAACAAAGATGTCGATGATCTCAATGCGACTATTTATAATTTTCTTCCAGGAGAGTTGTTTTCTTACAAACAAGGATGATGATGTCGACTATCCCACAGAGTTTTTAAATCCACTGGAATTGCCTGGACTACCACCTCACAATTTACAATTAAAAGTAGGATCAGTTGTGATTATGCTGTGTATCATTAATCAACCTCGACTGTGCAATGGAACGAGACTGGCTGTGAAAAAGCTAATGAATAGTGTGTTCGAGGCCAAGATCACCAAGGGAAAATAGAAATGAGAGGATGTCTTGATCCTGTGTATACCGATGATTCCAACAGATTTGGCATTCGATTTTAAGCGTCTACAATATCCCGTGCGTCTGGTCTTTGCGATGACCATAGATAAATCGCAAGGCCAGTTGTTACAAGTTTGCGGAATCAACTTGGAGTTTCCCTGTTTCGCACTTCGGAAAACCATCATCTTTATATATTTACGCACCACAAAAAAAGAAAAAAATTATAGTTTATCAGAAAGCTTTAAAATGATTATGTGTATAACTGTATTGTATTTAATGTAGATTTTGTATTCATTTGATTTGTTAGCAAATTTCATTTAATAACCGAACGAAATTAAAACAGTGGGAGATGTAGTATGCTGAATGTGTGTGAGTGTGTGTGTGTGTGGGTGTATGTGAAGTGTATATGTGGTGTTGTTACTAAAACATATCCGTCCGAAATAAAATTATTATTGTTTTACATTCGTCACAACGTAACAAAATGTTATAGCAACTAGGACATGAACTGCCGCTTGATCCACTTTTTGCAAAACGGGCAACGCATATTATATTACAGACCGAAAAAAAATTGTAGGCACCTTATTTGTTGACATAAGTGTCTGTAGGAGAACAACTGCATAAACCGTGACGTGCACAAAAGAGACACTATTGTACAGTCATGACAATAAAGAGTTTTTGATCGGTAATGTCAGGTGTTGCCATCTCAATAGTTATACATATATGATGTAGGTGATTCGAAGTTCACTGGGTCAACTAGTAAATAATAAAAAAAAACTTTTTTACAAAACTTAAAGAAGGAAACTTACAATATAAGATCTATAAAATGTGAACAGTAGCAGTGATAAGTGCTGGGTGTACTGAGAGGGACTTATTGCAAATTGAGGCTTGGAGGATGTCTGGTGTCAAGGATATTCTGATAGGCTAGTTCCCATCTGCGGAGTCCAGCGGAGGCTGTGGTGTCAGAGAAAACTCTGGTGGCTATAACTGTAAAATAGTTGTTGAAATTGTTCAACTTGTTGGAACTAGCATGTTTTACCACTGGAGGGGCTATATTGCTGGTGTACATTGTTTTCCTGTGGCTGTTCATTCCGATAGCGTGTGAGTTGGTGGTGAGGCTTATGTACGAGCCATAGTAGCCGGCACGAAAATAGACCTGCGAAGGTCAGTGCATCTCAATACAATATTGCAAACTTTCAGAAAAATCAACTTTCAGCAATATGTGCAAAATTCTAAAAACATTATACTGAATTTGTTAAACAAGATGATGTGCATAAACCGTGACGTGCACAAAAGAGACACTATTGTACAGTCATGACAATAAAGAGTTTTTGATCGGTAATGTCAGGTGTTGCCATCTCAATAGTTATACATATATGATGTAGGTGATTCGAAGTTCACTGGGTCAACTAGTAAATAATAAAAAAAAACTTTTTTACAAAACTTAAAGAAGGAAACTTACAATATAAGATCTATAAAATGTGAACAGTAGCAGTGATAAGTGCTGGGTGTACTGAGAGGGACTTATTGCAAATTGAGGCTTGGAGGATGTCTGGTGTCAAGGATATTCTGATAGGCTAGTTCCCATCTGCGGAGTCCAGCGGAGGCTGTGGTGTCAGAGAAAACTCTGGTGGCTATAACTGTAAAATAGTTGTTGAAATTGTTCAACTTGTTGGAACTAGCATGTTTTACCACTGGAGGGGCTATATTGCTGGTGTACATTGTTTTCCTGTGGCTGTTCATTCCGATAGCGTGTGAGTTGGTGGTGAGGCTTATGTACGAGCCATAGTAGCCGGCACGAAAATAGACCTGCGAAGGTCAGTGCATCTCAATACAATATTGCAAACTTTCAGAAAAATCAACTTTCAGCAATATGTGCAAAATTCTAAAAACATTATACTGAATTTGTTAAACAAGATGATGTGTTTTTTAACTCGAAATATTTAAATGACTATTTTAAAAAAAATAAAAACTAGTTCCCATGAACTTTACGAATGAAATTACTTTCTTCACTTCAACCAACCGAAAAAGCTAAACCGAAGATAAAAAATAGCTGAAAAAGCACAGAATATTTTATATTCATTATATAGCTAAGAATGTTACTAAAAAAAAATTAATCTCTTGTTTGTCCCTTTTGTGTAATGTAAAAAGTTGTCGCTGACTAACTTCCATTCTGTTTGTTCACGTTAATAACTTCCAGCGAGAAAGTTTGTGAGAAAATATTAAAATTAATTATAGAAAACACAACAGCATCTTTTAACGAATCCTTCTGGTTTGTTTAATAATTTATCTGCATGAATGTTATCGTGCTGCGCTCGCGTCCAGCACGGCTTCCGTCAATTACGACAAGCGAGATACTCGTAGTTACCACACCTTCTCAAAATATTCAAATTGAGGCTCTTGTAAGAATTATTATCCTAACAGAGAATTACATCACAAAATACACATAAAAATGGTTTCCTGAAAAATCTTGCCACCTAGATAAAAATAAAGGTAACACAATGTCTGCTTTCAATATAATTACTAAAGAATGATTGAAAAACTTACAAACTGGTTTATTTTCAGAGCTGTGAGTCATTATCCTCTCCGTAACTTATTCATCTTCAGATTCATTGGATTGACGATCTCTGTCGCTACTTTCACCCAGTGGCGTAGCTAGGTCAACAAGTGCCCCGGTGCCAAAAATTTATTTTGGGCCCTCAGGCCAGATGGGCGACATTTTTTATGCTTTGAAAGGTCACCAGTTTGCCGTGGACCCTCTGAACTGCGCTTGGGGGTCCCCTGAGCGTAGGGGCCCTGGTGCACTGCACCACCTTGCCCCATAGTAGCTACGCCCCTGCTTTCACCCAACTGTATCACGAACTGATCCATTTCTGTGTCTCTCGTACACAATTTGCCCAATCTTCTTGAGTAACGCTGTCTAAAGCTTCATGTGTTAGTCGCTCGACATCGGCAAGTTTGAAGGTCGTGTTCTTTTTTAGCGACATCCCGTTTTACTTGTTCCCAGATGAGTTCGATTGGATTATACTGGCAATGATAGGATGGCAGGCGAACTATTTGATGTCTCATTTCATTTGCCAATAGATCCAATTCGAATACCTTCTTGGCATTTCGAATTTGTTCTTTACATAAAAGCTCATCCCTAGTTTCATGCGGAAAAAACTGATACCATTCTTACGTAGCCATTCAATAATATCTCCCTTACTCCAGTTTGAAGATGGTGGTTTGTCTGTTTGAATGACTATAATGTACCCTTCTTCCAGCGAGCGATACATATCACTATACCACCCCTTAAAAACCTCACCGTCCATTTCTGTATGGTAATCCGATACACACGAACTTTTTCCGCCACGAAACACAAGTTTGGCTCCTGGTATGAAATCTTTATGTGCAGAACCATCATGTACGGTAACAAGTCAACTTCCTCGGCCAGTAGGAACTTTAAGACTTCCATTACCTCTTGAATTGTGCCAAATATATTTTTCGTATGATTTTGATCAATGTAAGTCTCGTCTATAGTAAACAGTGGGCCTAGCATCCTTGTACACAATGAGTTTGTGGTTCACAAAAAGTTTGATCTCGAAGCCATAATATTGCTGCGTTCCATTAAAAAATTTCGCCAATCGTTGAACTTCCTAAATTTAAAACCCAGCCTTTTCAGAAGATAGAGAATGGATCTCTCTGAGCCTGAATAGCTGATTTTACAGCAGAGATCGGGCCGTATTTTCATAGCCGTTGGGTATTCTCCTCTGACATACTCTAAAACAGACCTGCGAACTACTTCGTTATTAAAATCATCCAGTTCAGTGCATTTCTGCTCCCGTCTATATTTCTTTCTTGGTGATTCAAAAGCAGGGCTCATATCTTTGGTTTCTGCCGAACTTAAAATACCGATGATACGTTGTACCGACTTCTTGGAAGTACCACAAGCCTCCACTGTCAATGCTTGTATTTGAGCAAAGTTAATGTTTCTCCTGGCTTCTTCTTGTGGGAAAGGTTGCTAAAATACTTGAAAACAATTGCCATGACAACTTTAGTTTGCTTTCTAATATCTGGACGACCTGCACGAACACTGATTTTACTTCTTTTCGGTAACACACTGTATGTAGAATTCTGTTCTACAATGTCACTCATCATTAAGACAAAATAATAACCTTTAGAGTAGCAAAACAAACTGACCGCAGCGAAAACTACGAACTGACTGGCAGTGGAAGAACATTTGACAACACAGCCGGCTCAAATGGTGGTGAAGGGGGTAGTGAGGGCGGGGGGGTGGAGACAAGACTGTGTGACCTTGAATGGACTAATTCGGTGAAGATAACTATAGTATAATGGAGGCATGCGAGTTGATGTATGAGGTGTGCTGTGTTACAAGTAGCTTGTCCAGTGATGGGGAAGATTTCTTCTGTGGGCAGATTGGAGTAGGTGGTGGCAGCCGAGTGCATGTTGCATGTGTTGTATCAGGGTCTGTTATGTGGGATTGATCCTAGTGGTAGTTTGGGCTAATTACCGCGTGAATATTTATGAACTAAAATATTCTTGAGATTGAGTAGTGTGGTGTGAAACGTGTGCGTGGGCACTGGGTAGGATTTTGTGGAGAATGGTATACATCCTGGGAAAAGAACATAGGAAATCATTCCCACTACAATGGACCCAAGACCAGGAAAGTACTGGATGATGAAAATGGGGCTGTGGTTAGTTTCAAGAGGTGGAGCACTGGAGTAGTTGTACGGAGGGTGGGTAGTAGCACATGAGATTTGTTTGTGTTCTAGGTCAGGGGATAGCTGTGGGAGATGAGAACTCGGGACAGATTTTGGGTGTATCTGGAGAGAGATTCTCCATTGGAACAGATGCGCTTGCCACAGATGACCAGACCATACAGAAGGGAACGTTTGGTATGGGTGGAATGGCAACTGTTAAAGTGGAGGTATTCTTATAGATTTATAAGTTTGATGTGAGCAGAGGTATGTACTTGTAGGTCCCATTATGTAAGGAAATATCAACATCAAGAAAGTTGTCATGGCTGTGAGAATATGCACAAGTAAAGTTGACGGACTGAATGTTATGTAGGGTGTTGAGAAAGTCTGGTAGGTGATTTTCATTGTGTACCCAGATCATAAAAATATCTTCTATGTATATAAACGACACAAGAGGTTTGATGGTGCTTCATATCTGGTGATAAATTTGAGAGTTTAAGGAGAAAAAGGCTTGCCAAGAAATGAGTAAGTATGTCTTGGGCAGACTGTTGCAGGGTTGCAGTTCCAGAATCTATTCCTTAGTAATCAGGTCCTGAATAAGGAGGATGTTGGTGTACAGGGACGAGGAAGGACTGTCATGGTAAAAGAGTAGGGGCTGTGAAAGACATTCAAAGAAGTGTGGGTTATCTTTTGTGAATGAAGGAAGGTTCTGTACAAAAGGTTGGAGGTCCAGTTCATGCTTTATTCTCATTTTCAATTTTTGTGTGTTCTGGAAGATTTGGATTTGTTTTCCATGTTTCAGCTGTAAGGTACTTACTGTTTATTCAAATACTATTTAGTCATTGATTTAGATGCACTTGTTTGCTCTAGCACTCCAAACTTTGTTTTGCGCTTTCGATGTTTTCCGTAATAATAATTTCTTGAAAATATTTCCACTATTTTTCCAAACAGCTCTCAATATTTCTATCACTTTTTATTTCAGAGTCATTTTTAATCTGTGCTGTGTTTCCTGTATAAAGTGGACTAGCATTATGCCCAGCTTATCTCTCCACACAAAATACCCTGCCTATCTGCCCCTAATTTTATCAATCTGTTAGGACGTGGGCTGTAAGGGGTATGTAGAAATGACATTTTTCAACCATACTCAACACACTCCTAAAGCTCCCTGGATTTCAAAAACCTCATGTCTTCCCCATATTTCCCATCTCCCCCACCCATCTGTTCCGGAACCCACTCCAAAATTCCACATCCTATCTCCTGCGAAACCACAGTAGTATATGTTTAACCTATCCTCTTCCCCTTTATGAGAACCCCAGATATCTGTTCTTTCTAAGAAACTATCATTTTTCCCAACCCCTAAAGTTCGACCATGCCACTTTTGTCCGGGGCTCTTAGCATTCTTCCACACCCTCCAATGGTGATACCACTTTGCCACCACACAGGAGAGTAATAATTGACATGATGAAACTGAATCCTGCCAAGATCAGTTCAACGTCTGCACCAGCTACAACCACCTCCCCTTCGCCGACACCATACCCTTCTCCAGTTCCAGCAATTCATCACTTCCAACCTGTCCACAACGTCTTTCGTTAACTCTATTTTCCAGTCAAACAACATTGGTTTTCTTCAAACACATGCCATGAGAGAACTATCTAACAATAATGACCTCATTTTCATGGCTGACTAAGGCTCAACGATCGTAGTCGCGGACCGCAGTGAATATGAGGTTGAGGCTTTGAGACAGCTCTCTGACATCAGTATGTACCTCCCCCATGCTGCAGATCCTGCTACTTCGGTATGCCTGGAATTACACTCTCTCCTTAACCTCCATAGCCCCTTACAAAGTCTCTCTCACAAATTCTTGTCCCTCCTTATTTCACAGAATTCCTTTATCCCCACCTTTATACCTTCTTCCTAAGATCCACAAGACAGGTATCCCAAGGTGACCTATAGTTGCAGCATGTTGAATGCTCACTGAATGAATTCAGCTCTTGTGGATTAGTACCTCAAACCTTTCGTGCAGAACCTTCCTTTGTTCATATAAGATACCACACACTTCCTCGAATGTCTTTCCACCACCCCTAGTCCTCTACCACCAGACTCCTTCCTTGTCTCAATAGATGTATCTTCTTTGTTCAGCAGCATTCCCCACATTCAGAGCATCAGTGCTAGGGAATAGTTCCTGGAAATGCAGCCCCTCGATAGTCTCCCCAAGGCATCCTTCCTCATTTTCTTGACAAAACTCATTCTGGCTAATAACACTGAACAACAAGGTTTTCTTCACAAGAAATCTGATTAGTGAATCTGATGCATTTTTTCAGATGTGTAGTTAGAATTTTTCCATCAGGCACAGTTTTTTTGTGACAGCTACTTTTTAAAATTTTATTTTAGTATTCGCTTTCATCTGTCATAGGAACCTTTACCTTGTATGTAGCGATTTTATTCAAGCTGTGTTTAAGGAAATTATATAATCATGCTGAAGTACAAAAAGACATGACTGTGCAGATTTATTCATGTTTTGATATGCGCATACCTGTTAATCTGGAATTGTGATGTGTCATTGTTAAGCTGACTGTGAGCTTGTTAGAATGAATGTCACTAGTGAAATATTTCCTTCCTTTCTGTTTAGAAGTGTATTATTTATGCTGTGTTGTAGAATTTTCTTTATTCATCGTGCCACAAAAGGGTGTAAATCATGCAGATAATTTCTGCTATATTTGTGGTGAGCTAACCTTTAAGTCTTAGAAGCGAAATTTTACGCAACTTGTGAAACAGTGTTATGAACTTTACTTTGGCTGTCAAATGAGTGACTTTGATAAGAGCTGGGCTCCAAATGTATGCTGTATTTCGTGTGTTAGACTGATGAATTGGTGGAGAAATGGTAGCCTACACAACATATGCCATTTGCAATTCCAATGATGTTGAGAGAACCGAACGATCATCTAACTGATTGTTATTTTTGTTTAACAAAAATAAAGGAATTTCATCTAAATCTAAATACAGAGGCGGCATTAGGGGGTGGCGAACAGGGCAATCACCCGGGGCCCTCGCTCTTGGTGGGGCCTCGCACAACAACCCAAGTTGAAAAAAGTTTATATTTAAAATATATATATATATATATAAATAAAATTAGTGATCAAAATAAAATAAAATTGGTTAATTGATTGTAAAGTATATATTAATAAGTAGCTAATCAAAATTTCTCCTTTAGGTTTATTCAGTGTCACATTCGTATAAAAAGTAAGATTAGTGGTATCAAAATTAAATAATTTATCAGTGAATAATAATATTTTTTGTAATTTAACTGTAAAACATAGTTGAAAAATTCATTACTATTTGACTCTCGTGCCTCGCATATTAGAAAACCCACTTGAATGCTCAGTTTTGTTAATTACATAGTGCTTATGATTTACACTCTGGTGACTCTTGTCACTTTACACTGGAAGATCGAGTCACACTTAACAGGTACTACTCCACACCGTCACCGCACCGACAGTCGGCCAAGTGAAGGCTCATCCTTCCTGTGTTCATACTTGTCAGTAGCTTGGCTGTGTGACAAACGTGTTCCTGCTGTCTTCAGTTTCCTTTAACGTTTTCATTTGGTTGTTTCCATAAAATTAAGTTGAAACCATACTCTGTTATAGAGTATTGTTCTTTATTTTGCTTAGGCGTACTTTATAATATACAAAAGGAATAAAGTACGTTAAAATATTTTCTTTACCTGACTCATGTTATCACCTCACTGGTTGATCTTTTACTTACAAAAATAGTGTCCAAATGCAGCCTTAACAAACCACCATTAAAAGTCTTTCTCACGCTATCCTGGATTGAAAGATTCTCACGTTTCTGAACACCATTGTAAGGAAATGTCAAACATCAATCGCTTCACACTTGACACGTTTGTCTTGTTTGAGGTTAATTTTGATTCACTCTATAGTTTTTGTTTATAAAGACGGAGATAATTATATGTTTTGTGGTCTCAAAGACCTAGCAATAGTGTTTCTTACTACTGTAGCTGTGCAATGTACATCTATCGTATCCACCTATTTTATACTGGTAATCCTAACAGGGGTAGGATACCCACAGTTTAACGTATAATTCCAACCATGCAGCGTCCTAGTATCTTCGCATTATCAAATCAACGCTTTGCCAGAAATAAAGGTCATTTTTAAGCCATATAAAAATTGCATACTAGACTGGGATTTTAACCAGGGACCTAACGTACTGCAATCGTATGCCGTAAACATCTGAGACATTAAAACAAATCTAGAAGTAATGAAAAATATGTATTCAAACATATTCAAATAAATGTAATCTTTTTCTATATAATGTACTTCATTTTTTCCATCCCAAAACACATACCAAAAATAGAGTGCTACTTCTGACACAGCATCGATGGATGATGAAACAAATTTTTACAAATGTTTTAGAACAGTGCAATCTATATATTACAATCATATGATGAACATGGGAGCGAGGATGAAGGAAAGAGACTTTTTTAAGGCAACCAATAACATGGATACATCATTTGTTCATGAAGAAGTGGAAATTTCCAAACTCCCTCCTTATGCTTCACTACATCCATCAGCCCGACACAGAAAAAGTAAACCAAAAGCCCTGACTCCCAACTGAACATGAAAGGCAGCGTTGGAGCGACAGATTAGAAAAAAATTAACATCTCACAATTAGGCCTTCAGAGGTCATAGAGAGAAATTAATATCTGACTCAGATTCAAGTGAGACTAGCGGCAACTTTATAGAGTTAGTAAAGTTAATATCCCGAGTTGATCCAGTATTACGAGTTCACTAAAATAAGTAACAGGCAAGACGATCAATGACCACTATCTCCAAAAAAAAAATATTCAAAATAAGGTTATACAATTAATGGCAAGTCACCAGAAGAGTAAAATTGTTGACAAAATAGAAAAGAATTAATATTACTTAATTATTTTGGATTGTACTTGTGATGTTTCTCGTGTTGAGCAATTGTCAATTATTATAAGATTTTTTAATACAGATACAGCTTACTTTGAACATTTTATTTGGTTTCTTAGCTTTAAAAAAAAACACAACTTAGAGTTTCATTAATTAGCTAATCACAGAGGTATAACAGCTGGATATATCATTGCAAAACTGCTGAAGAGATATATTTGATGCTTTAAAGGATTTAGCAGAAAATACAACAGATTGTCAGTTGGTTAGTGAATGCCAGGCTATAGAAAAGGAAATAACTACTTACAAATTCGTAGCTGCTCTAGTCTTACAGAGATAAATGTTATTAAAAAAAAGTTGCAAAACGAAAAATGCAATTAGATGTGGCTATACGACACATTTGGCTTGATAATTATCGGGAAAATGGTTTCCAATCATCCTTGGTAACAGCGTGAGAACCAGCTGATTAAAATGATATTGAAAAGTTTATAATCATGATTATGAAGGGGAAGATGAATCTCTTGAATTTCATGTGGAGGAGATTTCCAAAATAAACTACTTGTATGTTATTGTTGACTATGTACGCACAAGCTGCAAACGTAGATTTAAGGCACTTAAACATGATGAGAACATATTTGGTTTTATGTATAACATAAAAATATTAAATAAAATTAGTGACTGTGAACTTTTGAAGCAATGCAGTGACTGGCAAGTACCTCTAACAGCAGGATAAATATCTGATAATGCTGTACAATAATTGTATGAAGAACTGAATATGTTTATCTATGTATAAGATGAAAACAATGGCGTTATCTCGGTGACGAGATATATAATAGAAAAAACATTAACTTTAGTGTACCCCACTATCGAAGTAGTCCTGAGAATTATTGCCACCACACCTAAGACGGTTGCAACCGCAGAAAAGTTTTTCATAGTTAAAAATTATTATAACATATTTGTGGAATTTGATGACACAAGATCGGTTTTCAGCCCTTTCGATTCTTTGAACTGAGAATGACTTAGCCCATTTGTTAGATATTTGTGCTTTAATTTTAGTCTTAGTAAAAGCATCATTTTTAAACCCTGTGCATATCTTTCAAGGCATTTATGTACTTGCGCTTATCCTTAATAATTTGACATCTTTATGTTTGTTAACGTTTAATAACTCTTCTAATATAATATTTTAAAAACTCAAAATTTATTTATTTATTACTTTTGCATTTTTTTTTTTGTAGATAATCAGAAAAACCTACTTTTGATTCACATACTTTGCACGAAGAACAAGGACGTCGCAAAGATCTGCCGCCCTGGGCCTCGCAATGGCTAAGGCCGCCGCTGTCAAAATATACAGTTAAATATCCGAATTTTCCATCTGCAATGAGGTCTGTCTTACAAAATGAAGATTTCCCTGAACCAGTATATTCAGATAAGACCTCAACTAGTTATTCTGATTCTGACTTAGCCCAAACTGAAAAATGATCATGATTATAAAAATTATCCTAAATATGAAGGCAGTAACTATTCATCAGAACCATACTTTCCCAGTCAACAAGACCTTAATGACCTGATTCAGGATCAAAACCTATCTAAACAGCAAGCTGAAGTTTTAACTTCCAGACTCAAAGGTTGGAATCTGCTCTAAAAAGATGTAAGAATATGTACTAGTTATCATAGCCGTCATTGAGATTTTAAAACTGCTTTTCTGAAGAAAATGGTATTGTGTTTTGCAATGATATTTGATCTGTAATGAATACTCTTGGGTATCAACACTGGCTAGATGAGTGGTGATTAGTCTATGAACTCTATGAATCTTAAGTTAGTTTGAAGGCTGTCCAGCTACATATTGGCAATGAGCTTCCATCAATATCTATAATGCATGCTGCTGATATGAAAGAGACATATAAAAATATGAAACTAGTTTTAGAAAAAATCCAATATGAAAAATATAAATAGTAAATCTGTGGTGACTTAAATGTCATTGCTTTATTGCTTGGTTTGCAACTTAGGTTCACCAAATTTTGCTGTTTTTGTATGAATGACACAGCAGAGATAGGAAGTCTCACTACATTATAAAATAATGGCCTAAATCCGAATCTCTTCTCCCTGACCACATAAGTGTATCACATGCCCCTTTAGTAAATCCTGAAAAAAATATATTTACCTCCATTGCATATTAAATTAGGACTAATGAAAAATTTCATAAAGGATAAACTTTCTGATGGATTCTTGCACTTGAAATCAACATTTGTTCTTAGAACCACGAGTTAAATTGGATAGAATTGCATATCATGTTTAAAGTCAGTTTATTTGTTAATTCAAGCTAGAAATCAGATCTTCACAGTGATTAAGATAGTATTTTCTGTTGCATCAGCTTTGAGCATTCGCCTGGAGTAATATTTCAAAAATTCGTAATAAATCGAAGAAAGCATTTAGAGACTTCAAGTTCTCACAGTAATCATTTTTCAGTATGTAGATTTGATTAAAACTACTTTCAGATCGATAACTATAACAACTTCTGAAATATTAATTAGTTAGATTCTGTTTTTGAATTACGAATATTATTTCATTCTTTTTGATAATAATAAACATGCTTGTTTGATAGTAAAGGAAAGAGTAGCTCTTTAGAAGTAACATAAAATTTATTTCAGTTTAGTAACAACAAAATTATGAAAGTTATTAACAGGTTTTAGGAACAACATTAAAATAATTTTTTTAAGGCGAAACTATTAAAGTTACAGAATTTTTTATAAGGATTAAGGTTGGCGATTCTAAAAATTTCAGAGTGATAGGTTTATTTTAGTTGTCAAGGTAAAAACATTTGATACTAGTTTTCAAGTGGGAGATTAGATATCTGATAGGTTTTCCAGAAGATTCTCAAGTGAAGCGGAAGGATTGCAGCTTCCCATGGTCCGTGAGTACCAAAATTTTCCTTGTTCACTGTAGCTCACTCACTCACTCGGGCAGTCATCCAGAAACAGTCGGCCAGAAAGTATCATATGGAGCAACTGTTTTATTTTGAATCAATGTATGTTCATGTAATCAGTTTTTTTGCAAGGTGGCAGTGACGTAGTATTTTTATGCCATGTGGGGCGTCAGTATCACTTAATTGTTGGTTGTTTGCTAATAAGTGGAATAGTGGAAGTGTGTGTTGAAATTTTATTTGCTTTCACAAACTTAGCTAATTGTATTTTGAACTATAGGATGTGGTCTGGCTCGAATCAGTTAATCAAACTTGCAATCATATCTTCAGAGAATTTGTCTGATGCCACTTCAGTTTCTGTCTTTACTAACTTTTCAAGAATATATCTTATATATACCATCAA
The DNA here is from genome assembly GCA_031002005.1 of Vandiemenella viatica. Taxonomy (NCBI): domain Eukaryota; kingdom Metazoa; phylum Arthropoda; class Insecta; order Orthoptera; family Morabidae; genus Vandiemenella; species Vandiemenella viatica. The sequence goes on from JARYHS010008075.1 coordinate 86,354,330, forward strand.
TAGAATTGTGATCATTATTTTTACCACCTTTCCTTAGTTTGGGGGAAAACAAACTAAGTGGCGACCAAATACATTTGCAAAGTTAGAACTGAAATATCCACGGTTAACCATGGCCATAGTTGCGACTAAGGTTTATGCAATAACTCCAGCATAACCCTCGCCCTTACAATGTCCTTAAAAATCTTGGGGCTGCCATTGACGAGCACCGTGTGCGATTTCATCAGCAAATATTCTACAATGGAAATGAGGTACCAAGACAAGTGGAGTTCTGATATACTGGCTGACTTCTGTTGGGCCAAGAAGAGAGAAGTTTCAGATGCAAAATATGCCCAATAATCATTATCTACCACTTTCTAGGCAAGTCAAAATGAATGGTATATTATTTAGTGTTAGAGAGTTAGTTACTGATTTTATTACAAATTTTAAAGAAATCAAATGTATTTCACAAAAAACTCCTGCCTGATGTGGAAGAACTAAAATGATATTTGAATTCAGCATGCAAAATACTTCTAGAATCTCATATTTTTGTTCTTCTGAAAGAAAAAAAGTTCATTTTTGTAGACCAGTGTAACAACTTCTTCTTCAACTCTCAAATATACCACCAGATATGGTACACTACCATTGGTACCCATATGGCCCCTTCCTGTGCTAACCTATTTCTGGGCCATCTGGAACAACAACTCATAAATAATCTTGCCATCAAAGCTCTTGTGTGATTCAGATACATAGGCAATATTTTTATAATCTGAACATACAGTGAAATTATCCTACTAGACATCTTCAACTCCCTAAATAAGTCACTCCATCAACCTTACCCTACATACTCTCACAGCCATGTCACCTTTCTTGATGTTGATATTTCCTTACATAATGGTGACCTTTACACTTCTGTTCACAATAATACCTTCACTTTAACAGTTACCATTTCTCCCACACCAAACGTTGCCTTCTATGTGGTCTGGCCAAGCATGGCAAGCCGCATCTGTTCCAATGAAGAATACCCCCAAAATCTGTCCCGAGCTCTCATCTCCCGCAACTACCCCACTGACCTTCTACACAAACAAATCTCTCACGCTACAAACCACCCTCCGCACAACTACTCCAACGCTGAACCTCTTGAAACTAACCACAACTTGCTTTCGTCATCCAGCAATTCTCTAGTCTTGAATCTATTAATTTAATTTTTAATCGTGAGTATGAGTTCCTATGTTTCTACCCCAGTGCCCCACGCACATGTTTCAAAATATCAAGAATAACTTTGTTCAAAAATATGCATCCGGTAATTCACCCTAACCACCATAAGGATCATTCCCATGTAACAGACCCCACTGCAAAACATGCAACATGCACTCGGCTACGCCCACCTTCATCAATCCAACCCCACAAGAAATCTTCCCCATCATTGGACATGCTATAGGCACCACAACACACCTCATACATCAACCCACATGCCTCCATTGTACTAGCTCATATATAGGCCTCACCAGTAACCTGATTGCCATCAAAATGAATGGTCACAGGCAAACAGTGTTTACCAGGAATGCAGCCTGTCCAGTGGCAAAACATGCTAGTTCCCAGAAGTTGAAAAATTTACAGTTTGAGCTTCCCTGACACTACACCCTCTGCAGAACACTGCAGATGAGAATTAGACTACCAGAATATCCATGCCACCGGACATCTTCCAGCCCTCAATCTCAAATAAGTCCCTCCCAGTAGACCCAGCACTTATTATTACTACTGTTCATATTTTATATATCTTATATTGTATATTTCTTTCTTAAAGTTTTGTAAACAAGTTTTTTTAATATTTATATCTTTACACATTAATTACTTATTTTGGTGTTGCTCCAATTCTTCCAACAATAATATACCCCTAGCATTATTGATTCAGTAATTTCTTCCCTCTCCACCATTTCCAAACATGCCATGCCGCCATCATTCTCCAGGCGAAGGTCATTGTGTTGACATCTAATTCCGCCTGGTGTCTCACTTCTTGCAAGAATAAGGTTTACCACCAAAATATTGTGTCACTTGTGTTTCTCTTTTTGTGTTTCGTCTTTCCCAGCCACTGTCATCAGTGGTAAGTTTTCGATTTCATTTCCCTATAATTTATTAATTATATATACATTAGAATTACAAATTGGGACAGCGAAATAAGTCACCACTTACCTTAGAAGATGGATATGTGGCCTGAACACACAAAAAAGACAATAACACAAATGACATAGTAATTGCTGGGTCTTCACCTTTTGTCAATAGCAGAACATTATGGAGAGTGGGTGTTATAGGAGACTGCTCGGGTCATACTGTAAGAATGTTTTGCTTTGATAACATTTTCTTTGTGCAATTGTCATATATGGAAATATAAAAACCCACCAGTGTGACTCAGAGCCACATACTAATTCAGGAAGTAATTGCAGGGCAGGATCAAGTCCTAATCCCCTCGTAGTGTCAGTATTGATTGTGAATTTTAGTGTGCTTCCAACCTCATAAACTACACATTACACAAACAAAAAATACCATAAGTGCACACATAACATATTAATACATTCCAGAGAGAGATGGCACTACATCTGCTTCCTCCATCAAACTACAACAGGCCTACCAAGCCGATAGTTTGAAAAAACACATGCTTCAAAAAATATGATCGCAGATCTGACCTATGGCTGAAAACTGCTTTAGAAGAAATAAAAATGAGCATTTACTATAGAATACACAGAACTTGACAAGAGGTTACCAGCTAGTGTGATAAATAAATGTTGATTTAATGGGATATCATCCTATACGGTTTAATTTGTTCTTTAATTCATAGGTGCACCCAACTCAACTAATGGTGGATCACAAGCACATAAAAAGTTGTAATCAAATGGCTCGTTCAGCTTAACAAGGTTTAATGACTGCCTTTTTGCCCTTCCTTGCCCTTCTTCATCCACCTACTAAGTTTCTTCTTACTGTCACAACATTAGTGGCAAAAAAAAAAGCAGCATCTTGATCCTTGACCATTTCAGAGTGAACTAACTTATTGTGCAATAGTATTGATCATGTGGGAGCCATTTCAGTTCATTTGTAATATTAGTCCAGCAGAAATGACCACCCATGGCTGTGGATGATTGATTTTTCAATCTACATAAGAAGGACAGTAATTGTAAGTCAGTCAGTTAGAGCTAACATCTGGCATTATCACAAAACCCCTGTCATAAAGTGTGATTGCTGTCAAGTAAAAAATAGAATGGCGTTTTCTGTTGGACGGAGAGGACTTCATATATTTTCAGATATTAGTTCCATGAGGTTAAAGAAAAATTGGATATTGTAATTCCATTTTTGGGACTAAATTGGATAAATGCTTAGCTGCCACGAGGTAGGAATGTCGAGATTCAATACATAAAAAAATAACACAATTATGAGGGTGCATTTAAAACATCTCTATTCAACTGTGAAAGAACTAAAATTTTATGTCAGAATTTTTATTTTTGAAAATATTTGTTAGTTCATTACAATTATTCCAACAGTGTTACAGCGTATCTGAAGTGATCATTATTAATGCCTGCATAATATCCTTTCTTGACCATCAAAAAATACTGCTCTGTGAGGGATGTTTGGGTTCTGGAAAAAATTATATGCTACATAGGATCCAGTTTGGGAAGTAAGGTGGAGTTTCCAACAATTCATAGATTAAATTTCCTAGTCTCAATCACTTGTGATCTCAGGTGGATTACATTGGTTATAATTACATCTCTAAATAGCTAGTTGTCAATTTTTAAAACAGTTTAAAACATTGTGAACAAACACACTCATTTCATAGTCGTAGGACCCAGGGGCGGATCCAGGATTTTGGTTTGGGAGGGGGGGGGGGCTTGGCTTGAGTGAATTTTGGTTACAATGTCAGGGGTGGACCTAGATACTTTTGGGGGGGCTTGAGCCCCCTAGCCCCCCCCCTCCCCTGGATCCGCCCGTCCCTGGTAGGACCTCAGCAACCCGTGCCGACTTGTATCGAAACATGTCAATACTTTTTAATTAAAGCAAACGCGAGATAATCCATCGATTTGCCTGTACTCACTTGCTATTTTGTTACTAAAATTTTTGTTTTCAATCTGTCAAGTCGAAGTTCTAAAAAATGTATGGTTTTAGTAGTAAAACATCAAATACAAGGATAAAAACTGCCTTCTAATGGACTAGTTCTTGCAGTTTTATTTTATAGAATCCGTGAAATGAATTTAGCCATCAATGTAAGTGCCAATTTCATTATTCACGAATTTCACGAATGTATTATCTTTGGGAAAAGGCATGTACGCATACCAAATCTCTGTGTGATTGTGTGAAGAAACTAGTGAATCTATATCAATTTTGGAGGCAGTTTCAAAAGATGCACACAAAAAGTCAACAACTTGGATAACTTGTTTGACATTGTACACGCTGATGTGTTTCAATTAATGAAAATAAATGAAGATCTTAACCGTAACAGAGAGAGCCAGGTCGGCCTGATCACTTAGTTGGAGTAGGCAGAAAACTGGCTGAGAAAGAGGAAAGGGCACACCTCAGAACTATTGAGGAAAAAAAAGCTATATGCTAAATATTTCTCCACACCATTTCCTTCAACATCATCTTATGACCCGTTACAGAACGGCTCATCTTCTGATTCTAATGAAAATGATACGCATTTACAAGAAAATTTTCCAGCTCCGACCAAAAAGATTTTACTACTACAAATTAGTAGCAATGCTAGATAGGCGTCAGATTCACTGTTTATTATTGAAGCTACAATATTGAAGCTTGGATATAATACTAATTAATTTCCAATAAGTAAGACATCGATTCAAAAAATTCATAAGGAAAAACAGGAAAAGTGGGAGGAAGCTTTAAAAGCTAATTTTCGAAACAAGGTACCAGATGTTGTGACTGTTCACTGGGAATGTAATTTGTTGCCTACTTTAAATGTCAGTAAATTAAAAGAAGAATATCTTCCAATAGTTATTTCGTATGGAAACAAAGAACAACTTATTGCTGTCCCAAAGTTGGATAGCTCTTCAGGAAGCGAACAGGCGCAGGCTGTTAGGATGCGATTGTATACTGGTATCTCGAAGAAAAAGCGCAGATTCTATGTTATGATACTACGGCTTCAAATACAGGTCGTATCATGGACCAGTAAAAGGGTCGCCAAAAGCTGGTATCTCAAACATTATATCATGTAGAAGATTTTTTTTATATATCTTGTATGTATATTGGTGAGAATATGCAGAAACCAAGTTTTCGACCTCCGACACCCTCGACACAATTTTCTGTGGCCTAAAAAACGTCAATTTTTTTCAGTTTTTCGTCTATAACTCCTTCCTAATAAGTGCTAGTAAGAAATACTTTAACTCAACTACAACTTTTGTAGTACAAAGTTTTTTTCTGAACTTAAAACTAAGCGAAACTGCAGTTCGAAAATCAACAAAATTTCACACTATTCCTAAAAGTTGGATTTCCACCTACTTCGCCTCACTAAATGACCTGAACCACTGTGTATGCTATATTATTGAGATTTATGTATATATAGATAGATAGATAGATATGTTCACTTTGATCCCATGTGAGAATAATCTCGGGGATGTGGAACAGTACATACACTTATTACTATATAATTGATAATGTTATTATATACTATATATTGACAACAAGTTAGCTACAACCCATTAGTATAACCAATATCTCCTGTTATCTACAAATACAATCCCGAGTTAATTAATACTTATTATGTGGAACAGTGTATAAACTTGTTACCAGCATCTAATAATCAGTTATTTTCTTACAACCAGTAACCACGTAAGTTTCACTGTAATTTGCGACTACATATTATATCATGTTAGTTGCTATTTATGTGGAACAGTACACACACTTATTAACAATATCAATTATATTACCAACAACTCATAAGCAGTCAATTACTTAACAACCTGTTAGTATGATAATTTTTCACAGCAGTTTTTGATGCATTCTATCCCATGTTAGTTACTATATATGAGTGGAATTTTGTAAACACAATAATTACTTAAATTGTCAAAAGTTTCAACAGAAAGATTAGTAATTGTGGACAACTTTGTCACCTTCCCCTTCCATACACCATATATACTATTTTATCAGTCATTCTTAGTTACCAAATTCCAAGAAGAAAATTCTTTCACAGAGTAAAATGGGTTCTGAAGCAGAAACTCTTTCAGTTTGGACTTAAAGTAGTTGGGTTTTTGTACGTAACATTTAATTTCTGTTGGTAAGACATTGAATAAGGAAGCTCCAGTAAATGTTAACCCTCTCTGTACAATTGACAGTGATTTGTAATCCTTGTGAATATTATATTTATTCCTAATATTATGGCTATGTATGTCAGCATTAAGATTGAAGTGTTCAGAATTTTCCACTACAAATGATAATACAGAGTATACATACTGTGCTGGCATGGTTAGAACACCCAGGTTTTTAAATAGATTTCTGCACGACGTCCATGGGTTTGCTCCACAAATAGTTCTTATAGCACGCTTTTGTAATTTAAATACCCTTTGTGCTTGTGACGAGTTTCCCCAAAATGAGATGCCATAAGTGAGCAGGGAATGAAAATATGCAAAATATACTAACTTTCTGGTTTCTATATTAGCTATTCTAGATATTACCCTCAGTGAGAATGTTGCAGAATTCAGTTTTTTAAGAAGTTGTTGAATATGTTGTTTCCAGTTCAATTTGTTATCTATATATACACCCAGGAATCTTGTGAAACTGCTTTCATTGATTGTTTTCCCTTCTGATATCACATTATAGCTGTCTTTTTTTTTATTTTTTGTAACAAACTGAAGTAACTGTGTCTTTTCTACATTAAGTATTAGTTTGTTGGCAATAAACCACCTATTAATTTTCTTTATAGCATCATTTGCTACGTTTTCGAGGTTTTGTGCTGATGGATCTTTCAACGATATGCTAGTATCATCTGCAAAGAGCACTATGTGTTCATTATCACCTAGTATATGTGGAAGATCATTTATATAGATTAAGAACAGCAGAGGGCCAAGAATTGAACCCTGAGGCACACCACATTTAACTATACCCCATTCTGAGTTTATAACATCTCCTGTATTAGCATCTTTCAGTGATACACATTGCTTTCTATTTTCCAGGTATGATTTAAACCAAAGTCCTGGCTTACCACTAACTCCATAGTAATCTAATTTACCTAGTAGAATATCATGATCAACACAGTCAAAAGCCTTAGCAAGATCACAGAATATACCTAGGGAATTTAGTTTTTTATGCATTGATTCCAGTATGTTGTTTACAAAAGCAAAAATTGCTGAATCTGTTGAAACGCCTTGTCTAAAACCAAACTGTACTTTACTGAGTAGGTCATTCTTTTGTAGATGTGCATACACCCTTCTGTACATTGCTTTTTCAAAGATTTTTGAAAATGCTGGTAGAAGTGATATTGGTCTGTAATTCTCAATCTTTGAGGTATCACCCTTTTTATAAAGCGGTTTGATTATTGACTTCTTGAGTGAGTCAGGGAAGATACTTTCTTCAAAAGAACTATTACAAATGTGACTAATAACTCTACTAATGCTGGTGTTACATTGTTTCATTACATGGGTTGAAACCTCATCATAACCAAATGAATTTTTATTTTTGAGGGATTTAATAATTTTTTCAATTTCATTTTTACTGGTGGGAAATAGAGACATAGGTGCTGCTTTTGGTATGATACAGTACATATATGTATTGTGCTTTGATTACTGATGGTCAATTCAATAATCATATGCCATTGTTGGCCGGGAGATTCCGAAATATTTTTCGGCCGCCAGTGACAGTTTTTTCGATTCGCCGCACAATGCGCCCCTTTGTGGCTATTTAACCTAACCAGGAAATCGTACCGGGTATAGGGAACCTACAGCTTAACGTGGAATCCAAACCACAGAAGTGTTCTGACTTACTTCATATTATACAGCAAGATGTGGAAGAGGTAAAGATCAAGTTAACGGCCTATGAAAATCCCAGCTGAGACCGCAACTCGAACTGGAAACCCTTCGATCTCCGGTCAGACACGTTAACCACTGAGCTACCAAACCGCTGTAATACTGATGGTATTTGTACCATTTTGAAAAAATGAAAGCCCAATGTTATGGCACAAAGTTTATTTACACAATCAAATTTGAGTCAAAAAAGAAAAAAATTAGTCATAAACTAATTTATTTTCTGTGTGGATGGTTTAAAACGCTATTTTCCATTTGAATTCGCTCCATAAAACAAAATTATCTCTGTATGATGCATTTACATCTCTTCAAGATGCAGCATCCAACATAAAAAGTTTTGTTGGGGATGGAGAATGCTTTCTTCATATGTTTATGTGACATCATAATGAAAACTTTGGTTCTATCTGTGGAAAATATGCAGCCTAATTGAGAACCCAATATGGATCCAACATCACAATTATATTTGAAGGATACCGAAGGGATGCTGTGCAGAGGGAAATGGTCATCTCAAAGGTTTCGTCTTTTGAAAGCATCAGCATATGAGAGCATAAGAATCGTGTAATAATGATACTAATGCAAAAACTGAAAAAGGAGGCATCCAAGTTCAACAGGCAAAAGAAGTAGCAGCTGTATTGAATGTTGACGCAGTTATTTTCCAAGCAGCAACATACGACTTGTCTCATTCTGCTAATGGGTCTTTATAACACTTACTAGAAGTTCTACTTCCACAAAGGAGGAAAAGGCAATGAAGCAGGTTTATGGTACTCGGCCAGTTCCTTCAAATTTGAACTCAAACATAGCATCTTCAGTTGATTCTTGGCTGTCCGGGTGGCGCCGCGTCATGTTTCTTGAAACCGACGTTTCGACCCTCATTCCGGGGTCTTCTTCCAGGGCAGAACTGCGTCTTCGGTCAGCGAGTGGTCTTGTTTTATAGCCGAGGCCCGCGTCCGTCTAGATGGTTCGATTTGTCCTGCCAATCAGAGGTCCGAGCCGTCACGTGGTTCGTTGGCCTGGCGGGGCGCGGCGCGGTCTGGTGGGAGGTGACACGTGACATGCTCTAACCGCAACAGCGAGAGCCAGGAGTCGTGCAATTTCAGCCCGTTGTCTTCGTTGATATTGTTTGGGTGTTTTGCAATTTCTAACGCCTCCTTTACCCTCCTTTGCCACCATTTATCCTCAGGCACTATAAGTGTGGTGTTTTCAAAGTCTATAGCGTGATTGGTTTCAGCTGCATGCCGTGCAATGGCGGATTTATCAGTGTTATTCGATTTATAGTTGCGTATGTGGTCATGCAGCCTCTCCCTTATAGTGCGCCCCGTCTCTCCTATGTACACCCGACCACAGGTGCACGGAATCTCATACACCCCGGCAGCCTGTAGTGGAGGCAGTCTGTCCTTGACCTTGACGAGCTGGTTACTGACTTTGCTGTGCGGTTTGTAGACAGGTTTTATGTCGACTTTTTTGAACAGCTTTCCGATTCTATCAGTAACGCCACTTATGTAGGGTAAAACCACAACTTGGTGTTCCTGAGAGGTAGCTTGGTTAGATGTTGAACTGGCGTTTTTATCTGTCGTGGCTGCATGTAATGCCCGTCTAATACAATTATTATGGTAGCCATTGGACTTGAATGTGTGTTGCAGTGTCTCCAACTCCGTCGTCAAACTGTTTGCGTCACACACTTTTGTCGCTCTTGTACACGAGGTCGTGAGGACGCCTCTTTTTGTTGCTGGGTGGTGGTGCGATGCGGCATGTAGATATCTGTTTGTGTGTGTCGGCTTCCGATACACTGAGTGTCCAAGGGTCCCGTCGTCACGTTTGGTTACTAGCACGTCTAGGAACGGCAGCTGTCCTCGTTCCTCCGTTTCTACGAAGTGTGAGCTATTTCTGACAGTCGAAGCTCACACTTCGTAGAAATCATATCATCACTTAAAATCAAAGAAACGGACATTCTAGTGAGCTTTGATGTCGTGTCGCTCTACACTAACGTACCTGTGGAAGAAGCAGTGACAATAATACGCACCAAGCTATCGGCCCTCAACATCTCCGAAGAATGGGCTGACCTGGCCGAGTTTTGTCTCAAATCAACGTTCTTCCAGTACGACGGAAAATTTTACGCCCAAGTGGAAGGAGCGGCTATGGGCTCACCGCTTTCGCCGATAACGGCGGACATCTTTATGGAGGCGCTGGAGACCGAAATGTTGGATAACGCGCCCCTCAAACCGCTGCTGTGGTTACGCTATGTTGACGACACTTTTGTTGTTTGGCCCCATGAACGAAGTGCCCTTGACAAATTCCTGGATTATATAAATAAAGCACATCCTAAAATTAAATTTACCATGGAAACGGAGGAACGAGGACAGCTGCCGTTCCTAGACGTGCTAGTAACCAAACGTGACGACGGGACCCTTGGACACTCAGTGTATCGGAAGCCGACACACACAAACAGATATCTACATGCCGCATCGCACCACCACCCAGCAACAAAAAGAGGCGTCCTCACGACCTTGTGTACAAGAGCGACAAAAGTGTGTAACGCAAACAGTTTGACGACGGAGTTGGAGACACTGCAACACACATTCAAGTCCAATGGCTACCATAATAATTGTATTAGACGGGCATTACATGCAGCCACGACAGATAAAACCGCCAGTTCAACATCTAACCAAGCTACCTCTCAGGAACACCAAGTTGTGGTTTTACCCTACATAAGTGGCGTTACTGATAGAATCGTAAAGCTGTTCAAAAAAGTCGACATAAAACCTGTCTACAAACCGCACAGCAAAGTCAGTAACCAGCTCGTCAAGGTCAAGGACAGACTGCCTCCACTACAGGCTGCCGGGGTGTATGAGATTCCGTGCACCTGTGGTCGGGTGTACATAGGAGAGACGGGGCGCACTGTAAGGGAGAGGCTGCATGACCACATCCGCAACTATAAATCGAATAACACTGATAAATCCGCCATTGCACGGCATGCAGCTGAAACCAATCACGCTATAGACCTTGAAAACACCACACTTATAGTGCGTGAGGATAAATGGTGGCAAAGGAGGGTAAAGGAGGCGTTAGAAATTGCAATACACCCAAACAATATCAACGAAGACAACGGGCTGAAATTGCACGACTCCTGGCTCTCGCTGTTGCGGAGAGAGCATGTCACGTGTCACCTCCCACCAGACCGCGCCGCGCCCCGCCAGGCCAACGAACCACGTGACGGCTCGGACCTCTGATTGGCCGGACAAATCGAACCATCTAGACGGACGCGGGCCTCGGCTATAAAACAAGACCACTCGCTGACCGAAGACGCAGTTCTGCCCTGGAAGAGGACCCCAGAATGAGGGTCGAAACGTCGGTTTCAAGAAACATGACGCAGCGCCACCCGGACAGCCAAGAATCAACTGACTCTGGCCGCGCAAGCCTACGATTACATAGCATCTTCAGCCCTACATTTACAGGATGTGCCAGAATATCAGCATTTTCCAGCCATGATAAAACCAAATTCTGCTGCTCATTCAACACCAACCACATCTGAAAGTCATATGCATGCTAAATTCTAAGAACTCGCATCCTCTAGAGACTTGCGTCTGAAGAACAGGCAGCGGAACAGGTCATCTTGGAATGGTACGGACAAATTGGTTGTGGAACATTGGAAGGCCCAAATAAGAAATGTTTAAAAAAATTTCCCCAAAAAATGCATTCAACATGGCACGGTTGCCACCAACATCAGATACGGGCAACGTTACTCTCAGTATGCACATACCACCAAGTGCAAGAATGGCTGGGTCAAGAAACTTACCCATTGCCATGGGGATGAACGAAAGGTTCGTCCAGTCTTATTCCAGTTATGATAACAAAAGACGCTACACCTGAGTTTATTCCGCAGGTTGTATCATGTCCTGCAAGAAAGCTTGTACTCCTCAGCGCAGCTGTCGCAAATCAGGATTGCACTGTTAAGCTGCTTGCAAAAACTGCTCTGGTCTGTCTCGTGAAGTAGATGAAGGAGAGGAAGCGTTCTCCGACCTCGAGGCAGGTGCTTCTGATGCAAAGGATGAATGAGACACAATTCTAGATGAGGACATTTATAAGCTGGAACAATCCAAACGGAAAAGAAATGGATTTATGACTAATTTCTAACTTATTACGAATTTATTATGACTAAATAACTTTGTGCCATAACATAATGCTTCATTTTTGCAACCTATTTTTCCAACTACTGTAAATGCCATCAGTACTAGAGCGGTCAGGTAGCTTAATGGTTAAGGCATCGGAGATCGAAATCTCGGATTGGCTGGGATTTTCACCTCTCCCACAGCTTGCTGTATAATATGAACTAAGCCAGAACGCTTCTGTGGTTCAGATTCCAAGCTAAGCTGTAGGTTCCCTATACCCAGTACGATTACCTGGTTAGGTTAGATAGCCACGAAGGGTCACATTTAGGGTTGCCACCCGTACTTTATAATAAAGTATTGTACGTTATTTCTGGTAATTGTACACTATACTTTGTGAAAACAATAAAGTACGCGAAAATACTTTATTTGGCATGGTTTGATTTCTCTGGGATTTAAAAAAGTTTGGTCGTAAGCGTTTTGCGTAAAATGGTACGTTATCTATTGGTGCCAAATCGATAGGTCCCCAGCGCCACTAGAACGCTCGTTTTTGATAATTTTTGAACGCAACCTAACCTCAAATGTCAACATTATCGTGTCAAAACTTTTGTTTATTTTGTGTAAAGCAGTTTGAGAGCAATAAGTATACGATTTATCAGTTTTATAGATTTATATTATAGTAAATCATGGACAAGGACAACTTCAGTAAACAAAGTACTCCATGTACGCCTACTAAACATAAATTTGATAGTGAAACGGATCAAATAGAAAGTGAATATATGTTACGCTGAAATTTTTTTTATTATTTATTTGCAAAGCCTTAGAGGACCTAAATGAAAGGTTTGATTTTAATGACACAAACTGCTTATTTACACTTGGCAATATAAATTTAAAGAGCAATGCTGAATTTTATAATATTGTTAACATTATAGAAAATTTAAAACTGCAAAACCTTAATATAGATATGGATTATCTTTATGGAGAAATTTCTTTATTAAACAAACTTTGTGATCTGATATATAGTTCTAAAGTTTTGCCGGAATTATCTACTGCACAAAAATAGCAGCAAGTATTTAATAAGACTGAAGATAATTTTGCAAACTTGTATAAAGCAATTTCATTTTTACTGTATATTCCCACCACGTCAGCATTCACAGAGAGAGTTCTTTCTGTAATGAATTGCAAATGGCGAGACGAAAGAAACACAGTGTCTCTGAATCTGATAAAAAACGAATTACTTATTTACTTTAAATTACTATATAGATACTGTTCAATTGTTTAGCAGTGATAATTTGATAAAACTTGCGAAAAGCAATAAAAATATGTTTTTAAACATAATAATAAAACAATTGTACTTTATTCTTCCACTATGTACTTTTTTTTTTCCTTACCTTTAACAACCAATGTACTTTATTTTCGATAAAAAAAGGTGGCAACCCTATGTACACATAATCGAAAACACTGCCACCTGGCAGCCGAACAATCCTTCGGAATCTCCCGGCCAACAATGCGATTCGATTATTGAATTGACCATAAGTAATCAAAGTGCGATACATACTAAATCGTACAAAAATAGATATATATCAAATTATATATATCTAGACCGACAAAGTAGGTGGAAAACCAACTTTTACGAATACCATAGTGTGAAATTTTGCTGATTTTTTAAGAACTGCTGCTCGCTTAGTTTTGAGATTAGAAAAAGCTTTGTACTACAGAAGTTTATTTCAAATTCGAAATAAAGTACTTTTTGCTAGGACTCATAAGGAAAGAGTTATAGACGAAATAATATCAAAATTTTTACGTTTTTTGGTCACATAAAAATAGGTGAGGGGGTTTGAAATCAAAAACTTGGATCCGCCCCTGCTCTCGCTAATATAAACAAGATAAGAAAACAAAATCTTCTACGTGACATTCTGCAAGGTAAAACTACCCTGTTACTGGACTATCAATGCTTCTTGAACAAAAACTTAATAGAGATGTTCTTTTTGCTTGCCGCTATCATGTGCATGAATTGGTCTTAAAAGTTGTGTTCGAATTAAAAAGCAATCACATGGCTACAAATCCTAATATTCCTCTCTTCAAAAAGTTTCGAGGTAACTGGAAAAGTATAGATCCAAATAAAATACAGTGCTATAAAGAGAAGCTCGCATTCCTGTGACTGTTTCTGAAATTGACAATCTGCTTGAGTTTTAGTGGATTCAACTGACCAAAGAAATAGTTGAGGATGACTATCGAGAGCTAACAGAGCTTTCCGTAATATTTTTAGGCGGAGATACACACACAAAAGTTTAAAATTCGATCTCCAGGTGCTATGCACCTAGCTCGATGGATGGCAAAAGCAGTTTATTCCGTAAAAATATCATTACTTAGGGAGCGTGCATAAACCACATAGCTCCATTTTGGCCTTCTATGAATCCCCCCTCCCCCCCACGTAGCCCTACGTGGCTTTTGCTTCTGCCTCCCCCCCCCCCCCCACGTAGCTTTTTTCCCTTTTGATTCCAGAAGATATTTCGTACTGTTTTCTCTTGTCAGACTATTGTAAATCACGTACGGAGGTAGTTAAATGAGGGAAATAAATATTCATATGCTGTTGTGTTCTGTTCCTCATTATAACTGTGAAAAATGTTATGAAAGGAAAGCTACGTGGCCTGGCTCGGAAACCCCCCCTCCCCCACGTAGCTCAGTGTAGCCTTCCAGCCAACCCATCCCCCCCCCCTGGACCGAACCACGTAGTTTGTGCACGCTCCTTTAGTGCTTAATTCAAAATTACGAGCAAGGATAGAGCAGCGCTTTTATACGTTTATCCCCGTCCGGGCATCCAGATTTGGGTTTTCCATGGTTTCCCAAATCACTCCAGGCAAATGCCGGGATGCTTCCTTAAAAAAAGCCATGGCCGAATTCCTCCCCATTCCTTGCCCCCATCCTTTCCCGTCTCTAAAAACCTCGATGTTGAGAGACGTAAAAAAAAAAAAAAAAAAAAAAAAATTATACGTTTGCCTATTCATCATGACATCCTACGTCAAACTTCATTGTATTTTGGCAGTAAAAAGTACC
Source organism: Vandiemenella viatica (assembly GCA_031002005.1). NCBI lineage: Eukaryota > Metazoa > Arthropoda > Insecta > Orthoptera > Morabidae > Vandiemenella > Vandiemenella viatica. Next base: position 86,369,478 of record JARYHS010008075.1, read on the forward strand.
TTACCAAAATTTGTGCTTTGTGAAGTCGATGAAGGCTTACGAAGAAATTGATAAAAGGGTATCAAAGGCAGCTTTACAGAAGATAATACAGCATTTATGCTATTTGGTAGATGAATTTCTCTGTCTTTTCAATGTTTGATGATGTGGATCAGGAAACTAAAGTAAAAATGTTGAAAATTTAATCAAAGAAAACTCATAAACTCACGATAAACATACATCCCATCGAAGGAAATTAGTTTTCTGTTTAGATCACAATTTTGTTAACTGACTTTTTCTTTTTTATTTCAGAGAAAAACATCTACGACTTCATTTCAGTCAGAAACCAGTCACTGTTTGATCGTCTTAAATTGATGACTGTTTTCTCCACTAATGTTCTAGTATGTGGTCAAATAATGTTTCTTTTCATGAAACCAGAAAGAAGGTTTCAATGCTGAGGGACAGTATCGACTAAACTGAAAGAAGGTTGAAGTTGATGCAAGACTTTCATGGTTTAATCACGGTTGAGGAAGAACAAAGGCAGTTATTGTTAAGTTGCATACAAGCAGTGGCGTAGCTAGGGGGGGGGGGCGGTGGGGGCGGTCCGCCCCGGGTGTCACCTGTTTGGGGGGTGACACCCACATTTCGAAAATAGTAATCGAAATTAGTGTGACACAAAAAAAAAAACTTCTTTTATCCTTTGGTGTCAAAACACGTCTACTTTTATTGTTATGAATATTTGTTTTTAGGTTGATCTAGCGCTTTTTCAAATGCGATCCAGGCGGCTGTGCTCATTCGTTATAGTAGAATATAATTGTTGGCAATACCGTGCGCTTAAACAAAGAGAGCACCGCTCTGTAGCTCCAACAATCACTAAGAAATCGTTCATTGTTGTGCTTGCCGTCCGTCACTGTTGTTTGGTTTGTTAGAAGCGGCGGTGGATATAATGTAAGTTTTCTTGTATAAAAAGAGGAAGTTTTAAAATTAAAGTTTATATATAATTGCTAAATCATAGTAATTAGACAGTTAAATTGTAAATCCTCGAAAATATTTAGAGAAAATTTGGAAATGAAAACCAAGCGTATGTCGGAATTCGCGTAGTCTAGGTTTTAAAATTGTTTTTGCTTATTTAGAATTCCATTAGCTTTCAAGCTAAGATTTACAAGTGCTTTGAAGTTTTTCTAGTAATTTTTGAATTTATTATCTGACAGATTCGTGATGTACAAACTGAGTACATTTCGCGTTATCCGATTTACACTCTGCGTACCTAGCCTATTATCGACAGTGCACCTATATTCGACATGAAATCGTATCATGTTCGAATTTATGCTAGTAAAAACTGTGCATTAAACTAGCAATACTGTCAGGTTTCAAATCAATCTGAACGGGTCCAAGTGTTCGTTGATGGTATCGTCCGTCGTTGGTAATCAGTTTTTGTAAAGCTTGTGTTTAAAACAGTCGGAACCGTAACTGTTGTGTATAGAACTGTAATGTAAATTATATATATTTAAAACTGTAAAGGAAATGAAATGTAAATTGTTAAACTATGTAAATAGAACTGTAAAGTAATGAAATGTGAATTGTCATAAAACGCAAAGAACTTGGCTGTGTGGCTGATAAGGCCGAAAGCCATTTAAATAAATAAATAAAAAAAAGTCGGAACCGCGTATCTTGCTAGCGAAATCGTAACATTAGTAAGCACTTAAATTCTAGGTTCATGTAAGTTTGCTATGCTTTCTTCTGATCGAGAATATGCAAATATGATCGCGATGAAATAAATAAGCGTATGATTCTCTATGAATTTTCCATAATAAATTTAGAGAAGAAGAAAATTTGTATTATGGGTAAACCCCTCTGTCGAATACAGGTGTATTCCTTAAATCGACAGGGATGTCGAACTTTTGTTCCTGATCAAACTGAGCGAACATTCAAGCCGTTTACAACATTTTTATTTATATGCTACATAGCGGCGCTAGAAATGTAAAATTAACACGTGAAGACGGTCTTCAGTACATACAATGTCATATTTAGAAGTCTGTAGCTACGTGTATCTTAGGCGGATAGTAAAATACTTCACTTGTGAAGTACTTCATGTAAAGACGGCAGATACCGCAAAGGCATGTTCTTATATTACCTAAACCGTTTTTTTTTTTTTTTTTTTTTTTTTTTTTTTTTTTTTTTTTAAATTTCGTTGTTTTTATATTGCATTTATTGTTCTATTTTTTCGAAGGAACTTAATGTAGAGCTGCTTCTCTGACCATACAGTCTCTCCCAGGGTCTCACGACTTGTGGCACCCGGATTCTGGGTTTGCACCGATGGAACCCCATTTGGGTCTGGAATTGCTTCTACTTGGATCAAGCCACTTCTGTTAACTTTCCTCTCGATATCCCTTGCGAAGTCATTTAAATACAACCTATGTTAACGTTTCAACAACAAATGATTGGGTAGTTTTCGAATTATTTTTTAAATTTATAGCGAAATATTATGGTTGCCCTATAGTTACACTGGCAATAATTATAATCTCACCATGCATACAGGAATGGTAGAATTTTAGGAAACTTTGAAGATATATCCAGGGCCATACCTAGAAGAAATGATAGCAAATGGAAATGGATCAGGATAAGTTATTACCTTTAGATACAGTTTTCAGTAAGAAATGCGTCCAACTTGAGCACCAATGCATTCGTGGATTCCTTGCCGACATTGAATCAACAAGTGTTTCGAATGTCTTCTTGGGGTATTTCTCTTTACGCCTGCATGTCTTTTGCAGTCAGTTATTGCGCAGTTTGTGCTGGGTCACCATGTGATCAAATGTGTCTACTCCTGGTATCCCAGACATGCTCTATTGGGGACACATCTGGGGACTGTGCTGTTCAAATTGTGATCGAAACTCCTTGCAAGGCTTGTGTAACGATGGCCGCAATATGAGGACGGGCATTATCTTGTTGCAAGATGCGATTTGAATGGTGAACATGAAGGGTATCACAATAAGATGCAGTACCCTGTCCACATAGTGGTGGGCTGTCATTGTGCCATCAACAACAGCCGACTCAGTCATGCTGTCGAAACTGATTGCCGCCAAAAAATGACACCGGTGACTGCATTTGTGTGATGTTCTGAAATCACAGCAGGTAAGCCGTTTTCCAATACGCCTCCGAACATGTCGTGAATTATCACTTTGCCACAGACAGAATCGAGACTCGTCTGTAAACACAAATGTACGCCATTCACATGTCCTTTTATGTTTGCATTACGTCAGGTTAGATGATGCTGGCAATGAAATCAGATTAATGGGACACATTGCATAGGGTTCAGAGAGCGTACTCCAGCTTCAAGCAATTGGTTTTCAATCGTCCGGGGAGGGGGGTGACTCTCTCTGTAACCACTGTTTGGATCTGGCCTGCAGTCAACCATTTGCCAGCAGCAGCCACCCACACAATTTGGCGGTCTTCACGTGCTGTTATCCATCAGTATAGACCTGGAGTATTAGAGCTTTCTTTCATCACTGTGTAACAAGTCTGTATACTGACAATGCACTACGGCCAATCCTTTGGGAGATTTCACGATATGATGCACCTTTTTAAAACACGTCAATTCTCCGACCTCTCTCACAGTTAGACATTTAAGTGTATAGAGTTGTCACTCTTCGCCTGGGCATACTTAGCCAACAAGAACTCGTGGACAATAAAGTGTCACGTTACACCACACTGTACGCCACTAGTACGTTAAAAGAATATAAAAAAATAGTAATTTACATAATAGATAGCACTGTAATTCTCATATTATTACATGTAAAACTTTCAATTTTAAATTATTTAATACTCTTCATGTGGGCATACTTGGGGCCAAAGTTCATTCATTTATCACCACATCGTATGGGTGTTGGGATTTTAATTTGCGCCAGTGTGTGTATCAGTTGCTACGTGTAAAGGTCGAGCTCTATTTTGCCAATACTGGTCTGTATCGTCACCGCAACGACAGTCGGCCCGAGTGGCAGCTCGCCCCCTCGCGTCCACACTTTTCCATAGCTCGCCCGTGTTCCTACCCGGTCTTTAGTCTCATTTAACGTTTTCAAGTGATTGTTACAGGGAATCAGTGTTGGGGATGACAGGTAGGTTTGATACCTTTACTTTATTTTGCACAGTTTTGGTACGAAAGTACATTAAAATACTTTTTATCTGACTCATGTAATCACCTATCTGGTTGATCTTTTATGTACAAAAATAGTATCCCAGCGCAGCAGAACCGGATTAACCACGTAGCAGGAGGTAGCAAATGCCACGGGCCTCGCGCCTCCTAGGGGGGCCCCGCACCTAGGCTAAATGGGTGACCTTTTTTAGATCCACAATTTTCCCCAGGACGGCAAAAATCAAGGGCCTCTTCTTCACATTTGCTACGGGCCCGCGCTGTCTTAATCCGGCCCTGCAGTGCAGTATTAACAAATTATTACCACACTGTACCGGAATGAAAGATTCTCGCATATTTCAACGCAATCGCAATGAAATGTCAATCACTTCGCACTTGACATGTTTGTTTTGCTTGAGGTTCTTTTCGATTCATTCAATTTTTTTTTTTTTTTTTTTTTTTTTTTTTAGCAAAGAATGAGGTTATAACATATTTTAATTTAAATTTAGGTCGTAAAGATTTTGTATAATAAATATAATAATTTCATGTTATCTCAAAGTTCTAGTCGGAGTTTCTTATTAGGAAACTCGCAGTGCACCTATATCGTAGTCACCTAACTTCGAAAGGAGACCTACAGATTAACGTGAAATTCGAACACGGAGCGCCCTAGAATCCTCGTATTAACAGATAAAAGCATTGCCAGAGGTAAATGTCAATTTTTAGGCCCGCAAAAATTACAGTCGAGTCCGGGATTTGAACCGGGACTTTCAGTATCCAAACCGCACGCAGTCATTTGAGTCACCAGTCCGAATGTAGGTGTAATGAAAAATAAGTTTGCAAACATGATACAATGAATATACTTTTTTTCTATACCATCTATTTTTGCAATCAAAAAACAAGAATCAACTTTTATGTGTTTGAATACCGGTACATATTTTTCAGTACTTCTAGATTAGTCTGGCGTATGGTTACGGCGTGCGATTCGGGTGTGGAAGATCCCCGTTACAAATGCAGATCTCGGCTGCAATTTTTGTGGGTCTTAAAATTGATCTTCATCTCTGGTAATGTTTTGATTTATTAATGCGAAGATGCTAGAACAATTCCTACATGTTAAGAACATCTTATGAACATGGATGAAAAAAAGACACTTGTTTTAAGACCAACAATAACATGAAAACATTTGGTCGTAAGGGAAGGGAAATTTCCGAACTCTCTCTATGCGTTCTCCACATCCAGCAGACCGACACTGGTCCACACCGTCAAAACATAAACCAATCCAATGATGGCCGCGTGTCGGACGACACATCGTGTCCTTTGGACAAACTTCGACCGAGTGAGCGCCAATAGTAAGAAACGTGTCGGTGCGGTGCGGAACAGTATCAGGCAAGTGAGGCCCGATCTTCAGAGGAGTTAAAATTAATCTAAAACCACTTTCGATCACCAGTGAACAACACGTGGCTAAAATCTTGCTATATTGATTATTGAACATGAAGTAAATCAAAATTTTAATTTCGAAAATATGATTTACTGGTTTGCAGTTGTTAAAGCTAGAAAGAGGGGATTGTGAAAGCAATTGTTTTTATTTTATTTGTATATCTTTTAAATGTTGTTATTAACTATTATTTTTAAATAACAATAAATTTTTATTTAATTATGTTTTATTAATATCATATTTTACACCTAAAAGATGATATAATATACTCAATTTTGGATTTAAGTTTTCAAGGGGTGACACCATCGATATCCGCCCGGGTGTCACCCACGCTAGCTACGCCACTGCATACAAGAACACCGGAAAATTTGTCCTGAAGGCGAAAAAGCAAACTTTGAAAAGAACATTTAAATAATAATGTTTTTTACACGTTAGCAGTAAAAAACACGATTAGGGTATGTTTGTGTTAAACAAACGATATTTTCCTGAATAATTCCATGCGAACTCAGTACAGATTTTCATGTGTCATGTTTGGTATCAAGTCAGCACGATTTAACAAATTCAATTGCAATAATATTTACTACGTGAGTTATCAAGGTCAAACAGAATAAAAATAGAGGGTATGCGTATTTTATTTCTCGAAGTAAAAAAAAATGTCTTGGGAGTGTGTTGGTTACTTTGTGAGGAGAAAAAATAAGCTGTATATTAATACATGACATACGCTCATTATGTAAGTTTCATTTAAATCCACTCACTGTTTCTATTATTCATGCGCACGCACACAAAACATAAGGATAGAATAAAAAGTATCCTATTTGTTAACAGTGAAATTAGCTATAGCTAAGTGTAGTTCCAGTGAAAGACTTCATTAGTTTTTACTTGATCCATTCACAGACAAAAATTTTCAGGTTTTGGTTCTTATCACAGAGAAAAAAGGCTATGTCATAAGCAATTAGCAGCTTTATTGAATTTCAATTCGACGCGAGACGGCGCAAATCCTCAGTCGAGCTAAACTGCCGCGCAGTAATCTACCTCAAGAGTTAAAACTAGCATTAAACAGATTACGCCAGCGCGACGATACTGTGATACTTCCAACAGATAAGGGAAATGCAATAGTACTGATGAAGAGAAACAACACCTCTACTCCTCGGTTCTATGGCTTGCCAAAAATACATAAGCCAGAAGTATCGTCAGCGCAATTAACTCACCGACTCATCCACTACCCCGCTATCTTGCTGAAAAAATAAAACTTTTGTCAGAAGGCATCGCTTTGACTGTCAGATATTGCTCACACTTCATTGAAATCATTTCATCACTCAAAATTAAAGTAACTGACTTCCTAGTGAGCTTTGATGTCGTGTCGCTCTACACCAATGTATCTGTAGAAGAAGCAGTGGTAATAATACACACTAAGCTATTGGCCCTTACCAACTCAGAAGAATGGTCGGACTTGGACGAGTTTTGTCTCAAATCAACGTTCTTCCAATATGATGGGAAATTTTACGTCCAAGTGGAAGGAGCGGCCATTGGCTCACCGCTTTCGCCGACAGCAGTGAACATCTTTATGGAGGCACTGGAGACAGAAATGTTGGACAACACGCCCCTCAAACCGCGTCTATGGTTACGCTATGTTGATGATACCTTCGTTGTGTGGCCCCATGGACGAAGTGCCGTTGACAAATTCCTGGATTATATATTTATTTATTTATTGTATGGCAATTCAGACACTTTTAAGAACATTGATAAAATACACAGACGGAAAAAAAAAATCCCAACACCAAGAAAAAATTATTGTAGAGTAATGAAATTTGGACAATGCATTTGTCAAGTTAACATGTTTAATTGATTAAATTTTCAAGATCACAGGTTAATTTAAGCTCAAGAAAATGCATTTCAAATGTGAAATACTGTTAAATTAATAGCCGGTGTAACCTCCAGAATTTTGAATGCAAGCCTGCAAACGTGAATGCATTGTGTCATACAGGTTTCGAATGTCACTTTGTGGTATGGAGTTCCATGCTTGTTGTACTTGTGCTGTCAATACTGGGACGGTCAGTGCTGGCTGTGGATGATGCTGGAGTTGTCGTCCAATTATATCCCATACGTGTTCAATTGGAGACAGATCTGGTGATCTCGCAGGCCAAGGTAACATGTCGACACTCTGTAGAGCACGTTGCGAGACAACAGCGGTATGAGGGCGAGCGTTATCCTGTTGAAAAACTCCCCCTTGAATGCTGTTCATGAATGGCAGCACTACAGGTTGAATTACCAGACTGACGTACAAATTTGCAGTCAGTGTGTTTGGTATAACCACAAGAGTGCTCCTGCTGTCATAGGAAATTGCTCCCCAGACCATGACTCCAGGTGTAGGTCCAGTGTGTCTAGGCCGCAGACAGTTTGGTTGCAGGCGTTCCCCTGGCCTCCTTCTGACCAACACTCGGCCATCACTGGCACCAAGGCAGAACCTGCTTTCATCAGAAAACACAACAGATCTCCACTCCGTCCTCCAATGAGCTCTGGCTTGACACCACTGGAGTCGCAAACGGCGATGGCTTGTAGTCAGTGGAATGCACGCTACAGGGCGCCTGGCTCGGAGCTGTCCTTGAAGTAACCGATTTCTAACAGTTCGTTGTGTCACTGTGGTACCAACTGCAGCTCGAATTTCTGCCGCAGACGCAGTACGATGCGCCACAGCTGTACGCCGAATACGGCGGTCTTCCCTCTCAGTAGTGCCACGTGGCCTCCCGGAACCCGGTCTTCTTGAGGCAGTACCATCCCTTGACCACTGCACCCAACAATCATGCACAGTGGATACATTCCGGCCAAGTCTTTCTGCAATATCGCGAAAAGAAAATCCACCTTCTCGTAGCCCTATTACGCGACCTCGTTCAAACTCGGTGAGCTGTTGATAATGGCTTCTTCGTCTTCTTAAAGGCATTCTTGGCTAACATCAACTCACTATGTCAAATCTCAGCGGTAAATAACGTTCACAAACTTTACAGCGCGTATTTAAAGCAAACCTGATTTGCAAGCTCTGAGTAGCGCTACTAGCGCCACACTTATGCGCGAAGCGCGAAATTTGAATCGATGTCATCTTTCAGATGTATAAACACGCCTACCAAATTTCGTTTATCTAACACAAGTCTTTCTTGGTGTTGGGATTTTTTTTTCCGTCTGTGTATATACACTGCAACTTTACAAGATTAAAGACATATATCTAGTTTATTAATATAGTTTATCGATTCCTGAGTTGTCAGCAGGAAGTCCACAGGATCACCACTGTAAGATCTTATAGTATATTCTTCAATAATATGACCAATAGTCTGAATCTCTCCGTATTCGCATAAGGGGGATGGTTGCTTGCCCCACTGGTATAGAGAGTGTGCGCATCTGCCATGGCGAGTTCTGATTCTGATGAGTGTGGACCAAGTTTTACGAGATAAATCAAAACCTGGTGGCTTTTGTGTAATGCATGGGAAGCTGCTGTCTTGGTGTACAGTCCACTCCTGAATCCAAGCTTTGGTGATGTTAAAATCTTCACGAACAGCATCCCTTGCCGATTTCATTGGCGGTTTTCTAGGGTGAAGCCTGTTGATGTTGGCATCCTTAATATCTTGGTGGATCGATAAGTTTCTGTTGTCCTTTATTCTCTTGTACTCACGTGTAAGAGCATTTATCCGTCGCAGGTTAGGTGGTGGTATGTGGCTCAGTATCGAGAGCCATCTTGTGGGAGTTGTCTTGATCACGCCCTGCAATCATACGCATAGCGTTATTAAGTTGAGTGTCCACTTTTCTCAGGTACGGGCTATTCAACCATACCGGGACACAGTGCTCGGCAGCCGAGAAGACAAGACCCAGAGCAGAGGAGCAGAGAGTGGAGGCCGATGCACCCTAGGAGGTACCACATAGTTTTTGAATGATATTGTTTCTTGTTTTTAGCTTCTCAGTCATTTTCGTTAGATGTGCATTAAAGGACAATGTTCGGTCAAGGGTAACACCCAGGTACTTTGGTGTCTTATTGTGGGTAAGAATGGTTTCTTCGAACCGTATGTTAAGTTCCCTTCTAGCGAGTTTGTTATTTAGGTGGAAGCAGGTAACCTGTTTTAGAAGCATTGGGTTGGAGTCGCCACCTACGGAAATATTTTGCCATTGTTTCCAGGTCTTCTGTTAGGATTTCTTGAGACGTTTCGATTGACCTACACCTCGTGGCGAGAACTCAGTCGTCGGCATAACAAAACTTCTTTGATCTTGTTTTCGGCATGTCTGCGATATCCTCTTCAGTCCCGAGCTCATAATACAAGTGCAAGAGAACTACTATTGTGTTATTTACTTTGTGTTAATGCTAGTTAACAATGAATGACCATATTTTTTTTTGAAACAATAATTATTTTTCTATAGATGGTATATATATGATACCTCGGGAGTCAAGCAGGAAAATTATACACACAACTTTACTGCTTCATGTTACTTTATTTCATGGAAAAAATATATGTCTTTACCTTTATTTCGAGGAGCCATGTTGTACAGCTGCAGGATCCCAAGTTTCCAATCAGGGCGCCAAAAGGAGAAGATCGAACATATGAGCTGTGAGAAGCGCGATGTGTATTGTAGATGATACGATAGGGCAGAAAAGGTTCAGCTGCGCAGTGGCCCGAGAAAAAAAAAATAATTTCTGGAGGTATCATATATGATACCTCGGGACTGAAGAGGATATATAGGCTGAAAAGGAGTGGAGCAAGCACTGATCCCTGCGATAGGCCGTTCTTAAGTTTCCTCTGAGAGCTGATATCACTGCCCATAACAACCTGGAACACCCGGTCATTAAACATATTGTCTAACAGGCGTGCAGGGAATTACACGAAGAAATTTATATATCATGCACTCTCTCCACACTGTGACGTATGCCGCCGAGATGTCAATAAATGCAGCTGAAGTTTTTAGTTTCCTTTGGAATCCTGCTTCAATATAGGTAGTTAGCGAAAGAACTTGATCTACACAGCTTCGTCCTGGTCGGAAGCCTGCCTGTTCCACTGGAATCGCTTCAAACAGTCTCTGGCTGATTCTGTTACATATAAGTCTCCCCAGTAGCTTGTAGGTCACAGACAATAGAGCAATTGGTCTGTAGTTTTTTGGGCTGTCTACCTGCTTACCTGGTTTTAGTATGGCTATTATCTTGGAGCGTTTAAATTCCTGTGGAATTTTTTGGTGTACTTGCCGCAATTTGTAAGGAATTCAGGGTGTATTTTGTCAAACCCTGCGGCTTTTCTTGGCGAGGGTTACTTAAGGGCCTCTGAAATATCTTCGGTGGTAAAGGGGTGGGAGTATTCGGTTTCTGTGGCTTCATTTTTAAGATTTTCAGCTCTCTCTTCACTTGGATGGTATGTGCTTTATCTTTTGGTGCCCTGGATGTAATTACTATGTGTATGGCCACTTTGTTTGGGCTAATGGTCATTTTTTGGCGTTGTATAGGGGCACCACTCCCTAGTTTCTTTAATAACGACCATGTTTTCCTGCTCGACGTCTGGAAGTTGAGGCTTTCCACTATTTCCGCCCACTTCTCCCTTCTTGCTGCATCCAAACTGTGTAAAAGCTCGTTGCTATTTCCTGATCACCCGATTCAAGAAAGACCTGGTACAGTTCATCACTGTTTTGAGACCAGCCTGGAATGTACTCTTTACGGTACCCTCTTGGTATGTGCTTTTTGGCAGTACTTAGAACGGCGCCAACAAATCGATGATAATTATCGCTAGTAGGTGGTATCCAGCCAGGCACTTGTCTAAGTCTATTGAGAACTTAGTCCAGTTGGCTTTTGTAAAGTTCCATCTTGGGCGACGGACAGAAGTGGTTAGGGGAATTTGAGTTCCTACTTCTATTATTATTGGTCGATATTGACTAGAGGGAAATCTGGAAGAACTTTTCGAGAGGCTGCTAGGGGCTGTCCTCTGCTATCAGATGAAACAAAACATAAGTCGGGGTTGTATTCCTGTCTCCAGGCTGCTGATCTAAACGTATATCGATCCTTGGCGTCGAACAAAAGATGCAGATATTCGTCTTCTGCCCATTTTACTAGTCAGTCCCCGTTCGAGTCGTTGTCTCTGTACTTCCACTGTTCATGATGGCTATTATAATCACCTACATAAATGGCAGGATGAGGCTGCTTTTGAATAACCTGGGCTGGCCAGGGTGTGGCAGGTGGCTTGTAAGTATTGGAAACGGTGATGCTGCCGGTTTTTGAGACGACGCTATGAACGTTATCAACAGTGGAGGTGGAGAAGAGAGAGACGATTTCAATGTCGTGTTTAACATAGGTAGCTACGCCATATGATCGGTGGTATGTTGCTCCTAGCAGCTCGTAACCTGGTATTTTGCCTCTTTTTTGCAACTGTTCTTCTGTTTCGCAGTGGGCTTTCCTGTATGGCAACAAGATCGATGTTGTCATTTTTTAAAATTCTTGATAGATACTGGCATTTACTATGACTTATATTTTCTATATTTATATGGCAGATTCGAACCAAGGGCCCGAGGTCTCTAGTCAAATGGTCCTTAGAAGGACCGTTTGTTTTGTCTGGTATCTTGTTCATATCGCAGGTGACAGTTGAGATGAATTAGTGTCTTAGTCAGGAGATCCTTCAGGATTGTCTGACTTCCAGTATGTACTAGTTCATTTAGCGTTACCCAGGGTGCACCACGAGGAGGCGAACTAGCTTTACACCCCCTGGATTATATAAATAAAGCACATCCTAAAATTAATTTCACTATGGAAACAGAGGAACAAGGATAGCTGCCGTTCATAGATGTGCTAGTAACAGAAAGTGACGACAGGAACCTTGGACACTCAGTTTATTTGGAAGCCGACACATACAATTAGATATTTATATGCCACGTCGCAACATCATCCAGCGACAAAGAGAGGTGTCCTCACGACCTTGTGTACGAGAGCGACGAAAGTGTGCGACGCAAATAAGTTGACGACGGAATTGGAGGCTCTGCAACAAACGTTCAGGTCCAATGGCTACCACAACCATTGTATTAGACAGGCATTGCATGTAGCCACGACAGGGAAAGATGCCAATTCAGCATCTAATCATGTCACCGCTCAGGAACACAAAATAGTTATTTTACGCAACATAAGTGGTGTTACAGACAGAATCAGAAAGCTGTTTAAGAAAGATGACAAAAAACCTGTCTACAAAGCGCACAGCAAGGTCAATAACAGGCTTGTCAAGGTTAAGGATAGGCTGCCTCCACTACAAGTTGCCAGGGTCTATGAGATTCCGTGCACCTGTGCTCGGGTGTACATAGGAGAGACGGAGCGCACTATAGGGGACAGGCTGCGTGAGCACATCCGCAATTATAGGTCTAACAACATCGATAAATCCTCCATTGCATGTCATGCAGCCGAAACTAATCGAGCCATAAACTTCGAAAACACCAACTTTATAGTGCGCGAAGATAGATGCTGGCCAAGGAGGGTCAAGGGGGCGTTGGAAATTGTCAATCAACCAAACAATATATTCTAAGACAATGTGTTCAAATTACACGACGCCTGGCTCTCTCTATTGCGGACAGAGCAGCTCACGTGTCACCTCCCACCAGACCGCGCCAGGCCCCACCAGACCAACGAAACACGTGACGGTTCGGACCTTCTGATTGGCCGGGTAAATCGAGCCCTCTAGACGGGCACGGGCCTCGGCTATAAAACAACACCGCACACTGATCGAAGACGCAGTTCTGCACTGAAAGAACATCACACAATGAGGGTCGAAACGCCGGCTAGAAGAACTATGACATGGCGTCACCCGGACAACCAAGAATCAACTGACTCTGGCCGCGGAAGCCTACGATTATATATAGTAATTTTTACTAACCAGTATGAATACCCCTTCACCAATTGCTCCGCTGTCTCTGTAATACACTCTGTAACCTTCAAGGAAACCCTCATTGTCTAGTAGTCTTTCATTTTACCAAGACTCTACCTCTATAATCACTCGTGGTTCATGTATCTCTATTAAGTTTCCAAATTCTATCACTTTTTTCATTATACTTCTACAGTTCACCAATAACATCCTTATTTTTGGCTTTGTGGTATTTTCAGCATTAACCTTTGTCTTTTCAGTTGTACCCAATTATGTTATTATTTCAATAGCTTCATCTGTTTCTTCTGCATTTATATTTTTCCCCATAGTGCATCTACAACTAGTATCCCTTTGATCACTTATTTCTATTCCCTCACCAGCAGCCCCTAACCTAAAGAAAAAAGGCACAGCCCTGACCCCATCATAACTGGAAGTGGGCTCCCTTATAGCTTTAGCTAACAACTCAGAAAGTACTCCCTCCTCCTTCTATTTAGGTGTAAGCCATGCCTAGTAAATCCCCCACCTACCAATGGCGTTCACAGGCACAACCACCAAAACAGAGCCAATGCCTCTTCCAAGTAGCATATCTGTTTCCACGTTTACCTGTCTCACAGCGTGGTTAACTATGGCCGACGACATAGAACCTGCTTGATTTTCACGTTGGTATGCTGCGCCTCTTTCACCACCTTCCTCAGGTCACTCTATACACTATAACTCACGTTTCTATGAATTCTATTTTCCGCACCTCCCACTATCCCTACTTTATCTTCCTCAGTGAAATTCCTACAAAATGAACCTACATCTTCTATTACCAGGCCCAATGATGCACTGGGTTTGAAATAGCTAGAGACCTGGTAGCCTGTGCCTGACTGATCCTGTAGAAGAGGATCTACCCCTCTCCCATGGCTACTACCTAGCAGCAGAAGCTTTTTCTTCCTTTTTTTTCCTTCTATGCCTGATACCTAAGGGCCTGCTGCACCTTACCTACTCCTACTTCTACGCCTCGTTCGATCACTTTTGGATTACTTCTAGTGTAAAACTGAATTATGTCACGTCTGCTCAGTTTGAGGACCAGGAAGTCATCTACGGATCCCGTTAAGAAACGTTTCTAACACTTCGCTCAACTCTGAACTACTTCTGGTGTATAAATCTCTTTTTAAAAGAATGAATTCTGTTGCGCCATCTCAGTATAACGAGCAGGAAGGGATTTGCGGATCCCGTGAAGACACATTAGAGCCTCATACACTCACTTTTGGACTGCTTCTGGAGGAAAAAACTGAATTCTGTCGCGTCGGTTGAGTTTGAGTACCATGAAGACATTTATAGATCCCGTAAAGACATCGTTTGCTCAGTTTCGAACTGCTTCTGGTGTAAATTTTCGTAAAACACTGAATTTTGTCATTTCATCTCAATTTCAGGACCAGGAAAGCATTTTCGGATCCCGTAAAGACACATTCCTGCCTCGTTCGCTCTTTTTAAACTACTTCTGGTGTAAAAATCTCTCTACAAAAACTGGATTCTGCCGCATCTTCTCAGTTTGAGGAGCAGGCAGGGATTTACGGATCCCGTGAAGACACGTTTCTGCCTCGTTCGCTCAGTTTTCGACTGTTGCTAGTGTAAAAATCTCTTTAAAAACTGAATTCTGTCGCGTTCCATTTTGTTTGAGGACCAGGAAGGCATTTATAGATCCCATAAACTCACGTTTCTGCATCGTTAGCTCACTTCTGGACTGCTTCTGGAGTACAAATCTCTTTAAAAAAAACTTAGTTCTGTAGCGTCGGCTCAGTTTTGAGGACCATGAAGGTATTTATAGATCCATAAAGACACGTTTCTGCAACGTTCGCTCACTTTTGGACTGCTTCTCCTGACGACGCGCATTTTACGATACAACACAAAAACTGGAGACATTGTATACAGACTACACGAAGAGCCGACGCATTTAAATAGCAGAACAGGGATAAGAAAAGTTGTATGGAAAAAAATTTGAAATAGTAAAACAAATCTGGAACTAGATAATCCAAAGACTGAATGGAATAGTCTTTACCACAGGTAAGGGGAGGTGTAGTGAATTAGTGATTTATGAAGCCAGGTCAGTTTGACAGTTAATGCAAACAGTTTAGAGGGAGGGAATTTGCAAGCTAGCCAGAGCGACGAACTATATCGTGGGTGAGGTCTGTCTTCGATTTCTACATCTACATCTACATATATACTCTGCAATTCACAAAATTGTGGGTGGTAGAGGGTGCTCAGCACCAAAGCTAATCTCTTTGTTGTGCATTCCAATCCCTAATGGTACGAGGGAAAAAAGAATTCATATAAGAATAAGTGCGGCACCTTATTTCTCTAATTTTATCTTTCCTGTCATTCCGACTCAAATAGGTTGGTGGAAGAAGTATTTCACTACACTCGAAAGTGGAAGTGGGAGTACACATGTTTACCAATAAGTTTAAACGAAACGTGCGTCGTCTATCTACCAGAGACTCCCAGCCTAGTCTACTAATCAGTTCTGTATCGCTTTCATAAGGACTGTAGCAAGCGGTCACGAATCGAGCGGCTCTTCTCTGTACTTACTGTATACTTTCGATCAACCCCTTACGAAACGGGTCCCAAATGGCACAACAATAATCCAAATGTGGACGCACAGGAAATTTGTTCGCTATCTCCTTTGTTTGTTCATTACGATTTTTCAAGATTCGACCTATGAATCGCAGCCTTGAATTTGCTCTACCTACTAATGAATTAATGTGTATGTCCCATTTCATGTTCCTTTGTACTGTTACTCCCAAATATTTCATAGAATCGACCATATCAATAACTGTATTGTTACTCCCAAATATTTCATAGAATCGACCATATCAATAACTGTATTGTTTAACTCGTATTTCTGAACAATTGGATTCTTTTTGTTAGTTATGCTCATTGTCTTGCACTTTTTACAATTTAGAGTAAGTTGCCACTCAGTGCACCAAGCCAAAATAACATCCAGATCACGTTGAATTTCTAAGCAATCGGCCAAATTTCTTACTTCCCTATAAATAACCGCATCATCAGCAAAAAATCTAAAAAGGCTTTTCACTTTGTCTCCGATATCGTTTATAAAAATTAAGAAAAGAAGTTGTCCTATTACACTTCCTTGAGGTACACCCGATGTAACATCCCGATTAGAAGAACTTTCTTTCTCCTTCAACGACGACATACTGCGACCGACCAGTTAGAAAATCCTTTATCCATTCACAAAGCTGATCTGATATACCGTACACTCGAAGCTTCGCTAAAACGCGGTTGTGTGGTACAAAGTCAAAGGCTTTCTGTAAAACTAAAAAAATTGCGTCTGCTTGTGAACCTGTGTCAATAACTTTCATTACGTCGTGTGTAAATAGGGCCAGCTGTGTTTCACATGATGTTTTCTTCCGAAATCCGTGTTGATTGTTGTAAGCAAATTATTTTCATCTAGAAAATTCATGATGTTTGAGCATATGATATACTGCATAACTCTACTACAAATAGATGTTATAGATATGCGACGATAGTTTCCAGGATCACTTCGATCACCTCTCTTGAAAATCGGAGTTACTTGCGCGATTTTCCAGTCTGAAGGTACTTTTCGCTGTTATAATGATTTACTGAATATATCAGATAGAAATGGCCCGATTTCCGCCGCATACTCTGAAAATACTCTTTTTTTTAACTGCTTTACGTCTCTCAACAGCGAGGTCTTTAGAGACGGGAAAGGATGGGGGGCAAGGATGGGGGCAAGGAATGGGAAGGAATTCGGCCATGGCCTTTTGAAGGAAGCATCCCGGCATTTGCCTGGAGTGATTTGGGAAACGATGGAAAACCCAAATCTGGATGCCCGTACGGGGATTCGAACCGCCGTCCTCCCGAATGCGAGGCGAGAACGCTAACCGTTACACCGCCACGCTCGGTTAAAATAAACTTACTGGAATTCCATCGGAGCTCGGTGCTTTCACCCACTTCAGGAGCTCTAATTGCTTAATGATACCTGCGGTATCTATTCGTAATGATTCCATCACCATCTCGCCACGGCTTGGGAAAACAGGAATACTATCCTTATTTTCATCTGTAAATGAATTTTTGAATACAGTATTTAGTACGTTAGCTTTATCGCGGCTTTCTTTAACCTCAATTAGCAACCGGACCATATGACGGCATTAGGGCTACCTGTGATAGGTTGATCGTCATCCCCACTCCAGGTGACACAGACGGGAGAAGTGAACAAAACCCAAGTGTAGGGATCGATTTAGATCATCTCCAGAATTATCTACACTGGAGTAGCTTGGAGACAGAGGTCGGTTCCAGAATTGTTTATAATGGAGTTGTTTTGAGATGTCAGAGTGGGCAGTCGAGATGACGTCTACAGTAAACCAGGGCACCAGCAGCCTCCAGCGGACAGTGCAGAGCCAATCAACAGTAAAATAACAATTGGGGAAAACCTTCTAAATGCAGAAAGCTGATTGGGGATGGTTCAGCCATTATTGGAATGTTACGGCCATATGGTTGGTTCCTAAACATTAGTCGCAAGCCACGGCATACCTGGTTAAATGGGAAATAACCATATTAATGGGGCATGGTTATGACATACAAGCAATGAATGAATGTGTACATTTATATTTGTATATAACCATCTGGTATTGTTATTGTTCATTGATGAGAAGGGTTCCTACTGATACAAGAACAGTAGAGCATAGATAATCAAAATTTCAATTATCTGTACAGCGTTATTAATTTTTTTTTAACAAACTGTGCACTTTGTTTTTACAAAAGCATCAACTTTGTTTCTATTTACAGAATTGCAATACATTTGTTTAGTAGGGGCCTACGTAAATTCCACTAACAGAGAACGTTTTACACCATGCATTTGTTATTGTACTATCGCCGCGTTATCCTCGTGACCAACAGCACACTGGCTTTGATGTTCAATGTTTGATGTAACCACGACGCAACAATAAAATTTCCAGTATGCCGGTAGTTTTGAGTATCTTTTAAAAATTTGAAATCCGCTGTGTTCGTCCTGAGACATTGTTACTGATTTGCTGTAATGGTGAGTTGTGTTGACTATCATGCACCAACATTATGTGCAAATAGTGGCTTCGTGTTCATCTTGTAGCGATTTAATGTGGTTGCCCACACTTGGCGGCGAGCGGAGAATGCATGTGAAGCGGCCCCTATACGATCAATATATTGTGCAATAATATTGACGTTCTCCCTAGACTGCTCAATAATTATTGCACAATAGTTTAGTTGACTTCGAAATGACGGACGAGCTGGCCGTAGCAGCTGTTGCTATTGCTTTCGCGAAAAAAATAAAAAATAAAAAATAAAAAATGTAAGGCGGATAAGGAATTGGTATGTGGAGAGGAAATATTCACACATGAGCGAATTGTCTTCCAACTGTGCTTTACGCAGGATACATCTAGTTATCAAGATACCTCCTGGTTCTGAATTCATTTTTATAAGGTTAAACACGTTTTTCAGTATTGCTCTGTTGAGTATAGTAAACGCGAATTACAAATTTTTAATGGTAGACATCGGATCGAATGTATGTGTCTTCGTGTATATGATGGTCGCTTTCTTAATATTCCAAGTTTGGAGATATGCTTATTAATAACCTCACAAGAACTTTTGCCAAACAGTAATAAGCTTGCACCATTTGTTTTTTTCTGTGACGATGCATGACTGCTTTAACAATAAGCGAAAATTTCGTTAGAAAGATCAGTTTTGTTAGCATTGTTTGAGTAAAGTTTGCGTTGTACTCATACCTAATAACACTTTTTAAGGTCACATGTGTACGAACTCAAGGTTTGTTGTTAATATTGTGGCTAATAATAAAACTGAAATAATAAATACTTAAATAATTAAGTAATTTTCTATGTTCTTCCAGTGGTCCCATTGCATGTTTTGAACTCACCACATCGTGGTCTCCAAGAAAATTCAACTGGTCGAAGTACCATTATGTAGGCTCAATCCATCACTTCATCTCTACCCATAACTCCTCTTTTTTGTATCGTTAATTCGTTTTCCTTGTTTTCTGTAGTTGGTCCTCAAAGAATCGATCCTCTTTGTTACATCTTACCTCGTAGCAATTGCATGTTTCTCTTTATATTTGTACAGCAGAATTTCGTTAGCCTTATTTTTTCCTGTCTGTTTTTATACTCAGACGCTTTGACATTTCCATAATGCTGGTAAATCAATAACAAACGCCCTGTCTTCACTTTTGCATTCATTTTCAAAAGAAAAAAATCAACGAAAAAAATATTACAGTAACAAAATACAAGCGGATCGTGCCCGTGTCTCGAGACCAACTGAGGGAATATTGCGCAATATCACTCACAGACAGCACAATGTATTTCAGGTTGCACAATATATTTCAAACTGTTTAGATTCACTCAATAATACTGCACAACCTCTCAATCTAACCTACACACGTTCAGTATTATTGTGCAACGATAATTATTGTGCAATAATATTGACCGTGTAGGGGACGCTTGAGATTGGTAATATGCGTGATTGTTTAGACTAGCAGGTTCGATTTTTCTACTAAGTCAATTCAAAGGTCACTTTTAAGTTCACATCGGATTTATTTACCAAGCACATACATCTATCCCAACCACCACCACTAATTATACTTGTTCATATTGACCGTGGATAAGGCTAAACAGTACTTCATTTCCTCTGATTGCAAGTTCTGAACACGCTTCAGTCTATCGAATCTAAATATTGTGTCACCACTTCTCACTACCACTAGCTGGTCGTTCGTCACGAAGGACTTCCCTAACGTGATTAGCGGAAAACATTGTACTACTTTTAGGTCCACTATACAATTATACCAGGCATGGAGGAAGGAATATACGGAGACGACGCAGGTGACCTTCACCATGTACTGGAGTGAAACCGAGTAGAAAGAAGTGAGGTGGGGATAGGGTTACCAGATGTCCTCTTTTACCCGGACATGTCCTCTTTTTTGGACCGTAAAAATGGTCCGGGCGGGTTCTGAGAAAAATCAAGGAATGTTCCCTTTTTTTTAGTTCCGTTTTACTACTGCCTGAACTTGAAAGTGTAGGAATAAAACTCTCCCATCTGTCAAAATGGTAAACCCTAAAGAATTTAACCTTTATGCCAACAATGTGATATTTTATCTACACTTTTCCTTTTTCTGTCTCGGCACTGTGTCAAGATATAGTTACGCTTTTTGAGCAATAGGTGGCGAGGCAATTATTGTGAAATACGAGCTGTGGGGCGGCCGGTGAAGAACATTATGTACGCAACAATGCAAAGTACTTCGGTAGTCCGCTCGGCTTCTAGAATCATTGTTTTCAACTGCTTTACTGTTAGTTGCGTTTTGGTTGTTGTGAAGTGAAGCAGTTTTACTGTTCAAGTGAAATCATGCCAAAACGCAAATGTGTCTTCAGTGACGAATTACAAAAACGATTTCCTGACTTCAGACCGGGAAGAATTAGCTCAGAGGCAGAATGTCCTATCTGCCCATCAGGACTTTGTTTCAGTTGCCAATAAAGGTAAGATTTATAACCATGGGACCGATTTTACGTAAATATCGTATGACACTGGAAATTTACGTGTAATAGCTCAGATTTTCTTACACTGAATAACGTATAACACGCACAATTATTAATTTGCAGGGGTGCTAGACCTAGAAGCTCACAAAAACACTGAAAAACACAAAACGCGGATACGTACTGCAGCATCTTCATCCAAAGTTGACGATTTTTTTGCAAAAAAGGTAACCAAAATTAATGATCTGGTCCATTCAGCTGAAGGCACCCTATCTTTCCACACAATCAAGCATCATCAAAGTTTTAAATCAATGGTCTGTACTGGAAAACTGCAGAAAGTGTTATTTACAGACTCAAATATAGCGAAACAAATGTCATGTGCTCGCACTAAAACAGAAGCCATTATTAATTCTGTATTGTCACCTCATTCTGTTAATGCTTCTATTGACGCTTTGGAGTGTATTTCATGTTTTGGTGTTGCAACAGACGGCAGTAACCATGGTTCTGTGAAACTGTTTCCAATTCTAATTCAATACTATGACTTTAAATCTGGGGGAATTCAAACAAAAGTGATAGAACTTAAAAGTAGTCCAAATGAAAAATCTGAAACGATTGCATCTTACATATGTGATACTCTTAGAAGTAGAGGTATTAATAATAAATGTGTTGCTTTTTCTGGGGACAATACAAATACAAATTTTGGTGGGATTAGTGGACTTGGTAAGAGGTCGGGAAATAATGTTTTCGCCCATCTGAAAAACAATTTAAATGATAGATTAGTAGGATTAGGCTGCCCTGCTCATGTTTTACATAACTGCATTCAACATGGTATTGATGCAGGACTCACATTAGATGTTGATTCCATAGTATTAAAAATATTTAATTATTTTTCTGTGTACACAGTATGTACTGAAAGTCTTAAGGACTTTTGTGATTTTGTAGATATACAATATAGGGAAATATTGTGTCATTCTAAGAGTAGGTGGCTGTCCCTTTTTCCTTGCGTTACGAGACTAATTGAGATGTATCCAGCACTGAAATCATATTTCAGTTCTCAGGGTGAAATTCCAATTCTGATTAAAATGTTTTTTTCCAAAATGAGCTTAGTGAAGCACGATTATGGTTTGTTCATTCTCTTATGTCATTATTTCAACATAATATTTTGGCCCTAGAAAAAGAAAAAAATTCGCTGGTAGAAATGATACATATTCTTGAGGGTGTGTTGAATGCTCTTCAGGAAAGAAAAATCCAGAATTTCAAATCTTTAAAACTAAAAGAAATTTTGAGAAAAAAACGGGATGAAGGTTATGGTTCTAAATGTGACATGCTAGAAGGAGAAATAGCACATGTTTATGATGCAACAATTATGTATCTTAAGAAATGGTTGGGTCAGTATCAAGAGTTTTTGGTATTTAAATGGATGGGTCTGAAGAATTCTCCAAATTGGGGAGATATGGAACAAACAATTCTGTACCTAAATGAAAAACTTAATATTAAAATAGATGATGTAAAGTGCTTTGATCAGTTTTGCAACTTTCAGAAATTTTTGACAAACCAGGCTAACGTTAATACAGATCAGTTGTCAAATGATATCTGGTGTAAATATTTCCGAGAGTCAAAGAATGGTGCTTGTTTCTCAGAACTACTAAAAATTGCGGAGTTTCTCTTTGCTATTCCCAGCCACAATGCTAGTGTAGAAAGGATTTTTTCATTAGCAAACAGTCAGTGCACCAAAGATAGAAATAGACTCAGTGTTGAGTCTGTTAAGTGAATTATAAGTGTGCAATATAATTATAAGGATTTATCTTGTGTACAGTTTTATAATTATTTGTTGGAAAATAAGAAATTACTCTCAGAAATTGGTTCATCAAAGAAATATCTGAGTACTTCAGGGAATAATGATAAAGATGAGAAATGTACTAATGATGATTTTTTTGTAGTTTATATTAAAATGTGCCACAAATTGTTGTACGTTGCAAGATTTAATAAAATGAAGTAATATACTACCTATTGTAGACGTTTCATTTGCAAAAAGTATAGTGAATTATGCATATCTTAATATTTTCATTTATTAAGTGTGTAGTTATAATTTATCTTAATGCAACATCCGTAAATGTTGAGAAACCCACAACACTTTTGCAGAATTTAGTATTAATCTAGAAATGTCCTCTTTTTTGAAGACCAT
Organism: Vandiemenella viatica; assembly: GCA_031002005.1. Taxonomy (NCBI): domain Eukaryota; kingdom Metazoa; phylum Arthropoda; class Insecta; order Orthoptera; family Morabidae; genus Vandiemenella; species Vandiemenella viatica. The sequence goes on from JARYHS010008075.1 coordinate 86,392,585, forward strand.
CATCTGATAACCCTAGGTGGGGAGCCCGCCATATTCCTTGGCCGTAAAACACGGGGAATAGACACAAAAACCTCAAGGGAATCATAAGACAACCGTGGCACCGCAATTTGATGATGGATTATTATGTAACTCGACGAGACAGATCAAAATTAAGAATAAAATTTTTTGATATCGTTCTTAGTTCACGAGATACACTGTCTAAAAAAAGTGGAGTTTCTGGTTGAAATTCAGAAGAAAAATTTGATGATAGATTCTTATGTAAAACGATACAACAAATCGAAAATAGAGAATAATTTTTTTTTTTCGATATCTTGCTTAGTTCGCAAGATATAGTCTCAAAAGTGAGGTTGTTAAGTTATGAGGGGACCGAAAACGTTAAAAGAATTTAAAGTTGAAATTTGTAGAGGACAAATGTAGGTGGGTGCAGGATAGGGGGATGTTGGGTGTGTAGGGAAATTGCCACCGGAGCGTGTGCTCCATTGCAATTAAATTCAATGGCGCCTTAATTTGATGACAAATTCTTATATAACTCGATGAGACAAACTGAAAGTAAAGAATTCTTATTATTATTATTATTTTTTATACATCTCGCTTGGTTCTCAAGATATTGTACCTTAAAATTGACGTGGTTAGGTTGCTTTACTTTCAGTTTGTCTCATCGAGTTACCCGGTATATAAGAATTTGTCATCAAATTACGGCGCCATTGAATTTAATTGCAATGAAGCACACACTCCAGTGGCAATTTCCCTACACACCCATCTTCCCCCTATCCAGCACCCACCTACATTGCCCTCTACAAATTTTAACTTTAAATTCTTTTAACGTCTTTGGCAAGTTATTCATCATTTCCCTTGGTAACTCATTAAAATCCCTGACACCCTTACCTAAAAAAGAGAATTTCCCACACCCTTGTGCCCGAAATCGAGTGCCAGCTTGTGGTCATGGTCATCGTCATCTTTTCCCTTCCATGCCCTACTTTTCATACCTACTCCAATATCTTTCCATGCCTCATCGCCAGTATGTGCCCTGTACACTGCCATGACCCTCCTCATCCCCCTCCTGTCTTGCAATGAATCCCATTCCAGCTCCTTTATCATATCTAACAGTGATTGCATTCTGCAATAATTTCCAGAAACAAGTCTAGCAGCCCTTTTTTGCACCCTCTCCAATTCCAGTATTTGATACATAAAATGAGGGTCCCATAAAACACTACCATATTCGAGCAATGGTCTGATGAAAGTTTTGTAACCCAATTCCTTTACTTCTCTCATGCATCCCCTCATCACTCTCTCCAACTAGTTCAGAATTTTGAAACCTTTTCCTACCACCTGTCCAATATGTTCTGCCCAGTTAAGCTTGTTATCAAATGTAATGCCAAGATATTTACATTTCAAGTCTTCAGCAAGCAATTTTTTTCCCACCTTATATTCATAATTAACCTTTTTATTTTTATTTGTGTATCTAATAAGCTGACTCTTCTTTGCATTTATTTTCATCCCATGTTTACCAACGCAACTATATATCCTATCCAGATCACCCTTCAACTGTTTACAGTCATCAATCGTTTTGATCCTTTTATATAGCATTATGTCATCTGCAAACAATCTAATTTCAGATAGTAAACAATCAACACAATTATTCATTAGAATAATTAATAGCAATGGTCCCGAGACGATACCCTGTGGCACTCCCATTTTTACTTCCACTTCTTCTGATACCGCATTTCCTACCCTAACTTTCTGTTTTCTACCATTTAAACATTTTTCTACCCAGCCAATCACTTTCTCATCCACTCCAATAGTTTTTACCTTATTTACTACCATTTTATGGCTCACTCTGTCAAACGCCTTTGAAAGATTTAGTGCTACACTATCAATTTGGCCTCCTTTGTCCATTTCATCTGAAATATCTTGCATTCACTTTTGAGTGTAGTGAAATACTTCTTCCACCAACCTATTTGAGTCGGAAGGACAGGAAAGATAAAATTAGAGAAATAAGGTGCCGGATTGATTCTTATATGAATTCTTTTTTCCCTTGTACCATAAGGGATTGGAATGCACAGCAAAGAGATTAGCTTTGGTGCTGAGCACCCACTGCCACCCACAATTTTGTGAATTGCAGAGTATATATGTAGATGTAGAACTGAGATTCACATGAATATCCTTGCCTAAATCTCTGGTATCCCGTCCCGACATCACCGCATGCCCGGCAGAGGGCATGGATGTCGACTTCATATAGACGGCGCTGGTAACGGAGCAACCAGCGCCACCACATCATAGTTTTCCGCCGCAGCCAATCGGAGCCGACCCGCCGCACATATAAATAAAGCCCGCGCAGCTCCACTCCTCAGTTCAGTGTTCACTGCGCTTTCGGTACTCTCTCTTACTGTGAATCACCTCTCGGACTTCTGACAGTGCTCGTTCTTGGCTACGCTTTGGTACTCTCTTCGGACTCTGTGAACCTCACGCCGCACTCTGCCAGTGCGCGTTTTTGGGTTACGTTTCGGCCTGCTCCTGGGACTTGTTTGGGTTGCTCGTGACCGTCTCCGTGGACCGCCTTCTGACGTGTGACGTTCGGCCGTCATAAGGACATAGCAATTGGCGACGAGGAAAAAGGTTATCAGCCTGCATCATGGATGTCGTGACCCCCATTCTGGAGCAACAACAACAGCAGACAGCGGTGCTACAGCAAACGCTCCAAGTAATACTCGAGAAACTGTTAGCAAGGAGGCCAAATCAGTCCAGGCCCAGGAAAATACGCACATCCGGCCTCCAGCGTTACCACCATTTAATGACGCCAAGGAAGACTGGGACATATATTTGCATCGGCTCAAATAGCATTTCTCGGCGTTCCAGGTGACGGACGATGCCTTACATCGCTCGCTGTTTCTGTCGTGGGCATCACCCGACACGTTCTTCCTCCTGCGGAAACTGGCCCCATTATCCGATCCGGTCGCCCTCACATTCAAGGAAATGTGCACACTGCTAACAAGCTACTACTCTCAAAGATACCATGTGGTGGCCTCCCGCCTTGAGTTCCATCAGTATCACAAACAACCAGGACAATCACACCCGTCATGGGTGACGGATCTCCAAGTTCTTAGCCGCAAAGGCGACTTCACTTGCTCAAACGCAGAGTGCAAGGCTTCATACGCAGACTCCCTGATCCGCGACGTCGTAGTGCAGTTAGCTCCAGACCCAGAGGTGCGCACAGCGGCACTGAAGCTGGATAACCCATCACTCGAGGACATTCTACGCATCGCGCACTCGCATGAAATTGCGCAGGCAGTGAACGAGCGCCTCATGGCAGGCCCACAAGTAGCGGCGGTCAAAACGACACAACGCAACTCCCGCGTACGAGGCACACCCATGGCGTGCTCCAGACGCCAACAAAGCAGGACGCTATCGCTGTCCGACGTATCTATGACGTCCGAACCACGAACCCCACCACGCCGACGGATCCAGAGGCCCCTGCCGTCTTGCCCACAGTGCTTCACTTCGCACTCACGGGCGGATTGCCCCGACCGTTGGGCACATTGCACACGCTGCGGTAAAGAAGGACACTTGCGGTCAGTCTGTCGAAACCGGGCACCTCGCCCTAGCCCGATAGCCCGCATGCAGCAAGAAACGGTCAATACACTACAGACCGCAGCTCATACTGGCGACCCGCTCTCACAGAAACTATTCTTAACTCTTAGAGTCACCAACCAGGACATCCGTTTTCAAGTTGACACAGGGGCAATGGTCTCGCTGATAAACCAAGTCACCTATGTCCGACTAGGCTCACCACCGTTGTCTCCATCTTCACGGCGTCTAGTATCGTACGGGGATAGAGACATTCCCCTGCGGGGTCAGTTCTCCATCACGGCCGCCTAAAAACAAGTCACCAGACCAATCACCCTTTTTGTGGTGGATCAGCCATCGGCTACTAATATTTTTGGGTTAGACACATTCAACATATTCGGATTCTCAATCGTGGACGAAGTCCAGGTCATATCGGACTCGGTCCCATTCCAGGACCTGGATGATCTCTGTACTCAGTTCGCACCCATCTTTACGCCAGACTTAGGGTGCGCCTCAGATTTCGAGGCTCACATCACCCTCCGGCCAGGCGCAGTACCTCGCTTTTGCCGTGCCAGACCTATTCCGGTCACCTTACGTCCAGCAGTAAAACAGGAGCTTGACCGGCTTCAAAAGATTGGAGTAATCGAACCTGTCAAATCCAGCGCATGGGCTACACCACTGGTCATCATCCGGAAACCCAATGGCACCCTCCGGTTATGTGGAGACTTTAAGGCTACTATCAACGCCCAGTCTCAAGTCGAGATGTATTCAATTCCACGACAAGACGACCTTCTTACTAAACTTGCGGGCGGCGAATACTTCTCGAAGATTAACCTCGCAGATGCATACTTGCAGCTTCCACTAGATGAGGAATCACAAAACATTGTCGTCATCAATACACCGTTTGGACTCTACAGATACAAGCGCCTCCCATTTGGTATCGCTTCTGCGCCGGCAATCTTCCAAAGATACTTCGAACAGCTGTTGCGGCACATCCCGGCATGCGCAAACTACCTGGACGATATCATTGTCACAGGAACCACTCGTCAGGAGCACCTACAAAACCTTCACACTCTATTTGCAGCATTACAGGAGGCCAGGCTGCGGTGTCGCCTCGAGAAGTGTCGGTTTTTTCAAGAGGAAGTGGAATATCTCGGCCATTGGCTCAACAAAGAGGAAATTAGGCCAACAGACCGCAACGTGGCCACCATAGACTCCCTACCCCGCCCAAAGAACCTGTCGGAACTACAAGCCTTCCTCGGGAAAATAAACTACTACTCAAAGTTTCTGCCACAAGCGGCACATATTTCGCAACCACTCAATCAGCTCCGAAAGAAGGACCGAGCGTGGTGGTGTAACGGATAGCGTTCTGGCCTCGCATTCGGGAGGACGGCGGTTCGAATCCCCGTCCGGGCATCCAGATTTGGGTTTTCCATGGTTTCCCCAAATCACTCCAGGTGAATGCCGGGATGCTTCCTTCAAAAGGCCATGGCCGAATTCCTTCCCATTCCTTGCCCCCATCCTTTCCCGTCTCTAAAGACCACGTTGTTAAAAAGGGCCGTTAAACTGTTACAAAAAAAAAAAAAAAAAAAAACGAAAGAAGGGTGTTGCCTACAACTGGACCCCGTCTTGTCAACGAGCCTTCGACCAGTTAAAGCGCATGCTAAGGTCTGCTCCTGGTCTAACGCCGTTTTCCCCTACACGGCCCCTAGTCGTGGCAGCCGACGCCTCAGCATATGGAATTGGAGCGGTACTCACACACAGGAATGAAGATGGCTCTGAACAACCGATAGCCTTGCCTCTAAGACATTGACGCCAGCACAATGCAACTACTCACAGATCGAGAAAGAGGCATTGGCAATATTCTTCGCTATCAAGAAATTTCATGTATATCTATTTGGAACTAAGTTCTCCCTTATCACGGACCACAAACCGTTGGTGGCAATATTCGGACCCCGCTCCAGCCTCCCAGAGAGAACGGCCCAACGCCTCCAACGATGGGCGCTTATAATTACACAATCCAATATAAGCCAACAGCACAACACTCCAATGCCGATGCCCTATCACGCCTGCCTGCCGGCCCCGACCCGGAATTCGACCAACAAGAAGTGCTGTGTTTTCATATCGACACAAAAAGGAAGCAGACAGTGGACGGGTTCCCCGTTACAGCAGCCCGAATCGCCTCCGCCACCCACCGGGATCCAATCTTGCGCCAGGTCCGGCACTATATCATCCATGGGTGGCCAACATACCTCACACGCAGAATGGACAACGAATTGAAGACATGGCGCCACATATCCCACAGACTCTCGGTCACAGACGACGTCATCCTTTTGGACGCAGAAAACGACACGATCATCCCAGCGGAATTGCGCTCACAAATCCTAAAGCTCCTGCATCGAGGACATTGGGGCATGTCCAGTATGAAGAATCTCGCAAGAAGACATGCTTAATGGCCAGGAATCAATCGAGACATTGAGAAGATGGTACGCAGCTGCACAGCCTGCGCCCAACATCAGGCAGCGCCACCACAAGCCTTCACCCCCTGGCCCACTCCCCGCCAACCGCGGGACCGCATTCACCTGGACTTTGCAGGCCCATTTTTGGGAACCATGTGGCTACTTATAATTGATGCCTATTCAAAGTACCAGTACGTGGTTCGCATGGCATCCACGACGACGGAAGCTACACTAAATGCATTAAGCCAGGTTTTGTCCATCGAGGGGTTACCACGCACCCTCGTCTCTGACAATGGGCTCCAATTTACAGCAACCACATTCGAGGAATTCTGCATGCCAAACGGCATCAAACACATCTTCAGTCCTCCATTCCATCCCGCCTCAAATGGCGTAGCAGAACGCCTTGTAAGGACGTTCAAACAACAAATGCTGAAAGAGGTACAGTCAGCTACGACGTCTGCCGCCCTCACCCTCTTTCTCAGCACGTACCGGACAACACCAATCAATGGTCGCAGCCCAGCAGAACTGCTCCATAGGCGACAACCACGGGCGTTGCTACACCTCCTGGCACCATCACCGGCGGAGCCCCGATCCAGACCGTCCCATCGTTACACGCCAGGCAGCGCGGTCTGGGCACGCGACTACAGAGGAAACGCCACTTGGATGCCAGCAACTGTAGTGGGGACAAACGGACGGCGTGTCATCTCTGTACAAACGCCACACAGAATAGAACGCCGTCATCAAAACCAGCTGCGACCTCGCAGCCCAACAGGCCCATCACCATCACAACAATATCGTGAAGAATACATTATACCAGCGCCATTAGCGGAGGTCCTACAGCCACCCTCCCCTCAACGACGATACCACTTGCGCCCAAGGAAACCAGCAGTGCCAGCCGAGAGTGACGTCGAAATGGACACACCCATCAACCCTCCACCAACCACACCGGCACCCACGTCACCTCGTCCTCAACCAGGGATTACGCCGGCGCAAACCGAGAACGATGCGGCCGGGATACCACAGCCATTCCAGCCTCATCACCCCAAGCATCGTAGAGGGCGCTTCCGCCCGTACGCGCCCACTTCAGGGGGGAGGGATCTGGTATCCCGTCCCGACATCACCGCATGTCCGTTAGAGGGCATGGATGTCGACTGAATATAGACGGTGCTGGTATCGGAGCAACCAGCGCCACCACATTATAGTTTTCCGCCGCGGTCAATCGGAGCCGACCCGCCGTACATATAAATAAAGCCCGCGCAGCTCCACTCCTCAGTTCAGTGTTCACTGCGCTTTCGGTACTCTCTCTTACTGTGAATCGCCTCTCGGACTTCTGACAGTACACATTCTTGGCTACGTTTTGGTACTCTCTTCGGACTCTGTGAACCTCACGCCGGACTCTGCCAGTGCGCGTTTTTGGGTTATGTTTCGGCCTGCTCCTGTGACTTGTTCGGATTGCTCGTGACCGTCTCCGTGGACCGCCTTCTGACGTATGACGTTCGGCCATCGTAAGGACATAGCAAAATCCATGTTGCCTACTTGAAAACCACTTGCGCTCCTCACATATGTTTCTGATGTGGTTGCATATCAATCTTTCCATTAATTTACCTACAACTGATGTCAAACTGATTGGCCTGTAATTTTCGATTCTCACCCCTCCTTTATGTACTGGCATTACTATCGCACTTTTCCAGGCCTCTGGTAAGGAGCAAGTATCCAGACTCAATTTAAATAATATTTCAAGATAGGGAACAATGTCACATCCGGCTATTTTTAAGATATCTGTAGTAATATTATCTTCACCAGCCCCTTTATATTTTTTCTGGTTTCTTATTTCCTTCATGATTTCATCAGGATGAATTTCGAATTTTTAAGTATCTTCATATCTTATCATATTGTTAAGCTCCTTCTCCGAATTAGACCCTTCCCATTTTTTATTCACTTTCCCTAATGCTCTCACTAAACCAGTTACTTAAAATCTCTGTCTTTTTCAAGTCATCAGTAACTTCTTCTCCATCCTTATCTATAAGCATCTCTACACCCCTCCACCTTTCCCCTCAGTTTCCTGATATAGCCATAGAAATTTCTAGATGCATCAGTGAATGGTCCTCCTGTACTGACAATACTCTTCATGAACCCATCTTTAGCCACTTTCTTTGCTTTTATTAAGTCCTTGTTTAGTTGTTTTAAATATTCCCTACTACCCTGCTGTCTCTTAACTCTGTTATATTCTCTTCGTACCAACCTCTTTAACCTCCTCACAATATTTTCATTCCCTGCTCACTTATGGCATCTTATTCTCGGGAAACTCGTCACAAGCACAGAGGGTATTTAAATTGCAAAAATGTGCTATAAGAACTATTTGTGGAGCAAACCAACAGATGTCGTGCAGAAATCTATTTAAAAAACCTGGGTGTACTAACAATGCCAGCACAGTATGTATTTTCTGTACTATCATTTGTAGTGGAAAATCCTGAAAACTTCAATCTTAATGCTGACATACATAGCCCTAATACTAGGAATAAATATAATATTCACAAGGATTACAAATCACTGTCAATTGTAGAGAAAGGGTTAACATTTACTGGAGCTTCCTTATTCAATGTCTTACCAACAGAAATTAAATGTTATCTACAAAAACCCAACTACTTTAAGTCCAAACTGAAAGAGTTTCTGCTTCAGAATCCATTTTACTCTGTGAAGGAATTTTCTTCTTGGAATTTGGTAACTAAGAATGACTGATAAAATAGTATATACGGTGTATGGAAGGGGAAGGTGACAAAGTTGTCCACAATTACTAAAATGATATATGGTATTTCTTTCTGTTGAAACTTTTGACAAATGAAGTAATTACACTGTTTACAAAATTTCACTCATATATAGTAACTAATATGGGATAGCATGCACTCAAAAACTGCTGTAAAAATTATGATACTAACAGGTTTTTAAGTAATTGACTGCTTATGAGTTGTGGTAACTGGTTGGTAAGAAAATAACTGGTGGTTAGATGCTGGTAACAAGTTTATACACTGTTCCACATAATAAGTATTAACTAACTCGGGATTGTATTTGTAGATTACAGGAAATATTGGTTATACTAATGGGTCGTAACTAACTTCTTGTCAATTTATAATATTATCAATAATATAGTAATACTGACATTACTAATAAGTGTATGTACTGTTCCACATTGCCGAGATTATTCTCACATGGGATCAAAGTGAACATATCTATCTATCTATCACTTCCCTATTACAGTACACAGGTTCTCTACTTCTCTTTAATTTCTGCTTTGTAATTCAGTTTTGTAATAAATTTTTCTTCCCCCTTTCTTATTATCTCCTTGAACACTTCCCACCTTGACTCAACTGTACTTGTGCCTTCCTTCCATTTGCTGAAACATTCTCTGAAATATCTCTTCAAATTTGAAATCTGTACCTATTTCCTGGTTCAATTTTTGTTATACTGGTTCACTCAATCCTCCAATATCCATCAGAACTGCTTCATGATCACTTATTCCTTCGGTTACTTGACACCCCACAAGGTTATCATTGGGCTTTATTTGGAATATATCCAAAATATTTTGTCCCCTACTGTTTTGCTCAACCACTTGTGTAAATCCTCCTTCCCTTATTAAGGTATTTACATATCTTTGTTCGCGTGTGTTATTAATCTTATTTAAATCCCGACCAATAATGATCATTCTATTCTCACCTCTGAAATCTGAGTATGAATTTAATTTCTCCACAAGAGGCATATCTTCATCTGCCATTCTTCCACTGTGGTAAGCAGCCTGCACTCTGATTTTTTCATTTTTATTACCCTAGAAATCTACCCCAAGTAACTCATGTTCTTGATCTATGAACGCCAGTGTACTGTGGTACTTTTTGCTAACTAGTATGAAGACTCCTCCACCAATTGCTCATCTATCTCTGCGGTACACTCTGTAACCAACAGGAAAAACCTCACTGTCTAGTACTTCTTTTAACCAACTTTCTACCCCAATTATTACTTGTGGTAATCACAATGTTAAAAATAACATTAAATTGTCATTAATTACAAAACAAGTGACATCTCAAAATAAAGTAAAAAAATACACAAGCTCACTTGCATTTGCAATGTCTAAAATGTCACCAAAATTCATTGTCCTGTCATGGCGCCACATGAATAAACAGGAACATAATGGTACAATACTGTGTTGCTATAATCTTCTAGAAGGAAACATAAGTGTTTCCAAAATGAAGCAAATGAAAATAAAATTCTTTTTCTTGGATTGTAAAAAATTATTAAGTTGCTAACGTAATCTTAAAGGCAAAATAAAAATTAAAGAAACCAGTACTATGCAAGTTTAAAATCAAAACAAATCGATAATCCTAACCACCCTCAGTCCCAATTAGTTAGGATTATCAACGCTCTAATGTATCCTCACACAGATGGTGGCATAAGGTGAAGCTCATACAAAGGAGATAGGGTATAAAAAAAAATTGTGCGTCCACATCTGGATTACTGTTGTGGAGTTTGGGATCCGTATCGCAAGGGCCTGATTGACTCAGTGGAGAGTGTAAAGAGGAGGGCCACTCGATTCGTGACTTGTTGCAACGGACCTTATGAAAGCTTCACAGAATTGATAGATGGATTTGGGCCGGGGTAGTTTGGAAGACAGACGACGTCATTTGGTTTTGAATTAATTGGAGAATATGCGAAAATCTTTAAATTACGAGTGCAATGAAATACTTCTTCCGCCAACCTATTTAGGTCGCAATGACCGGAGAGATAAGATTCAAGAAATAAGATGCCGTACTGATGCTTTTATGTATTCCTTCTTTCCTCGTGCTATTCGGGATTGGATGCACGGGTTTAGGATTTGGTGCTTAGCTCCCTCTGCCACCCACAATGTTTGTGATTTGCAGAGTATGGATGTAGATGCAGAAAAAGTAAGCTGTTCACAAAACTTAAGCTGAATATGAAGCAAGATCTTGTTCCCAAAATAAATTGAAGAAGCAGATATGTAAATAAAGAGCATTGTACCCAAGTAACCATTGTACATATATTTCTTTCAAATTAAAGTGCTAGAATAATGTGCTATTTTAAGTAAAAAAGTAATTAAAGATTAATATGCCTTGTTTAAAGTGCATAAGAAATTTTCATAAATTAACTTAATGAAATGACTTCAACATTTATTTGTAGACATGGTCAGTTTATTAATTTAGAAATCTTCAAGTTCCACTGGTTTCTTTTTTTACAAAAACATGTTTATCCTCTGATAAAGTGAAATCAAAATTATTAATACCAAAAGTTGTTGGTTAACTAACAATAGATTCAATATTTATCATTGCAGCAATTTCTAATTGACATTATTCTGGATGTTAGCAGCAGTAATACTGCCATATACTAGATATACTTATTTATTAAAAAATAATTATTTTTTTTTAAAGTGTTTAATTTTGCTGAACAGTTTTTTTTGTTTCATCTTTTATATTTTATGCCCTTAGGTCAAGTAAACAGAACACAATCACATGAAAAGGTGTGAACTAAGTAATATCATGATTTTCTTTGAATATTATTAATAAATTTCTCACTGTAATAATATCTAATCATAGACATTGCATACTTATGGAAACAATTACGAGTAAGACATTGTTAAACAAAAAGACTAATTTAGGTAAATTGTGAATTTATCATGAATATTGAAAAGTGACATTAATATCAAAATTATAATTTATAATAAGAATCTAAGATGTCAAAGAGAAGAACCACAATCTTGTTTTTAGTATGGTAAGCATATTATGATTTTTCTCATCACTGAATAAAATAATAGTTTATTTCATAGCCTTTTTAAATGTTATTCATTTTCCTAGATTCTGAATGATAAGTCCTTATATTATAGAAAGACAAAGAACAGTTGAGAAATTAGGCATGACACTATAGACATTGAAGTAATGATGCAAGGGTAATACAAAGACTATTCTCGATAAAAGACAGCCTAGTTCAGTATTAAAGTTTTGTTTTTCAATCATTTGTCTTCAAATGTGATACGTACTGGGTGTTATACTCTTTTTACTATTCAAAAAGTATTATATTTTAGCTATTAATTATAATGTCATGTAGATACTGTTAGCTCGAGCATATAAAATCTTCCTTACTGCTGGAAAATATTTCAAAATATTTTGCCATTCATCTAAATTCAGCACTAATATATCTACTGCTGTTTTTGCTCGAAAAGAAAAGCAGTGGGGTACTCCATGATAGAGCCCTTGAGCAAGACCAAACATCTCAGATGGTTTCAGAGTGTCATGAACAGTTTCTGTTAAATTGGGATGAATTGTAAGCACAGAAACTTCACCTCGGTGAATAATATACATATTTTGATTTATGTCCCCATCCTGCAGGATATAAGCTCCTTCAAAAAACAAATAATGCCTCAGACGTACAGTTAACTGACGCAGAAAATCTTCATTTAAATTGCGGAATATATAGGAGTTTCTGATGTGATGCCCGTATACAGCATTCATTAAATCACTCTTGAGATTAAGGGGAGCTGTGAGAATTAATCTTGGCATTTGGTTTCCTCGTCCCCTTTCCCAAAGACGTTTTACATATTGCTGTACTTTATCCATTTGGTGATTGCTCAACTCCCAGTTAGAGAAATGATCTATCAGCCCTGTTATTACATATTGATACCTTACTAGAGTTGAACTGTATGTGTTCAGCAGTGTTGTTATATTGCAGACAAAAAGGGCAACAGAAACTTTACCTATAAGTATTACTATAATTGTAAAAACTATTTCTGTGATTGTATATGGTCTTATTGTTCGATTACCACATCCTACACCACCAATCAAATCAATAATAAAATACATGGATTTAATATACATAGATAGTGAAGCAGAAAATAAAAGACCATCATTTTTATTGTACTCCGTCCATGTGTTTGGAATACATCTGCCTATAGGACATGACAATAAAAACCAAATACAAGCAAGTAAATGCGCAAATAATGTTAGTGCAATAAAAGTGCTGCTCAGTTTCAGCAGCAATCTGTTTACAGTGACAAGATTTTTGCGACACTGATAGAACTGGAATATGTAATAAACCCGACCCAGATTTATTAGTCGTAGAAGTGATAAGGCTAGCAGCTGGTTTTTAAAAATTATTGAAAAGATGCCATAGGGAAAATTGATTATAACAACTGTTCTGACTTTCCAGTTATTTTTCACGTACCTTTCTCTAATCTTTGTTACATCTGTTATGTAAGTGCCATACTTGTCGGTATATGCTTGAAGACATTCCAATAAAATATTAATGTAGAATATTAACTCCATTGCAATACTGACTATTATAAATGAAAAATTGTGATCTTGAAAAGTTGCATGGTATGTTATCATTATAATTTCAGCATATGAAGCTATTAGAACAATATATCCCATTAGAGAAGAAATTGCAGATTCAGGAAGAATAACAATGCCTCTCCTGCTACAGATTATACCAAAATGTTTGTTTTTGCTGTCTAGAATTGATGTGTGCACAGTCTTTTCACTGATGGTGCTCAATCGCTGACGTTTCTCAGTACCATTTTCATCGCTCAGTTCCTCTTCTTCACTTTCTGATTCACTATCACCTTTCAGAGATTCTGATTCAAAAATTGTTGAAGGCATTAGATAATCTTTTGTAGTTTCCAGTACACTTTCAATACGTTTCTTTATTATAGGGTAAGACTTGACAACCTGATAAAACTTTTCACTAGGTATTGTCAGTGCATCCATATTCTGAGATGACACTATGGTAACTCTGCAGGGAGCTGCTGCTATGCTGCTGATATTGCCAAAAATACCTCCTGGTCCAATACATGTCATCATTTCATTGAAGCTGGAAATAACTTCCACTTTTCCTCTGTATATAATATAAATATTTGACTGAACATCATGGCTTTTTATAATTGTGGTTCCTTTCAAGAAATAGACTTCTTTCATATGTTTTCCAATAACCCGAAGAAATGACTGATCAACATTTTCAAACAGTGGCACTTCTCTCAGAGTTTTTTCATACAGGAAGAGCACTGCATCTTCCATGAGTGCTGAATGAAGCTTATCAAACATTTGTTGTGGCTGGACACCAGATGATCTTTTCCACTGATATTCAAAATGGTTCACCAAACATTGCCGTAAATGAGTGTCTACATTTTCTGACTTCATAAAATTGATTAACTCCTGCATCATGTCACAATAGTGAGAACTACTACTGTGAAGACTAATATTGCTACTAATAATTATGGCAAGTATGTAAATAATTAAGAAAGTCCCTAAAACAATTATAGTACTTATAAAAATCAGTTCATCATAATTCTGAGCAGTAACATTGGTGAAACCAATTCCACACATTGTTTCTGATATCCAGTAATATGCTACAATGTATACCTCAATGGGATGAGACATGTTTCTAAAAACTGAATGAGTAAACCATGAGCTATTTCTGCATTCCATGTGTATAGCATTTTTAGTCAAATCATTTGCATGATCTGTTTTTATGTGACATGTCATTGATACTAGCAGACTTGCCAGCATATTAATAAACACTACCATTAGCAGAAATGTTTTAAATATACATAAATAATCAGATTTTCTCATCACATTTGCTTCAAGGTATCTGAAAAGTAAGGGGACTCGGTATATTTGTAAAACTGTGTTGAGTCGCAACAAACCCATAGCAGTTCTACTGCTGTTTGTGTGCTGAAAGTAGTCACCTTTTGGCTTTATCATGAGATCAAAAGGTAAACTAGAAAACAAATCCAAAACAAAATTGTGTGTTATATAATGGGAAGCTGTTTGAAGGGGATGTGTTACAAGGATACCATACTCATTAAAGTAACAAACATGCATCATGAGATAAATGTCCAAAAAAGAAAATGTGTGGAGACCATACGACAGTTGTTTTATATAAGAGTCAAATGGATAAATACTCTGCTGATATGGACCCAAAATACAAATAAAAGTTGCAATTATAACTCTAAAGGTGCACCATATTTTCAGAAACATTCCATCAGGTTTAATAGTAACAGGAAGAAGTAAATACTTAATGAATCTAAAATTCCTCAGTTTTTTGAATGGTTCTGAATACACCTGCTTAGTGCACTTACTTTTTTGTAATACATTGATAAAGTTATCACTTAATTTTGGTCGAAGGTAGTGATTCCATGACAGCTTTTGAGTTTTACGCTTTCCCGAAATTTTTGGAGTTTTTACCACTTTTCTCTTGTCAATCTTCATCTTCATATCTTCATCTTCCATAATACTGTCTAATTCAATTTTTATGTCTGGATATGAAGAAAGTGCTTGTGAAAATAATGAATATTCAATGCATATCAACTTGCAGTGTGTAAGGGTCATTGCTGTTACCATCCTGGGAGTGCCGAATAACATTTCAATGTCACCAAAATGAGATCCAGGAGCAATTATTTTTGGTAAAACCTTATTTTCACTGATGATTTGACAGTAACCCTCTTCTACAATGTACATTTCTCGTGCTATTCCCCCAGCATATGTTACAAATTCACTTGGTGGTAAGATTAGCATCCTGGAATTTGTTGCAATTATGTGAACAAAATCCAGGTTTAAATGTTTGAATAAGGGAACACTACTGATAGACTTCATTCTCTCAGCACTCAAGACTTTTTCTTTAATTTCCATTGTAGCATCAGCTAAAAGAGATTTCCTGCTTATGATTTTAACTCCACCATCATAAATCCATTGCAGTTGAAAGTAATTTAAAACACGTTCCTGAATGATTTGACTCATCATATTAATATTCATGTAGCCTTTTATGGCAAGAACTGCTTCCTGGTACATAATGAATGCTCTCTGCCTCATAGTAAAAGTGGCTGCAAATTGTGCTGTACAGTGGCTTGTGAGTAATGCGCCATATACAATGATTAAGCATACACAGTACAGTTCTTTTGCATTGTGAGGAAATAGGTCTCCAATACCTGTGCCACAAACACATGTAATTGAAAAGTATGTGGATAATATTAATGGATTTTCAGAACATCCCATTTCACCTTTGAATTTAATTTCATACAACATAAGCATTGTAATCCAGCTATTTCATCACACAGTCCATTGAAACAAGCTGTCATATATAGTAAAACACCACACCATTCGCAGGACAATAGTACATAAATCATGTATTTAACAAAGCGAATGATAATCAAATTATAATGAATTTTACTTTCCAAGTTAAAGAAATACACTGGATTTTCCATGCTCTCAGTACGCGGTTCAGTTTCAATACATGACTTAAGTAATCCCTTCTAATTTTAGTTTTAGCAAAACTTGAAAAAGCTTCTATTGGAATTGTAGCAAGAGCATCTAGGTAGAAACCTATATGTGAGGTTCTATAAAAAAGAATATCTTTAACCTTAGTTGCTTTGAAATCATCTTTTACCACAGCAGTCGTACATTGCAAATACAAGTCAAAGAACAAACAGACATCTAAAACAACACTGAGGTTGTAAAACCAACTGGGAAATGTATGGGAAAATCCGATATATAAAGGATAGATGAAACTAATAAATAATACAAGTACAAACATGACATGCTGCCACATTAACACAACATTTGAGTCTGGAACTAAAATCCATGGGAAGGAAGCAGAGTAACATAGCAGTGGCTCAGCATACTTATGAACATTGTCTGTTAAATTGTATAATGCCAAGAAATCAGAAGGTAGATCCTTGTTTGTTGTTACATATTTTATAAATATGTCATCAGGCTCTGCCAAACCTTGAAGTTGCCGCAATCTTTGTTTTAACAACCTGATGGGTTTCTGTTGTTTCTCATATGCAGTTACAACACTTAGTATTACAGAATCTTCATCTACTTGTATTCTACTGCTGTAAGCAATGTCAATTCGCTTTTTTATATTTTCTCTGACAATCTTATGAACATACGGAAAATCTACTAACATTCTGAGAAAATCTGCTTTATGCAATTTCTGGAGTTCTGTGTATGTTGCAGCACGAACTGTTGCTCTGGCAGGTACAGTAAGGATCAATGAAATATCTCCAAGATAAGTACCAGATGTAAATGATATGACTGGAGTTTCATTATCCTCTTCTGACAAAATCTCAATGATACCATGTTTTATGTATATCATTGTATATTTAACAACATTCTTATGATATATAATTTCCCCAGGAAGATGAAATGTACTTTTCATACTAAGTGCTAATTTTCGAAGAAATGGTTCACCAAGGTCTTTGAGGAGCAATGAATTCATAAAGCATCCAAAATAAATATCATATGCTGCTTCCATCTGTAATGGTAATGGGAGAAGGTTTAACTCATCTGCATCTTTCACTCCTTTCTTTTTTTCCCAGAGTACTGAATAGTACCTCATTACTTCATTTTTTATTTGAGGCGTAATTTTAATATTATGCAGATGGTTTATTATTGCTTTAAATTTGTCAACATAAAGGCTCCTCCGCCGCTCCTTATTAGAAATTCGAAAAGTGAGATTACTTAAGTAGAAGCCAGTAAAAAGGCAAAGGCCAAAAATCATTCCTCCGAGTGATATTATCATCTCAGTAAAATTTGTTGCATATATTTCTCCTAAGGAACAAGCAGTAACTATTCCAAGGCAATAGTAAAAGCTTATGTAGTACCATTCATAACTATGATCTATATCAAAATCTAAATTATCAAGTAATGTTGTCCATTGTACAGAATCTGTATCCATCCTGTTAGCAACACTGTACCAAATACATGCAAATGCATGTAAAGATGTTATAAAGATTAAAGTATACCTTACACTATAAATTAAAGTCTGATGTTTTCCAACCATGTTTATCCACTCAGCGAAAATCTCATAAACATGGTAGATTCGTATAAATGTTAAGCTTCTCAGCCAGAATGCAATATCTTTATTTGCAACATTACCAGTAATTGCTGCGTAGACAAGAAGTGCTGGAGTTAAACTTACCATTTGTACTATTAAACTTGACATTTGCTTCTGTTTTACATTCATCTGTAATGTCACAAATTTTGAGCGTCTGTGGATTAATGAGATAATTAAATCTATAGTGTATAACACATCAACTATATGCATTTTCAAACAAATGTCCATAGTGCTCTCGTAATAAAAGACATACACAAAAGAACACACAAAATAATTGATCAATGTTGTGATGATGATCGCTACCTTCCAATAAAAACTGAAAGGTAGGAGAAGTAGTTGCATCCTGAAACTCTGCCACTCATGTGTAGCATCAGACTGAAGAAATGTTTGATTGGGAGAGTCCCCATGTAATTCATCCAGTTCAACTTCCTCAGCTACAACTGTTGACCAGTTATGGTCTGAAACATTTGCTCCAAGAGCTACTGGGAAAAACAAGGCTTCCACATGGCGAGAACCCAAAGCTGGCAATAAAGATGTGTGATCTAAGCTGGCATCATCATGATGTTTCTCGTCCATTTCCTCCTGGAATAATTGATCACTTACTAAAACATAATTATTCCTCATTGCAGTCCAGTGTTAGGATAAAAAATCATTTGATATGCCATTTAAAAAAGAATACTGTAAGGATAGATACAGATATAAAGATACTATATTTATTTTAAATTGTAAAATCAGAACAATAGGCAGTTAAAAATTAAATTTGAAAAATGTAAAATTACTTTCATATACTAGGTGACTATACAACTTAATTGATATCAAAATCTTAACTGTTGTAGTCCTTTACCAATAAAGAATATCAGGCCACCTCTACAGACTATGGCCAATGGGTTTGCCTTAGCACTCCCCTGCTGGCATTATGGTAACCATAGCAATCTAACCTCGAAAGATGCACCTAGCTAATGTCCCAATGCTAGAAGCTAGCAGGCTACCATTAACCGAAGATCACTGAACGGTTGTAGGATGATGGGTGGATAGGTTAGATTGGCTTTCTGTGATATGGTTATTCAAGAGAGGTATGACCCCAAGAGGGTCTAGCACTTCCATGGAGCTTATTCTAGAACTACTAATGACACAGGGTTTGACTTAAGGAAGTATATTTACAAATGCTCTCACCGGGAGTAATAGTACATGAATAGGAAGGTTACTTGATAGATCCTCATGATAGTTTTTGGCCAATTAGAACTGGATGATATGCTTACATTTGGTGGCGATAGAGAGTGTGGAGGCTGGCCGGTCCCTGGGCTCGATCCCGGCCCACTGGGCTGGATCGAGATGACTCCCCACTCGTCGACGGACTGACTAACTCACTGACTCACTGACTGACCAACTGGTTCACCCATCCACTGATTAACTGATTCACTGATTAACTCCCCTACAGCTTGGTCAGCCTATATGCCTCTCGAGCACCTTTGGGCATGAAGCAATATGGTAAGGGGCTTCGAGCATTACCAAACAAGGTTGTGCGACCGCCGATTTGACCTAAAATGGTCTCTCGTGCGGCCTCCATGTGATGAGGTGCCAATGACTGTATAAAGTATGATTTCTCGCTCAGACCCATACTTGGTATTAACTCTGGTCTTATGGCTTGGCCGTAACACCTCACCTTCTGTAAAAATGAAAAATTTTGATAGATATCAAATTTTTTTATAACTTATATCTTTTCACTACTCAGATCATACGCCAACTTTAAGCACTCAAATTGAAAGTGGGCCACACAAACATTACATTACACTTCATAAAAAGGATACAATATAAAATTTTACAGCACAATCACGTTCATAGCTGAAGGCTTTTACAACATTATAAACCAAGAATTCTTTAAAATTCACAGTGATTCAACAAGAATACATCTGCAAACAAGTAACCAAAAATGCTCTTTCTACTGACCACATAAAACAAGATGTCCCACAATGGGATTATTTTGCTATCATTACTGTGTGCACTCACATTTGAATACAATAGTGTACAAGCAGGGCCACTGTAAGCGGGCGCACAAATCGGCACATCAAAAGGTGGTGGCAAATAGAGTGATCAACAGTCGCCGCCCCATGATAGTTGCCACTCCATTGTCGGCACGAGGAAATTTGCTGCGTATTATGTAGCGGGCGACATTCTGGGTGGCAACAATGGGGGCAGCAAATAATGTTTGAAGGGGCAGTAATCTCACATTTATTTTTTATTTTTTTGACCTGGTTCAGAAAATTGCTAGATCCACCACTGGCAGTAGTTAGACTGGGGGCAGCATTATTGGTATTTCACATGGGCATTCAAACAGCTAGCAGTGGTCCTGTGTAAAAGGTGTTACAATACAATGCTGATACAATCATTTACAATTTTTCGAATACTAATACTTATTATTGACAGGTTCTGCAACTCTCGGAATGTATCTTTATTGGGTCACAGTAACCCGTTTACAAAAACATTTAACAATATGCAATCTTGTTTCAGGAGTTACAATCAAATAATCATCTTTAGAATGATGTTTACAAATACTTTTACATACATTTTTCGTACTTCGCAGATAAGTTTACCATTACAACATTCTTGTTCAGACATGGTTTTATCAGCTAATTCCCTGTGCATGACAACATCAGATGGTATTGTTCCCTTCAGGTTATCTGAACTGCCAGCCTATGCACCACTGCAACACTTTTAACCTTGGACTAACAGTTGTATAATGGCTTATGTTTACTTTCTTATGGTAATTGTGCTATTACCATGACTTTCTGGTTACTATTTATTTTTAACAACATAATTCTAGGTTAGTTGCAGTGCATTAGTCAGAAATATCTGAAAAATAGACATTCTAGCTGTTATATTTGTTTGTAAACAAAGGACGAACCTCTCATACAATGACCCGAATACTCCTTTGGACCCAACAGTGCTGATGCCACATAATACTCAAATCAGCAGAGGTTTCAACTATCTCATAAATATTGCCTTCCCCCAAGATTTCTGCATGTGACCTACTCTCACTGTACTTGAGTTTCATCTAACGAAGTGCACCGTACATTATATAAAAATACTGCCAGTACAATTTAAGCAATTTATTACACGTTTACAAGTTACAATTATGTTGGCAAATCTACCATATTGTTTTGTTAATTTACCATAATGCTCTATCATCAGGACTTAATACAGTTTCACATTATGGTCTCTCAATCCTATCATCCTTATTTAATTTTTGACATCTACAAATATCATTGTAATACAAATACAAAAATAGCTGTCAATCCTTCTTATATGTTCGGTAAATATGCCATATTTCACTAACGTATTATAACTTAGATCACTGCTTCTTGCTTGTGGTACTATGCATCGTAATAATATCTACTATTAATGAAACTTGTTGGCAACCATCTTAGTTGCTAAATTACATGAATTGATGATGATTACCAATTCCTGTCTACCATAACATTTTTGTCATAAGTAAGCAACTGTATTCTCAGCCTTTATGCAGCTCTTAATTCACATTCATTGTGATTACAACATTTTAGACTATCATGACTTAACAGCTTCCTTATCGAATATCGCTCTTAGGCAGATTACTCTAACAAAAACCTCACTGATTCCTATTTACATTATTACCAACAAGTAATAGTCTAGGCATAAATGCCACGCTCTATCTACAGGAACATTAAAATATTACCATTTTATATACTGCTTGTTAGTGCTATCTTAGTTTACATCATTATCTAGATGCATGACCCATTACCTTCAGTTAGCCACATAAGTTGTTTTCATTCTTTTTGATGCACCTACTGTATGGAGTTCAAACAAACTTTCTCTATATCTTATCACATTACAATGACAACTTTGCATTCTATCCCATTTCTATACTCTAGTTAAAACTAGTTATCCTGCCCTTGTTTATATACAACCCATAACTTATTGCTACTTTTTTCAGTTGACACAAAGCTTCTACAAATAGTTTAATCCCTAGTTAATACATACAATGACTATTCTTACAACAGAATTTATCATCCATAATTAGTTCTTCTTATTTACAACTCTTCAGCTATTTTACAAAGTGATAATTTTGCTGGATATTTATTATTTTCTATCACTCACGACTAACTGATCAACTTGAAATGTAAATGCCCTTTCCTTTAGCATGTTGTTTTAACCCCTTGTAAGTGTTTCTTCTGCTACACAAGGGGATATCATATTACTTATATCACTTACCGAGCTCTCAGCAATTCCTCCTTTCTTACTTTCAGAAAATTTTCAGTACACTGGGTCCCCCAATCTTACGTATCTGGAGCTAATGTAGCTTTAACCTATGCTGTTGTGTTGATGGTTTCCTTTGAAAGCCAGATCTCTTATTCGCATTTCCCTGTAGTTTCTTAACAGTGAAAAACTTACTTTTGGACACTTTTCAAACCATTGAGTTCTCCGTATTTCCCTGGAGGTACTGTAACTTTTGCATTACCTGTTCATCGATACATCTTGTGGCACCAACCCTTAAGTTTTTGTTTAAGCTATCACTTACATACTTTTGGCTCCCATTCTTCATCTTTTTCTTCAATTACTGCTATGCTCATTCTTGGCATATACACCACTTGCCTATGGCCCTGCCACTGCTAAATCTTATGCAGCCCATTCACTGTGGTGTTCTCTTAGAACTCATAGTGGCTGTTCACATTAAAGAAATGCATTGATACTAAGCTTTATGCCTCTATTTCGGCCCAATGACTGCAACTTACGCAGCCTATTTCATTTGTTAAACTGGGATCTCCAATCCCAGACTTCTGTACTGTTAACCTTAATTGATACACCCATCTAGGGGACCACTGATTCTCTTTAGGTCTTACTAATTATTTACCACCGAATTCCCCCTTCACTTCGAATGCAAGAACGGGTATTCCATCCCTTAATCCTTTCTCCAATACAAAATATACCGGTTCCTCATTTGAGGGCTTGCCACAAGTCTTAATACTTTGGGAAAACCTTTCCCCCCACTACAAAATATACTGGTGCCCCTTCAAGGACTTACCCCAACTCTTAAGCCTTTAGGAATAGCTTTTCCTCTATATATATTATACCGGTAGCTCCTTCGAGGGCTTACAACTTTGAATCCTTTGGGAAAACCTTTTTTTTCCCCAATACAAAATATACCAGTGCCTCATTTTAGGGGCTATTGCCTCCATTTACAGCAATCTTTCCCTTTTTACACAGTTAATTCTGCTCCAACCTGCAGGTATCTCAGCTCTAGTCTTTATTAGAACAGGCTTACTCTGATGACCGATCTTAACTTGGCCTCATTTAGCCACAGCAATAAATGCTTCTGCTGATTTCTGCTGCTCAGTGATGCCGCAGTACTGATGAATCTGCCCCTGCTTCAGAATCTCGTTTCTCCAGACTCTGCTGGGTCAAACTCCTCTCACAGTGGAGTACCTTCCTCTGGCCACTTTTTCTAGCTACCCCATGTACTGGAGCAAGATGATTGCTGACCTCCATGTCTCGATGACTCCTCAGCTCTGATGAACCTGACCAACCTCTCCCCTCTGCCCTATAAGCCGTAACTAATGTCTCAGCCTATGGCCTACAGTAGACTGTGTGCTACTTAGAGAAATAGAAGAAGGAAAAACTCCGCACTATTTACAACCCTCTATGATGCTGAATCCAAGTGAAAACATCAGAAACAATGTTACTCCTAACTGCCTGTTGTCACAATCACTTACTTCTTCTAGGGTTCAATATCTCCAGCTGCTACCAGAAAAATGTCTGATGGCTAAAGTGACAGTGTGAGTGACTTAGGGATCGAAACCCCCAACTGACACCAAATTAAGTTTTTCTGTTGTGGTCCTGTTCCAATATAGGATCTCAGGCCACCTCTACAGACTATAGCCAATGGATTTGCCCTAGCACTCCCCCCGCTGGCAGTTTGGTAATCATACTGATCTAACTGCGAAAGACGCGCCTAGTTAATGTCCCAGTAAGAAGCCAGACTGGGGAATGGAAAGTCCCAAGATCAAATCGAAGACTTGTCTGAAACTTTTAAATCATCTTATCGTGACCATCATCAGTGCCAAAGCTTTGTTTTGTTCATGAAAAGTACATTACCATGCTCCATGGCTAGGATTTCATGAAAAACTGTAGGTCCCCTTTACCAGGTAGGAATGACAGGTTCATGGCTATGAGAAAGACATATTATACAGCAAATCAAAACTAAAGGGGGAAATAGGTACAGTTATAAAAAGGCATAGATTTCGAATTTGAAGAGATATTTCAGTGAACGTTTCAGAAAAGAAGGCACAAGTACAGTAGAGTCAAGGTAGGAAGAGTTCAAGGAGATAATAAGAAGGGGGTATGAAAAATTTAATCCAAAACAGAAAATAAAGAGAAGTAGAGAACCTATGTCCTATAATAGAGAGGTGAGGAGTTTAAAGAGGTTGGTAAGAAGAGACCATAACAGAGTTAAGAGACAGCAAGGTAGTAGGAAATATTTAAAACAACTAAACAAGGACTTAATAATAACTAAGAAGGTGTCTAAAGAAGGGTTTATGAAGAGTATTGTCAGTGCAGCGGGGACCACTGACTGAAGCATCTAGAAATTTCTATGGCTATGTTAGAAAATTGAGGGGAAGGGAAGATGTTGAGATGCTTATACATAAGGATGGAGAAGAAGTTACTGATGATTTTAAAAAGGCAGAGATTTTAAGTAACTTTAGGTAACTGGTTTAGTGCGATTAGGGACAATGAATCAGAAATGGGATGGTCTAAATAGGAGAATGAGCTTAACAACACAATTAGAAACAAGCAGACCAAAAAATTTGAAATTCATCCTGAGGATATCATGAAGGAACTAAGAAATCTGGAAAAAAAAAAAAAAAAAAAAAAAACCTTAGAGGGGCTGGTTTAAATAATATTACTGTCTTAAAAGATAGCCAGATGTGACTTTGTACCTTTTCTTGAGTTATTTAAATTGAGTCTGGATAGTTGCAACTTACCACAGGACTGGAAAAATGTGATAGTATTGCCGGTATATAAAGGAGGGGTGAGAAATAGAGTCGAATATTATAGGCCAATCAGTTTGACATCACTGGTAGGTAAATTAATAGAGAGATTGATATGCTGCTACATCAGAAATATATGTGTAGAGCGTAACCGGTTTTCAAGTAGGCAGCATGGTTTTAGGCAAGGATATGCGTGTGAATCTCAGTTTGTGGGATATATGCAAGATATTTCCAATGAAATGGACAAGGGAGGCAATATTGATAGTGTAGCAAAGGCTTTTGACAGAGTGAGCCATAAAATGGTAGTAAATAAGGTAAAAAACTATTGGAGTGGATGATAAAGTGATTTACTGGGTAGAAGAATTTTTAAAAGGTAGAAAACAGAAAGTCAGGGTAAGTAATGCATTATCAAAAGAAGTGGAAGTGAAAATGGGAGTGCCAGGGGGTTGCGTATTGGGACCATTGCTATTTATTATTCTAATGAACAAGTGTGTTGATTGTTTACTATCAGAAATTAAATTGTTTTCAGATGACATAATGCTATATAAAAGGATCAAAACGGTAGATGAATGTAAACAGTTGTAGGGTGATCTGGACAGTATATCTAGTTGGGTTGGTAAACATGAGATGAAGATAAATGCAAAGAAGAGTCACCTTATTAGATACACAAATAAAAAAGTAAAGGTTAATTAAGATTATAAGGTGGGGAAAGAATTGCTTGTTGAAGATTTGAAATTTAAATATCTTACATTTGATAACAAGCTTACATACAAAGAGGAGTTAATTATTTTGAGATACATCTGTTTTATAAACTTCCCAAGAGAATAAAACAGTTTGCAGATAATAAAGATATATTTAAAGAAAAACTGATTAATTATGTTATCGGTAACTCCTTCTGCTCCATTCAAGAATTTGAACAAAATAATTAATTGTATTCAATTGACCTTTTGCAAATCTCAGTTGTAAAAATTAATGTTTATTTCTGTTCACTTTATTTGTCTTTGTAATACTATAATTATGACTTATGTTGTATGTATGTGTATTAACCGTGACATGTTTCACATCCCAGAGGTCCTTCCTTAGCAGAGATCAATTTTTTTTTTTTTTTTTTTTTTTTTTTTTTTTTTTTTTTTTTTTTTTTTTTTTTTTTTTTTTTTGGATAGAGAGTGATGAGGGATGAACAATAGAAGTAAAGGAACTGGGATACAAAACTTTGGTGAGACCATTGCTTGAATATGGTAGTGTAGTATGGGACCCACATATTGAGTATCAAATACAGGAGTTAAAGAAAGGGTGCAAAACAGGGCTGCCAGATTTGTTTCTGGAAATTATCACAGAATGCAATCAGTAACAGATATGATAAAAGAGCTGGGATTGAATTCATTGCAAGACAGGAGGAGGGTGAAGAGGGTCATGGGAGTGTACAAGGCATATATTGGTGATGAGGCATGGAAAGATATTGGTGTAAGAATGAAAAGTAATTAATGGAAGAGGAAAAAATTACCATGACCACAAGCTGGCACTCGATTTCAGGCACAAGGGTATAGGAAGATTCTCATTTTTAGGTAAGGGTGTCAGGGATTGGAATAAGATACCAAGGGAAATGATAATAATTTACCGAAATTGCCACTGGAGCATGCGCTCCATGGAAGTTTTATTAAATATTGTAACTAATAGTGGCTGAGCTTCCATTCATGGTCTCCTGGCCAATAATGCAATATGTGTTTACTTTACTCAATCTGTAAATATATAGTAGTCTATGAAGAAAGACATTTATTTCACATATTAAATTGTGATAATAAAAGTGATGTAAGTAAGGTAAGGTCATGATCAAGTCTAGAGGTGCATGTGCTGGATTCAAGGAGTCTGATTTCCATATTCCCATCCTTGACCTGTGATGATAAGACTGGATATGATAGGAATCGGGTCAGCTCCATGATTTCACCGAGTTTTCATAACAAAGAAGTTACCTCCCTTATACTCATTTGACAGCTGGCTGACTGGACCTAGGGAGCCACCCACACTTCAGTCAAGTGCTCTGTGGCACACATCACATTTAATTTAATTTAATATTTCAGCCTATCAGTTAGATCTTTCCAAGGTCTGTACAAAAAATATCCAACTTCATTTGTTTTTATGCAAACGATGGCTGATGTAGGTATAGCAACTACACTTACATGTGGAAATGACCTTCCTGTGCATCCTATCACTGTTGGTCATGTCAGTATCGAACAGAGAGTGACATTTTGTTGAGACCATTAGGGACTATGATTCAGACATGGAGTGTATTAACAAAAGAAGAAGCTTGTCCACACAAGTAGAAATTAGCAGACTAATAAAATGGAAATTCGTGTGTAGATATTATGAATAAACTAAGAAAGCTAACAAAAACTTAAAGGAACCAGTGTATTATTTTACAACAGTTGTTTTAAAGATAGTGGGATATGACATTGCAGCTTGACTTAAAATATTATTTGGATACTTATCAGAAGATTGGAAAAGTATGATAGCAGTACTGGTCTGTAAAGGAGAGGTGATAAATAAGGTTGAAAATTACAGGCCAACTAGTTTGACACCATTGGTAGATAAATTAATGGCGAAATTGATATGCAAAAACATCAGAAGTGCCTTTGAGGGAAAAAAAGTTTTTAAAATTGAAAACTTGATTTAGCATGAATATTCATGTGAATCTCAGAGGATTATATGTAAGATAATTTGTATGAAATAGACAAAAGAACCTAAGTTGATAGTGTAGCATTAGATATTTCTATGGCATTTGACAGAGTGTGCCACAAATGGTATTAAAATGAGACCATTTACTATTCATTATTATAATTAATTAGTATGTTAATGGCTTACAATCAGAAGTTAGGTGGTTTCCAAATGAAATAATGGTATACAACAGGATCAAAATGTGAGAAGAATGAGAGCAGCTGCAGGGTGACCTGGATAGGATATCTAGATGGGTAGATTATGAAGATAAATACAAAGAAGACTCAGATTACTAGGCACACAGAAGAAAAACTTAATGTTATTTACAATTCTAGGGTGGGGAAAGGATTTCATGGTAAACACCTGAAGTATAAACATCTCCATATAAAATTTGATAATAAACTTAATTGGCAGAACATAACCTTTATTTATTGGAGAGGATCATATGAGGAAGTACCAGAGAAGTGGGACAGTTGGGTCACAAATTTTTGTCAGACCATTGCTTGAATGTGGTGATGTGGAATGGGATGCACATTTTGAATATCAAATACAGGAGTCGGAGGTGTTGCAAAGGAGGGTAGCTAGATTTGTATCTTCTGGATATTACAGGAGAACATAGTCAGTAACTTTTATTTTTATTTATTCATCAATCTTGTTCCATGGATCCCAGCTGAAGAATGACCTCTGGGAAGTGAAACATGTCATCATTAATACACATACATATAATATAAGTCATAATCATAGCGAAAACAATTATATAAGAATAAAAATGAACATTAATTTTTACAACTGAATTTTGCTAAGGGTCAAATACAAATAATCATTTTGTTCGAATTCTTTAATGGCGTAGAAGGAATTACCAATAAGATAATCTCTTAGTTTTTCTTTAAAAATATCTTTATTTTCCACAAACTGTTTTATACTCTTGAGAAGTTTATTAAACAGGTTCTAATAAACTTATCACGTACTAAAAGGGAAATTATCCTCTGTGGAGACTTCAACATAAATTTTGCTGTAGAATGTAACCAGACAGATTATCTTCTAGGAATGCTTAGATCATTCAATCTCTATCAAACTGTAAATTTCCCAACTAGAACACAAAAAGATAGTAGTACCATTATTGATAACATTTTTGTAGAGCACAATAAATTAGAAATATATGAAACAGTTCCAATGGAAAATGGTTTGTCAGACCATAATGCTCAAATAAATATTTTGGATGTTGTGGGAAATGAATGTAACAAAAAGAAAGGATTTGTCAGAGTTAGGCCATTAAAGAACAATTCAATAAAAATATTAAATGATGAACTTCTCAATGAGGACTGGAGCACTGTTTATAAATTAAAAGGGGTAAACAATAAATTCAATTACTTTCACCAAAGGTTTTCAGAAATTTACAAAAGGTGTCTCCCTACAAAACTAGTACCAATTGGTCAAAAATGAGTAAACAAAAATTGGGTTACAGTTGGTATTAAAACATCTTGCAGACATAAATGGGAATTGTATGTAAAAGTTAGGAATACTGATAATATGCTTCTCAGACAACATTACAAAACTTACTGTAGAATTTTAACCAAAGTAATAAAAGAAGCTAAACGTTCGGCCATAAACGATGAGATTAGTAGTTCAGATAATAAGATAAAAAGTGTTTGGAACATTATTAAAAGAGAAACAACTGTATCATCCCTTGAACATAAACCTATATCTATAAGCATTAATGATAAGCTTGTAACTGACCCCTCTTATGTAGGAAATGCTTTCAATAACTACTTCTTAACAGTTGCTGAAAAAATAAAAGGAAAATATATTGGGAATATGGATGCTATAGCAATACTTAAATCCTTGTCACCAAAAACAGCACCTATGTCTATATTTCCCACCAGTCAAAATGAAATTGAAAAAATTATTAAATCCCTCAAAAATAAAAAGTCATTTGGTTATGATGAGGTTTCAACCCATGTAGTGAAACAATGTAACCCCAGCATTAGTAGAGTTATTAGTCATATTTGTAATAGTTCTTTTGAAGAAGGTATCTTCCCTGACTCACTCAAGAAGTCAATAATCAAACCGCTTTATAAAAAGGGGGATACCTCAAAAATTGAGAATTACAGACCCATTTCACTTCTACCAGCATTTTCAAAAATCTTTGAAAAAGCAATGTACAGAAGGGTGTATGCACATTTACAAAAAAATGACCTACTCAGTAAAGTACAGTTTGGTTTTAGACAAGGCGTTTCAACAGATTCAGCAATTTTTGCTTTTGTAAACAACATACTGGAATCAATGCATAAAAAATTAAATTCCCTAGGTATATTCTGTGATCTTGCTAAGGCTTTTGACTGTGTTGATCATGAAATTCTACTAGGTAAATTAGACCACTATGGAGTTAGTGGTAAGCCAGGACATTGGTTTAAATCATACCTGGAAAATAGAAAGCAATGTGTATCACTGAAAGATGTTAATACAGGAGATGTTATAAACTCAGAATGGGGTATAGTTAAATGTGGTGTGCCTCAGGGTTCAATTCTTGGTCCTCTGCTGTTCTTAATCTATATAAATGATCTCCCACATATACTAGGTGATAATGAACACATGGTGCTCTTTGCAGATGATACTAGCATATCCTTGAAA
This sequence comes from Vandiemenella viatica, assembly GCA_031002005.1. Classification (NCBI taxonomy): domain Eukaryota; kingdom Metazoa; phylum Arthropoda; class Insecta; order Orthoptera; family Morabidae; genus Vandiemenella; species Vandiemenella viatica. The sequence goes on from JARYHS010008075.1 coordinate 86,422,856, forward strand.
GACCCATCAGCACAAAACCTCGAAAACACAGCAAATGAAGTTATAAAGAAAATTAACAGGTGGTTTAATGCCAACAAACTAATACTTAATGTAGAAAAGACACAGTTACTTCAGTTTGTTACAAAAAATAAAACAAAGGACAGCTATAATGTATTATCAGAAGGAAAAGCAATCGATGAAAGCAGTTTCACAAAATTCCTGGGTGTATATATAGATAACAAATTGAACTGGAAACAGCATATTCAACAACTTCTTAAAAAACTGAATTCTGCAACATTTTCACTGAGGGTAATATCTAGAATAGCTAATATAGAAACCAGAAAGTTAGTATATTTTGCATATTTTCATTCCCTGCTCACTTATGGCATCTCATTCTGGGGAAACTCGTCACAAGCACAGAGGGTATTTAAATTGCAAAAGCGTGCTATAAGAACTATTTGTGGAGCAAACCCACAGACATCGTGCAGAAATCTATTTAAAAACCTGGGTGTTCTAACAATGCCTGCACAGTATGTATACTCTGTATTATCATTTGTAGTAGAAAATCCTGAACACTTCAATCTTAATGCTGACATACATAGCCATAATACTAGGAATAAATATAATATTCACAAGGATTACAAATCACTGTCAATTGTTCAGAAAGGGCTAACATTTACTGGAGCTTCCTTATTCAATGTATTACCAACAGAAATTAAATGTTATCTACAAAAACCCAACTACTTTAAGTCCAAACTGAAAGAGTTTCTGCTTCAGAACCCATTTTACTCTGTAAAAGAATTTTCTTCTTGGAATTTGGTAACTAAGAATGACTGATAAAATAGTATATATGGTGTATGGAAGGGGAAGGTGACAAAATTATCCACAATTACTAAAATGATATATGGTTTTTCTTTCTGTTGAAACTTGACAAATGAACTAATTACACTGTTTACAAAATTTCACTTATATATAGTAACTAACATGGGATAGCATGCACTCAAAAACTGCTGTGAAAAATTATCATATTAACAGGTTTTTAAGTAATTGACTGCTTATGAGTTGTTGGTAATATAATTGATATTGCTAATAGGTGTGTGTACTGTTCCACATAAATAGCAACTAACATAATATAATATGTAGTCACAAATTACAGTGAAACCTTACATGGTAACTGGTTGGTAAGAAAATAACTGTTTATTAGATGCTGGTAACAAGTGTATACACTGTTCCACATAATAAGTATTAATTAACTCGGGATTGTATTTGTAGATTACAGGAGATATTGGTTATACTAATGGGTTGTTGCTAACTTGTTGTCAATATATAATAATATTATCAATTATATAGTAATATTGACATTACTAATAAGTGTATGTACTGTTCCACATCCCCGAGATTATTCTCACATGGGATCAAAGTGAACATATCTATCTATCTAAAGATGTATCCCAGAATAATTAACTCCTTTTTGTACTAAACTGATGTAATAAAGAAGTTGATTTGGAATTCATTGGAAGACAGGAGTATGTAGAAAGTGCTGGAAGTTTTCAAGGTATATATTGGTGTTGAGGGTTGGAAAGATATTGGTGGATGAAATAAGAGGTGAACATGGAAGGGAAACGATGACCATGAGCACATGCTGGGACTTGACTTCGGGCATAAGGGAGAAGGAAGATTTTCTGTTGCAGATTATTACAGAAAGGAATTGGGATAAATGATCAAAAATGCTTTGATTTAAAATTAAAATTTTTGAAGGTAAAAGAGGAAAAATTTGCATATCAAAAATGCCATTGCAGTGTGCACTACATCAAAATTAAATTAAATTTAATTAAATATCAACTTAACCATAGCCTCCACTAATATTGGTGTTCATAAATCATAACTTCTAGAACAAGCACATATACACACTGTTATTTGAAACTGAACCATATTTTCCATCAAATAATATACTGAGATATTTGCCTTTCTTGCCTGTAGCATACAATTCAACCTCAACCATGCAATCATTCACAACCATGTTATTTATGTTAAACCCAGCTGTTAGTTCTGCTACTGAAGTTACGTTTATGAACTACTCTCAAACTATAAGAATAATTAACTAGTACCTTGTAATTTCTTTTTGTGTGATATTTGTTTCCCAGAGAATAATTCTTTTCTGAATGAAATAAAATTTTCAGTAACTTACCTTGGGTTTCATGTCAAAGATAGCACTGCGTATCTAACACATACGATCCACATTTACTTACAAGCAGTATGAATGTAAGATGTTAAACATTTTGTTGTCGAAACAATTGCATGGATATAGATAAAAAGATATTATAGGAGCAAAGAAATGAGATTAAAAACCAGAAGCATTTTAGAGGAAAATATAAGATTAGGGATAGTGAAAATAGACATTTAAAACTATATATCAAAATGAACAGTATATCAGAAGCAAAAACAGAAAGAGCTAGAATTATTGATATGTGAAACAAGTCCTAACATAATTATACTTACTAAACATGCAGTAAAAAATTAATTAATTCCCTATACTGTGGGAAATAGTTACAGCAGAAAAAAAATATAAAGGAGGTGTAATTTTAATTTTAGTAAAATATAGAGTTTAAAGTATTGAAAATAAAATTGCAATTATTTTCTGAAATAAAAATAAAAATGTGTGATATTTAAATCCATATACAAAGCAAGGATGTGCCTACAGTGGGAATATACAGAGCACCTGTAGGAAAGTTTGAAATAATCTATGAAAACCTATAATGGGTGCTAGAGGTATTCCTGTGAAAGAGGTATTCCTGTGATAAATGGTGTTAAGTCGCGGCCTTTTTTAGGGTAAATAAAATAGATTTATTAAGATGTCTAAAGGAAATTAATGTCTCTGATGATCATAATTTGTTGAAATTAAAAATTCCAACTGATATACCAGTATGTATTAATAAAATAAATAATTTAAAGTCATTGCGTGAAAGTGTTCAGACCAGTATTTTCCACCAAAATATAAGAGGAATATTTAGTAAAACTTATGACATTACCTTAAGCCTAGAAGAGATTTAAAATTCCAAAAATTTTAATGTAGACATTTTGTGTATATCTGAGCATCATTTGTCTGATACAGGAATATCTCAGCTGTCCATCCCAAATTATAAATTAAGCTCTCATTTCTGCAGATGTAAAATGGAGAAAGGGGGAGTAGCCATTTTTGTTAAAAATAATATTGAATGCAGTAGTGTAGTTGTAAGTAAGTATTGTATAGAACAACACTTTGAATGTTGTGTTACTAAACTAGAATATGATAAGGAAGAGCTGATAGCAATTTACAGGGCCCCCTCAGGTAATTTCAGACTGTTTTTATCTCATTTATCTCATTTAGAGTCTTTGCTAATAAGTTTTACAAATAGCAAACAAATAGTATTATGTGGAGATTTCAATGTTGACTTTCTGAATCACAGCAATGATAGATTAGATATGGAAGCCTTGATGTTGTCTTTTAACTTAACAGCACTTGTAAATTTTCCTACGAGAATACAAAATAATAGCAGGACTGCAATTGATAATTTTTTTATGGATATTTCTCAGTGCAGTAATTACAGCATACTTCCAGTAATAAATGGTACCTCAGATCATGATGCCCAGCTATTATGTATCGAGTCCAGGAACACTGTTAAACAGATAAAGAAAAGCTGGGTTTATAGAAGAAATATTAGTGAAAATAATATAAAACACTTCATAGATACCTTAAACAATGAAAACTGGTTAGAAGTATATAATGCGCAGGGTGTTAATACGAAATTTGATTCCTTTCTGAATATATTTCTAACACTTTTTGAAGGTAGTTTCAAAAAAAGGAAAATTCTCAACACTCCAAACAATGAACTGGGCATGGGATGGATAACAAAGGGTATTAGAATCTCTAGTAAAACAAAGAGGGACCTTTATTTAAAAATGGGAGAATCAGATTGCGCTGAAAGTTCACTATAAACTTTATTCTAAAATACTAAGAAATGTAATAAGGAAGGTCAAGAACAGGTACATATCGGCGAAAATTGAAAATTCAGACAATAAAATGAGAACAATATGGAATATAATAAAGACTGAAACAGGAAAAACTGTAAATAACTCTAAAGACATAAAAATAGAACAAAATGGATATGTGTATAGCGAAGTAGGGTAAGTTTGTGAAATATTTAACAAACATTTTACGTCAGTAGTAGATAAATTAGGCATAGAAAAGCAATCCCCACATAGTGCTCTAAGGCTTCTTGAGACTGCTTTCCCAAATAGCTTTGTGGAGATGAAATTGCCACCAGTAACAGTCTCAGAAATAAATAAACTCATTAAACAATTAAAACCTAAAATTCTTCCAGCTATGACAATATTTCAAGTAAATTACTGAAAAGATGTTCAGACTGTATCAGTCATGTACTTGCTCACATTTGTAATGAATCCTTAATACAAGGTGTTTTTCCCAATAGACTAAAATATGCTGTTGTAAAACCATTATTTAAAAAAGGAGACGTAACATGTGTAGACAACTATCGTCCCATTTCATTACTTTCAACATTCTCAAAGGTTTTTGAAAAAATTCATGTATAGTAGAGTAATAAAACATGTTACACACTATAATATCCTAACTAATTCACAATTTGGGTTCAAAAAAGGATCATCCATAGAAATGGCTATATATTCATTTTTAAATAACACATTTGAGGAACTGAATAATAAAATGAATCCTGTAGGAATATTTTGTGATCTTGCAAAAGCATTTGACTGTGTAAATCATGAATTACTTTTGAAAAAAATGGAATACTATGGTATTTTTGGGACCGCAGGTAAATGGTTTAAATCATACATTGAAAGCCGAATGCAAAAAGTTTCAATTTTTGATTATAAAATAAGTAAAGATGCTTCATCAGACTGGGAGAAAATAAAACATGGAATTCCACAAGGCTCTGTCTTAGGTCCCCTCCTCTTTCTGTTATACATCAATGACCTTCCTGGAAATTTATCCGACAAAGTTAAGAGTGTTTTATTTGCAGATGACACTAACCTGACTGTGCGTAAAACACCAAACAGTACTATAGAATTTAATGTAAATGAAGTACTTAGAGTAGTAGCAAATTGGTTTAAGGCAAATTCATTAAAATTAAATTTTGAAAAAACACATTATATTAGGTTTAAAACAAAAAACTATGCACAGCCAGATATATGTATAAACTATAAAAACAACACAATCTTAGAAACAGAGAATATAAAATTTCTTGGTATTAAAATAGATCAGAAACTCTGTTGGCATGATCATATCACTACACTACTGACAAAGTTAAGTAGTGCCACCTTCGCAAAACGAACACTTTCTCTAACAGCAGATCTAGAATTAATGAAACAGGTGTACTCCTCATATTTTCATTCAGTAATGTGATATGGCATAATTTTTTGGGAAAACTCTTCACAAAGTAAAAAAGTTTTCATAGCACAGAAAAGAGCTATTAGGTTTCTGTGTAGGGTAAAACCAAGAACTTCTTGCAGACAACTCTTTAAGAAACTCAATATTCTTACAATGTATTCTCAGTATATATATTCTCTCATGAGCTTTGTCATAGAAAATTTTAAACTGTTTACACCTAATTCACAGGTACACAGTTTCAATACAAGAAACAGAAATAACTTGCATAAAACACTAACATCTCTGTCATTAGTACAAAGAGTAGTTAATTATTCTGGGATACATCTGTTTAATAAACTACCTAATCGTATAAAACAGCTTTCAGATAATAAAGATGTATTCAAACAAAAACTTAGAGATTATCTTATTGGCAACTCCTTCTACTCCATTCAAGAATTTGAAGAAATTAATTAATTGTACTCATTATGACGTTTGCAAAACTCAGTTGCAAAAATGTATGTTTATTATTATTTCTTGTATTTGTAAAATATGTATATATACATATATTTACTATGATATGACTCATATTATGTGTATATGTATCAACAATGACATGTTTCACATCCCAGAGGTACTTCCTCAGCAGGGATCCATGGAACAAGATTGGTAAATAAATAAATAATAATAATAGAACCTCTGTGCAGTAGTTATGACTATATAATTCTAATGGCAGACTAAAATATTGGGGTATTAAAGAGCAATAAGATTTCAAAAGAACTTGAAACTTTTGTAGTTGTTTTGGACTAATAACTTGCATAAACAGCAGTACAAGGGAAACTGTCAGTTCAAAAACAACAATATATAATGTAATAACTAACTACCCGGAGGATTAATAAACAACAAACAAATTACACACATCAATATCAGATCACTATGTACAATATATATATATATATAATAAGATAGGATAGGGAAAATAAACAGTTACCCGTCATTTACCACAGGTGAAGGCAGGAGGGCGAGACACGTAAAAACACAGAAACACACGAATTGCACAATATTTCGACCTTAGTCTTACTCATGTGGGAGGCGAGACATATGGGGGAAAGATGTGATCACATCCCAACCCACCACATGAATGAAGCACAGGCGGAAAACGCATGGTAGTGGTAGAATTGCCGGGAAAGGGGGGGGGGGGGAAATAGGCTTGACCAGCGATAAAAGTGAAACAAAACAATATAATCTTTGTGTAGCTTAATTCAAAAAGTTGAAAATAAATAATAAAGTTGTAAATAAATAATAAAAAAAATAGTAAAAAATAATATAATAATATATATAAAAATAAAAAATTAAAATAAAAAATAAATAACCGACTGTAAAATGAAATGAGAGATGGCAAGTGACAGGTTTAATGTAGGTTTAGGCCAGGGGTGTGTCTGGTGTCAAGGATATGTTGATAAGCTAGTTCCCATCTGCGGAGTTCTGAAGGGGTGGTGGTATTCGGAAAAACTCTAATTGCTCTGACTGTGAAAATAGACGTGTGTTTTCCAATATTTCGCTTTTCAGCCACCAATACCTAGCACAGATCACTGGCCTTTGTGTGTGGAAGTAGCATGGAGTTTCCTGTCATGCACAATGTTGGCTGAATGTCGATAGTTGTGGGGACGTGGGAGATATGATGGTAAAAAGTGGTCGTGCAGTGCATTTTCGTATTTCGACCAAAGACACATGTCTCTGTATATGTCACTCTGCTACCACAACTACATAGCATAGACCATTGGTGTTTGTGTGTGGTACTAGTATCATGTCTCCTATCGTGTACTATGGTGGTTGGATTTAATTTTAATTTAATTTAATTGCAATGGAGCACAGGCTCCGGTGGCAATTTCCCTACACACCCAACTTCCCCCTATCCTACACTCACCTACATTTGCCCTCTACAAATTTTAACTTTAAATTCTTTTATCGTTTTCAGTAGGTTATTCATCAGTCCCCTTGGTAACTCATTCCAATCCCTGACACCCTTACCTAAAAAAGAAAATCTTCCCACACCCTTGTGCCTGAAATCGAGTGCCAGCTTGTGGTCATGGTCATCTTTTCCCTTCCGTGAACTACTTTTCATACCTACTGCAATATCTTTCCATGCCTCATCGCCAGTATATGCCCTGTACACTCCCATTACCCTCCTCATCCTCCTCCTGTCTTGCAATGATTCCCATTCCAGCTCCTTTATCATATCTGTCACTGATTGCATTCTGCGATAATTTCCAGAAACAAATCTAGCCGCCCTTCGTTGCACCTTCTCCAACTCCTGTATTTGATACTCAAAATGTGGGTCCCATACTACACTACCATATTTGAGCAATGGTCTTACCAAAGTTTTGTAACCCAATTTCTTTACTTCTCTTGTGCATCCCCTCATCACTCTCTCCAACAAGTGCAGAATTTTGAAAGCTTTTCCTATGTGTCCAATGTGTCCTGCCCAGTTAAGCTTGTTATCAAATGTAATGCCAAGATATTTACATTTCAAGTCTTCAGCAATCAATTCTTTCCCCACCTTATATTCATAATTAACCTTTTGTTTTTTTATTTGTGTATCTAATTAGCTGACTCTTCTTTGCATTTATCTTCATCCCATGTTTACCAACCCAACTAGATATCTTGTCTAGATTACCCTGCAACTGTTTACAGTCCTCTATCGTTTTGATCCTTTTATACAGCATTATGTCATCTGCAAACAATCTAATTTCAGATAGTAAACAATCAACACAATTATTCATTAGAATAATGAATAGCAATGGTCCCAATACGCTACCCTGCGGCACTCCCATTTTTACTTCCACTTACTTTGATACCGCATTTCCCACCCTAACTTTCTGTTTTCTACCTTTCAAAAATTCTTCTACCCAGCAAATCACTTTCTCATCCACTCCAATGGTTTTTCTTATTTACAACCATTTTGTGGCTTACTCTGTCAAACGCCTTTGAAAGATCTAGTGCTACACTATCAATTTGGCCTCCCTTGTCCATTTCATCTGAAATATCTTGCATATATCCAATCAACTGAGATTCGCATGAATATCCTTGCCTGAACCCATGTTGCCTACTTGAAAACCACTTATGTTCCTCACATACATTTCTGATGTGGTTGCGTATCAATCTTTCCATTAATTTACCTACCACTGAAGTCAAACTGATTGGCCTGTAATTTTCAAATTTATTTCTCACCCCTCCTTTATGTACCGGTACTACTATCACACTTTTCCAGTCTTGTGGTAAGCAGCAAGTATCCAGACTCAATTTAAATAATATTTCAAGATAAGGTACAATGTCACATCCGACTATCTTTAAGATATCTGTAGTAATATTATCTGCACCAGCTCCCTTATGTTTTTTCAGCTTGCTTATTTCCTTCATGATTTCTTCAGGATGAATTTCAAATTTTTTAGTATCTTCATTTCTAATTGTATTGTTAAGCTCGTTCTCCGAATTAGACCTTCCCGCTTCTGATTCATTGTCCCTAATGCTCTCACTAAACCAGTTACTTAAAATCTCTGCCTTTTTCAGATCCTCAGTAACTTCTTCTCCATCCTTATCTATAAGCATCTCTACACCCCTCCCCCTTTCCCCTCAGTTTCCTGATATAGCCATAGAAATTTCGAGATTCATCAGTCAGTGGTCCTCCTGCACTGACAATACTCTTCATAAACCCATCTTTAGCCACTTTCTTTGCTGTTATTAAGTCCTTGTTTAGTTGTTTCAAATATGTCAAAGATGTCGGTAGCTTTGGGGTTGTGGGAGATATGGTGGTTGAAAGTGGTCAACCTGCGGCACTTTCATATTTCTACCTAAAACGTATGTGTCATGGTGTATCACTTTCCATCCAAACCTATCTAGCGCAGATCATTGGTGTTTCTGTGTGGTAGTAGCACAATGTTGGCTGAATTTCGGTAACTGTGGTAGTGTTGGAGATATGGTGGTTGAAAGTGGCCAATCAAGGATATTTTCGTATTTCAACCAAAGACATGTGTCTCCGTATATGTCACTCTGCTGCCACAACTACATAGCATAGACCATTGGTGTTTGTATGTGGTAGTGGTATCGTGTCTCCTATCGTGTACTATGATGGTTAGATGTCGGTAGCTATGGGGGTGTGGGAGATATGGTGGTTGAAAGTGGTCGACCTACGGCACTTTCATATTTCTACCTAAATCGTATGTGTCATGGTGGTGTATCACTTTTCAGCCAAAACTATCTAGTGCAGATCACTGGTGTTTGTGTGTGGTTGTAGCACAGAGTCACCCGTCGATAAAAACGTAGGCCAAATTCGGTAACTGTGGTAGTGTGGGAGATATGGTGGTTGAAATTGGCCGACCTACGGCACTTTCATATTTCTACCTAAATCGTATGTGTCATGGTGGTGTATCACTTTTCAGCCAAAACTATCTAGTGCAGATCACTGGTGTTTGTGTGTGGTTGTAGCACAGAGTCACCCGTCGATAAAAACGTAGGCCGAATTCGGTAACTGTGGTAGTGTGGGAGATATGGTGGTTGAAATTGGCCGATCAAGGATATTTTCGTATTTCGACCAAAGACATGTGTGTCCGGTATATTTTACTTTTCTGCCTGAACAACATAGTGTAGATGACTGGTGTTTGTGTGTGGTAATAGAATCAAGTCTCCCATCATGTACTATGGTGGTTAGATGTCGGTAGCTGTCAATCCAAATTCTTTACAAACACGAACGAAGTCGTGGTTACCAGCTAGTATAAATATAAAAATAGAATTCTATGTCCCTATAATTCACTCTGCAGCCATCACTACCTAGCACAGACTGCTGGTGTTTGTGTGTGGTAGCAGCATGGAGGTTCCCAACACTGGCTGAATTCCGGTAGCTGTAAGGGTGTGGGAGATATGGTGGTTGAATGTGGTTAATCATATTTCGACCAAAGGTGTGTGTCTCTTATTTCTTTTTGCTGCCACAACTACATAGTGCAGACCATTGGTGTTTGTGTGTGGTAGTAGCATGGAGTCACACATCATTCATAATGTTGGCCAAATGTTGGTAGCTGTGAGGATGTGGGAGATATGGTGGTAGAAAGTTGTCGATCAGGAACATTTTCACATTTCAACCAAAGACATGTGTGTCCCTATATTTCATTACATAGTGCAGACTATTGGTGTTTTTATGTCGTAGAGGCCTCCAATCTCCCATCATGCACTATGATCGTTAGATGTCAGTAGCTATGGAGGTGATTGAGAAATATGGTGGTTTAAAGTGGTTGACCCAGGGCATTTTCCTATTTCTACCAAAGATGCATGTGTCCATATATTTCACCTAGCAGCCATAACTATCTAGCGCAGTCAACTCGTGTTTGTGTGTGGTGGTAGCCTCAAGTCTCCCAACCACCATGCTGATTGCATGTCGGTAGCTATGGGGGTGTGACAGATATATGGTTGAAATTGTTCGACGGAGGGAATTTTCATTTTTTTGACTCTGCAGTCAAAAGTACCTAGTGCAGACTACTGGTGTTAATTTGTAGTAGTAGTCTCAAGTCTTCCATTGTGCACTATGGTAGCTGCATATCGGTAGCTGTGGGGGCATGAGAGATTTGGTGGTTGAAATTAGTCGACAAAAGCATTTTCATATTTCAAAGAAAAACATATGTGTCCCTATATTCCGCTTTGAAGCCACAACTACCTAGTTCAGACCACTGGTGTTTGTGTGTGATAGTAGGCTCAAGTCTCCTATCATGAACAATGGTGGTTGCCTGTCAGGTGAAATTAGTAAAACAAGGGCATTTTCATATTTCGACCAAAGACATGTGTGTCCCTATATTTAACTTTGCATCCATAAATACCCTAAACAGATCACTTGCGTTTGGGTGTGGTATTAGCCTCAAATTTCCAAGCATGTACTAAAGTGGTTGCATGTTGGTAGCTATCAATCAAAGTTCTTTACAATCAAGAAGTCTTGGGCATCAGCTAGTTAGCATTAAAAATGAAGCAGAACATCAAGAAACTTGGCTGCTTGAAGAATATAGGCCCTGCACTAAACAGAATATTGAATTATTTAAGAACGTTTTAAGTGGAGAAACATGGAATTAAACATTTAATCGCTACAAAACAGATGAAAAATACGACTCATTCATAAGTGTAAATAATTATTACAGATATAGCTTTACAATAAAAAAACCAATTAACATACAAAACAACACAGAAAAAAGAGGAATCCAGAAGATATTATAGAATGCAAGGAATGCCATATACAAAATGGGTTAGATTGTGTAGGGAAGGGTACCTGTCACTAAAAAAATGTCTTCTAAAGTGTAAGAATCAATTAAAACTAAGATTAATAAGTTCAAATCAGACAACATTCATTGGATACTATACAGAAGTGATAACAAACAAACAACATTATGGAAAATTATTAATAGGTAGAGGGGAAAAAGTCAGACTATTAAACAGAATCAAATCATTGAGCAGACTATATAGTAGATGATTCTAGACAATTTGTATACACATTAAATGAACATTATATAAATACAGCAGAAAAACTTTCTAACAGCCATAGTAACAAGTCAAAAGGCAATGACTGCTCAGGTGAACATAGAATATAGAAAAGAAATCAGAAAAATCATAAAATCATTAAAAATAAAACATCTACAGGAAATGACGAGATATCCAATATGCTTGTGAAAGAATGTAATAGTTATTTCTTACAACCTATAGTACACATAATAAATCATTCATTTACAAGTGGAATATTTCCATATTCTCTAAAGATTTATGACGTTATATCCGTATTCAAGAAAGGGAAAGGTATGTTGTAAACAATTATAAACCATTGTCAATAATCTCTAGTACATCAAAAAAAAATAAGAAATTTATGGAATAGAGGCTTATTGACTTCCTTAATATACACAACATAATTATGGATGCTCAACATGGATTCAGGAAGTACAGGTCTACAGGAACAGCAGTTACAACATTTGCAGATTGTGGAATGAGGGTTAAGGCTTATGAGTGTATAAAGATGTATTTTTCAAACAGAAAACAATTTACGATTATAAAAAGCAACACAGACTTTAATATTGGAACATCAAACATGTCACTATAAAATCAGGAGTACCACCGGGCTTGGTACTGGGGTTTCTGTTGTTCATTCTATATATAAATGATATCTCAAGACCAAAAGGAGAGAGTGAAACAAGAGTTCTTTATGTAGATGATGCAACTGTGATAATGTCAAACAACAACCTATAGAATCTACGGGTGAACCTTAATCTGTACTTACAGAAACAGGCAACATGGTTGGAAGATAATTAACTTGTAATTAATCTAAATAAAACCCAAATCATATCATTTCAAACAAAAAGAAGAATGTATTCTGTAGATTTAAACATAAGCAGTGAACAGGGATTCAAACTGATAACTACATGAATTGGGAAAATCAGGTGGATCGATGCTGTAAGACACTAATTTATGGCCAGCTACCACAGAAAATTCTCCACTAGGGATATTCTGATGACCATCTATTTCTCTCATTTTGAAAGCCCACTGAATTATATTTATCAGCATTGAGAATGTCACAACCTAGCTTGATACTGGGGTTTGTGTAACAGCTAGTCCTGAACTTTGACTGTTAGTGTGGCATACAGGTAGATTGTCATTCGGTATTGTGGTCACCTTCAAGCTGATAACCTCGGCTTGAGAAGGTAGGTCTGAAAAAATAATGTTCACTGTAGGCTTCTAAATAAATTTCAAAACACTGTATTCTTCAAAAATTCCATTTAGTACGTTGATCAATCTACAGCATCGGACCTTCCTTTCCAATTTTAATTTTATTGCAGGTATGAACTGTCATACAAGCCACAATCAACTCCCGATAACCCTTAACTGATGAAAAGTCAGCTACATCGAGAGCGAATCTACCCCAGCATTATCCTTTAAAAATTCTAAGGTGGTGGCCATCCGGTCCTATCTCCGCCTTGCTCCTTCTCCAAGTTTCACGCCTAACTGGTTGAGATCAGCCACAACCGCTCTCAAGTACTTTCTAAAGACTGGCTAACCACTATTCCCAGGGTCCTACTTATAAGGGCCACCCTGATGATGTAAGAACTCTGGGGATTTTTTTCTCTCATGAATTCTTAATTCCCAGTAGATCTGACTGAAATTTTCATGAGGGTTAGATCACTGTCTAAATGTCAAAATTGATCCTTATAAAATTTTATCTATTTGAAATAGTTTAGATGTAACAAATTATTACAATGGTTCTACCTAAAATTTACTCTCACGGTCAAAGTATGTAAGCTACAGTGCTGAAACTAGTTTTGAAATGATCTTCTAATTATTCCCTATCTTTTAGTATATAAACTAGCTTATTTACTATTTTCTGTCTTAGTGTAAGTTATGATGCAAAATTTCAAAAATCTATATATCCTAAAGTACTGAAGACACAAAGCTGAAATATGTTACAAACAATTCTACATAAAATTTTCTATCTGATAGCGACGCTATCCAACTGCTGTAACAGCTCTTTAGTCACCTACATATGATTCTGAATTCCTTGTAAATATTTCCCGCCTGACTTTGTACTTCCGGAATCCATTACATCGTAATTTCCATAAATTTTACTTTTTTCTTTTCTGGTGAAAGTATGGCATGAATTTTCATAAAAATTAGTATGTTGTACTCAGGAAAACTTCTACTTTGTTTAAATGCACTCCCCTCTCTGAATTTAACTGAATTCTACTTCATAAAAACAGATCATTCTCCTGGAAACCCTGAATGTTTCTACAAAATCTTCCAAAAGCGTTATTTAACTTTTACCTATTAATTTCAAACTTTCACATATTGTGCTACAAAATTCAATGCATCTTTTAAGCTATAAATTACTTTCGTAGCTTGAAAACTAAGAGGTCAAGAATTCTTTAACTGTTGCTTTCGATGGTTGCAAAATGATTATAAAACGTTGCAAAACGTGGTCGATTCAGACCCCCAAAATCAATTATCTCTTCAGTACAATTTTATACCTATGAAGTGTCCTACTTTGTTTTGATCCTTGTGTTTATTTACACCCCTGAAAATGAATGTGACATTTTCTATTGGCAAATAAGATGTTTTCCTTTATAATAGTGGGCCTAATGTTTACAAACGTTATGATCGAATTTCACTATCTACTGCAACTTATCCCTTGCAAACTGTAAGAAAATGATTCTAAATTACTTTGCTGTAGAATTGATGGCTAGCTTGACACTCGTTAAACAGATTTGGTAATATATTGACAAAATTTAGGTTATATTTCAAGAAGACCCACAGAGAATAATTTGATGAGAATATTAAATACACAAAAATATATAATTTGAACAATACTACAAGAAAAAAGAATGGTTTCATGTAAAAAACATTTTGTCGATTTTAGGATTCGAGACATTTCCTTGTATACACATTATATAAGTCTATCCTGCATTCACTTAGTAAAAATGTTGTTAAAAAGAAGAAACAACTACACAAGTATCAAACAAGTAATAAAATTGGTTTCAATTTAGAAGTACACAACAACAAAAAATGAAAAATGGCCTTCCTTTTCTGGAGCCCAATTGTTCAATAAGCTTCCTACAGATTTAAGATTAATTAGTAACAAGAGAAAATAATTCAAGTATTTAAATGATGGAACAAGGGAAAGAATGGCGTGAACAAAAAATTGTTTGAATTAACAGTGTATAATTATTAAGCCCCAGATTTTTAGGATCTAAAAAAACAAATTTATGTTTATTCTATTCATGTTTTAGGCTTTTATAGGTTTTTAAAATTCTGATTTAGGAATTATAATTTAAAAAAAAAAAAACAATATATACTGCCATAGTGTTGAAAACGTTGTGACTTTACTGTCAAGTACTCCTTAAAAACTCCTCAGTCACATTAATACCTGTTACTATGTTCAAAACATTTGTCTTTTTTGTAGATTGTAAACCACTTATTTAAAACTTCTAATATAACACTGTGTGACATAACGTGGGCATGGAGAAATTATAAAGAAATTCGTAGTCTTGGTAACGATGGGAGTAACAAGAGAGAGAGCAAGCAAGAGCGAAAGTTAGTGTGCGTTTGAGTTGATAATAGATAGTTACGGAGAGCAAAGGACCTAGTATTCTTCGGATACCTATGAATGAAATGCAACTCGAATAAATATCAGTGAATCTCATTAAAGTTTATTATAATTTAAATATAAAAGATTAAATGAATAAGTTTGAAGGTTAAAGTTAAGAGCAAGTTAAAAACATGACATTTGTTTGTGGCAGCCGGTTTATAAGAAAAAAAAAAAATACGAAGTCCGATACCGATAAGTCCGACAGTAAGAAGAAGAGCATATAAAAATGTAACATAGTGACTCTGACAAGACATAAAAGTTGTGTTCCTTTGGTTTTGTACCAATTGTTGTTAATGTAGAAAATATATATTGTCATCATTGTTATTAAGGCAAAGAAGAATAAGGTCCTTATATAAGCCCTAAAAAAGGTTTATCAAAATATTTTTCACCAATATATCATAAACTTGGGGAGGGTTGTGACATAACGTGTTCATGGAGAAATTATAAAAGAAATTCATAGTCATGGTAACAATGGGAGTAACGAGAGAGTAACAAGAGATAGAGCGAAAGTTAGTGTGTGTTTGAGTTGATAATAGATAGTTAAGGAGAGCAAAGGACCTTGTATTCTTCAGATACTTATGAATGAAATGCAACTGGAATAAATGTCAATGAATCATATGAAATTTTATTATTATTTAAATAGAAATGGTTAAATTAATAAGTTTGAAGGTTAAAGTTAAGAACAAGTTAAAAGAAGGATGTTTGTACCTGGCGACCACGTTATAAGAAAAAAAAATACGAAGTCCGGTACTGATAAGTCTAACTATAAGAAGAAGACCATATAAAAATACAACAACTGAACAATGAAATATTTTGACAGATATTCTGGAATAAACCTTCTTCTCTCTTCCGCTAAAATTCTCTTGTATGCGGACAAACTATGCTCCACTTAACATGAGGTAAGAGGTGTAAACTCATATCAGCAAATTTCCCTAGGACTCCAAGGCAGTATTTCTTGTTCCTTTAGTCCAGAGAGAACACCGCCTCTTGAAATCTGGACTGCACTCTAAAACAGCCTGCAGCTTCTTGGCTACAGACACCTCAACTGGTTCAGGAGCCACTTTGGCCCTCACTTCTCGGATGATTTGAAGTGCTTCCATCAACGGTATATTACCTCCCTCCAATTTCTTGAATACAAATTCTAGATTGTAAAAGTTTTCCTTTATATAGGTCAACTCCTGTACAGCTGGTACTGAGTGCAACCCTTTCTTTGCATTTACTATAGCAATAGCTATGCTTTCATCTAATGCATCATTTGTCTCCGTGATGCTCTCATAGTTTTCTGCATAATATATTGCGGCTGAGAGCCAGGTCCTCCTTCACTACTGACTCGGGAGGGTGGGGTATTGATGGAAGTTTTTCCTTAAAGTAACTACTCGACTTGGGGCTTTCAGGAATATTTTCTTCACTGAAGAAATTATCTTGTTAACCACAAGGTGCTGCTACCCGAATTTTTTCAGCTACCCATTGGAGTCCATGAGCTAGGCAGGTGACATGCTCTATTCGGGGATGGAATGCCTTCAAACACTCCCCTGCTTTTATCATATAAGCTGCACTGTCTGTCACCACAAACCACATCTTATCTTCGTGTTCTGGATCTGGCCACAACACCTTTAATGCATCCCTTACAGCAATTGCCACAGTAGTGTGGTTTGTCATTGGAAGTTCTCTGCACATAATGACGTGGGGTATACTAGGTTCCTCACATGCGAGCTTTCCCACAACAATGCTGGCTATGTATCTGTCACAGGCATCTGTCGACTCATCTACACTTGACCAGATAAAGTGGTCAGCAATCTCCACCTGTATTTCTTCAATGGTTTTCTTGTACAACTGAGGCAAGTAGTTCTTTCTTAAAGAGGATTCATCTGGTATTTTTCTGTTACAAAATTCTTCCAAAAAGGTTTTCAGAAATGCATTCTTGAGGGTTGCAACTGGTATATTAGCAGCAGTGAGAGCTTCACATAGACGCAGGTTAAACAAATCTTCTGTACCCAACTTTGAACTTGTAATGAAACTCTACTTCTGTTTGGAAGTATTTTGCCTGGTAACATTTGCCAAATGAGTTGCTGAATTCTGATGCTGTAGTACATGGGATCGTTTTTCTGCAGGCACCTATATAGAAGGCAAAAATAAAAATAGTCCACCTGAATATAACACCCTGGATAATACCCAGTTAATATTATAAAATTTCATCCAACAGTCTAGGCTCTGCCACTTTGTTACTTTAGAAATGAATACAAATCAAATCTAATTTATTTTTTAAAATTATAAAAGATACACGCATATAAAACAAATTAAATTTACTGGTTTTACACATGCTTGGCAATATATAATTTTCCCATCTATAGAAAAGTTCTTATCCATTCTAAACCACTCTCGCAGGAAACTACTTATTGAGTATAGGCATGATGGCTTTCAATGAAGTAATTAAAAATATGTAGATCTACACAATGTTTTAATTTCTGTTTACCACTGAACAATGACAGTATTCAACAGTTAATTTCTCAGAAAGTGTTTGCGTTCCCGAGATTATTAACAGTTTAACATCCTATTTTTTACTTGCTTTGTCGATTTGTTTCTACTGAATGTAAGCCTTTCTAATAATGTAAAGTTGCCGCACTGCATTGTTACAGCTTTTATCAATGTTACCATCAACAATGAGGTTAAAACACATCATTTAATATTGTGGTGAATAGTGACTTCAATTTTAAAATAAATCCATTTATTTATACATAAACGTAGTCTGTTTACCCTCCAAGTTCTGCTTCACCCTCAGACTCTGTGAGGGATCATTCTTATATCACTTATATTTGCAGAGTCTTGGAGCTTATGATTCACGTAGTAATAGATACAGCTAAGGATGGAGACTGGCTGGATCGCCCAGTTGACATTAACTTGGATCGATGTAGAAGAAGGAAACGAAATTTTTGAGAAGGAAGGGGGAAAGGAAGCAGCCGTAGCCTGTCAATAAGGCACTTTTCTGGCAACACCACAGAATACCATTTCAGAACAGCCAATGGGGGTGTTCGAATCCAGGGCATCCCCCGAGTCCAAATTACTCACCCACGGCCTGTATCACTGAGCTAATCCGGTCAGTCATTCGTTTTATTTAAGTAACAAAATTACAGTCGGACTGAATCAGTACATCGAAATAGGTCCCTCTAGGTTCTGAAAACCGATTTAGGTCATAACATAAAAATAAGGTACTTTTAGGTCATATTAAATTTACTGAATATTATTAGTTTATACAAAAGACGGAAAAGAAATTAAAATTTCGCTGAATCTAAGGTTCGGAACAAAATAGGTTTGAACCTAAGAATCTGGGGCTTAATAATTATGTATGATATCTTAGCACATATTTGTCAGCGACATGTATAATAAGCTGCAAAAATAAAGTAAATCTATTGTACAAATGTAGAAAAGTAAGTAACTGATATAAATTAAACATGTATGAGCAGAGAATGAATAGTTTTATAGTTATAGTTAATTAAGGCATTAAATTCATAAGAAAGATGGGAACTACTTAGTACTTTAGAACCCATTGTATCCTTGAGTTGTCCTAAGTCATTATACAAATGTTGTATGTAAAAGATATATGGGAACAAATAAAATGAATGAATGATTATTTATTTCAATAATATTTTCCATAGAATAAACATGTGTTGTGTTGCAATGTCAGAATTATCATTAAAATTGTGTGCTATTAATTTCATAATTGGCATGGTCTTTACTGGTTATATAACTAAATAAGAAATATTGAAAGGTGATCAGAAAGTGAAATACTGCAACATGGTTCATAGCATTCTGTTTTGAAATCAAAAAGAGGTTTGTTTAATGCTTCATTTCAGTCATAAAGAAAGAAAGCAGGAATTAGAAATTTTTGTCTGTACATACATTCCATACCAGTGAATTTTCTTTTTCGTTTAAATTACAAGAAAAGAAACTGAAGAATCCATAAGTAGAAAATGAAACACAGAAGAAAAAGATTTTCTAATATAAATGCTTGACAATGACTGGTAAAATGGTAGTGGACAAGCATAGTATATATTACAATTGTAGCCTGAAAAGAAACAAAAGACCCCTATAGCAAAAAAGGAATCTAACAAAAATAATTGCTCATAAATACAAATGGAATCTGAATAATTTTATGTCAGTAATTGACATCCCTGGATAGAAAAAATATTGGCCTACTGAACATTAAATAATTTAATTTTTTCTAAATAAAATAACATGCTGTAAACAGGGTGAATCGGAACAGTGGGGTGATTAGGAACAAAACGTCACAATCGTACAAAAAAAAAGTTCTCAGAAATATTTCAGGTAATTTTTCCTTCCCAATTTTTTGCCAGTTAGCTAGCATACTAATGGATTGGAAAATTAAGTTTTATGCTGTTGGCTACATTATTGACCTGTGTAAAAGAGTTGACACAATATCCAAGAATTTTACAAATTTTTTGCTTCTCCAGAACTTTATTAATATATATATATATATATTTGCTGTTGTCAGTCTTTTGACTGGTTTGATGCAATCCTCCATCCCTTCCTATCCTGTGCTAACCTCTTCATTTCTACATACCCCTTACAGCCCACATCCTCAATTATCTGCTTCATATATTCTAATCTCTGTCTTCCTCTACAGTTCTTACCTTCGACTGTTCCCTCCACTAACAAATTAACCAATCCAACATGTCTCAAACTATGATCTGCCAGCCTGTCTCTTCTTTCCGCAAGCTTCTTCCACAAACTCTTTTCTCATCCATCATTTACAAAACTCGTTCATTTCTTACTTTGTCTGTCCACTTAATTTTCAGCATTCTTCTGTAGCACCACATTTCAAATGCCTCAATTTTCTTTATTTCCGGTATTCCTAAGTCCATGTTTCGCTACCATGAAGTGCTGTGCTCCACACAAAGAGTTTTAAAAAGTTATTTCTAATTCCTAGATCAATATTTGAAAGTAAAAGGTTTCTCTTTTTCATGAAGGCTCTTTTTGCTAGTGCTATTCTGCTTTTAACATCATTCCTGCTTCAGCCATTGGTGGTAATTTTACTTCCCAAGTAACAGAATTCACTTACTTCTCCTATTGCATCCTATCCTATTTTTTATATTTAATCTACTAATAGTATTGGTATCATTTCTGCTACATTTCATCACTTTTGTCTTGCTTTGATTTATATTCAATCCAAAATCTTCCTTCAGTATTTTGTTCATGCCATTTAGTAACTTCTCAATATCCTCAGCCTTCTCTGCTAACAAGACAATGTCATCAGCAAATCGTAGCATACTGATTTTTTCTCCCTGAAAACTTATGCCACATAGAAATTTTTCTCTGAATTTCTTAATTGCTTCTTCTACATACAAGTTGAATATTAACAGAGATAGACTACAACCTTGTCTCACACCCTTTTTAACTAATGCATGTCTCTCGTGATTCTCCACTTTTATTATGGCCACTTGATTCTTATATAGTTTATAGAGGATTCTTCTATCTAATACTTTAGACCTGACTTCTTTAAAATTTTGAACATCTTGTCCCACCTAACATTATCAAAAGCTTTTTCTAAATCAACAAATGCCATAAAAGGTATCTTTGTTTTTCTTGATCCGCCCTTCAAGTATTAATCTTAATGACAGAATTGCTTCCCTTGTACCGCGATTTTTCCTAAACCCAAACTGATCTTCACCTACTATCTCTTCTACTACTCTTTCCATCCTTCTGTATATTATCTGGTCAATAATTTTGAAGCATGTGTTGTTAGACTAATGGTGCGATAATTCTCACATTTGTCAGCTTGTGCTTTCTTTGGAAGTGTGAATATGATATTTTTATTAAAATCAGTTGTAATTTCTCCTGTTTCATAACTTTTTGATATCAGCTTGAATAATCTTTCAATTCCTTCCTCTCCTAGGGATTTAAGAAGTTCTGCAGGGATCTCATCTATTCCAACTGCCTTATTTACTTTCAAATCATTCAGAGCTTTATTAAATTCTGTCTTCAAAACAGGATCTCCTAAGTCATCAATGTCAACATCAGCTTCCTTTTCCATTACACTATTGTTCAAGTCATCTCCAACATACAGTTTCTCAATGTATTCTTTCCATCGGTTAGCTCTATCTTCTGAGCTTAAAAGAGGTTTCCCATCGGCAGCTTTAATGTTCATACCTCTTTTCTTCATTTCTCCAAAATTCTGTTTGATCTTTCTATATGCAACATCTACTTTACCTACGACCATTTTCTTTTCTACTTCTTCACACTTTTCTTGAAGCCATTTTTCTTTTGCTATTTTGCATTTCCTATTTATTTGATTTCTAAATTGCCTGTACTGCTCTCTTCCTGCTTCATCCTGAGCATTTTTGTACCTTCTCCTCTGATCCATTAGCTCCAAAATTTCTTCTGTGATCCAAGGTTTTCGGGCAGCTTGTTCCCTAAAGCCTAATGTTTCTTTACCAGCTTCATTATTTCGGTCTTTAATGCATTCCATTCGTCCTCAGTTGAGCTCCTTTCAGAGTTACTTCTTATGTAATTACAAACCCGTTAATATTGCAGGCTTAAGATTAATAGTATTTCAAATGACATACAAGTATGACTGTACTACAACAGGTGTCAGAAACAAAGCATTAGTGTTACCTATGGATATTCTGTATCTTGGTTACCATCCACCTGACAACCTCGACAGGAGAAGGTAGGATTGAAATAATGTTCACTTTGGAACTTCCAAAATAAATTTCAAACTATGTATTCTGAAAATAATTACATCACTCGGTGACCAATCTACAGCATCAAAACTTCTTTTCAGAAAACAAAATTAATTTTATTGCAGCTACAAACTGTGAGTCAAGCTGCAAATAACTCCCGAGAACCCCTAACTGAGATCATGTCTATTTCTGCACTATCACCTGAAGATAATCTTAGATGGATGCCTATCCTGCCGCTCTTCCGGTCTAACTGGTTGCCTACCCACTACATATTGCACCGAATCAGCTGCACACCGTACGTGACTGCTCTTCATGATTGCTTCCCAAGGACTGACCCCCTCCCAGATTTCGAAGATCTATTTAAAGAGGTTCAAGGGACTTCACAATATCTCAGCGATTTTTTCGACCATGTAACCTTATTTTTCCTATAATAAATCTGATATTTTTATGTGATATAGCCCATTGCCTAAACGTTAAAATCAGTCCTTTTATAATTCCTCTAGCTTTAGTGGTTTACTTGTAGAAAAATATTGAAGTGGTAAGCCCTAAATTTCCTCTCATCTTTCAGCTTCCAGTCTCCATTAGCATGCAATTATTCTAAATTTTACTTCTTCTATTCTGGCCAAACTACTGCATGGATTTTTACAAAGTCTTGGGAATTGTGCTCCAAAAAATTCTACTTTCTTTTAAATATACTCCCCCCTCTGTATTCACCCGAATTTTTCTACCATATGAAAACTAAACAATTTTCTTGAATTCAAATTTTTTGCCAAAAAATGTTACTTAACTTCTACCTACAAAATTTGAAATTTTTATATAATGTACTACAACATTTGGTGCACCGTTTTTTAGGGTAAATAAAATAGATGTATTAAGATGTCTAAAAGAAATTAATGTCTCTGTGCTCAAAACTTACTGAAATTAGAAATTCCAACTGACATACAAGTATGTACTATTAAAGTAAACACTTCAAAGTCTTTGAATCAAAGTGTTCAGACCACTATTCTCCATCAAAATATAAGAGCAATATTTAGTAAAATTGATGACATAACCTTATGCCTAGAAAAGATTCAAAATTCCATTAATTTTAATGTAGCAGTTTTGTGCATATCTGAACATCAATTGTCTGACACAGGAATATCTCAGCTGTCCATCACAAATTATAAACTAAGCTCTCATTTTTGTAGATGTAAAATGGAGAAACGAGGTGTTGCCAATTTTGTTAAAAATGATATTCAGTGCAACAGGGTAGGTTTAAGTAAGTACTGTATGGAACAACTGTTATAAAACTGAAAAATGTTAAGAAAGAGCTCATAGTAATAGCCCTGTAAGGGCTCCCTGTGGAGGCCACGCCTGTGGAGGTTCAGCCTGTGGGGGCTCAGCCTGTGGAGGCTCAACCTGTGGAAGTCCGGCCTGTGGAGGCTCAGACTGCACAGGCACAGCCTGTGGGGGCATAGCTTGTCGAGGCTCAAGCTGTAGAGGCAGAAAGTAGAGATAGTGGGTTGGAGGAAGTTGAGAAGGATGGGTGGGAGCTGGTAACAGGTCGTAGGAGAATCAGGATGAACAAGCCAGACACTTCAGTAATTGTGGGAAAAAATAGGTTTAGCCTGTTGCCAGAGTCAGGAGGAGAAGAGCCTCATGTAGATGTAGGAGTAGGTAAGATGCTGCAGACCTTTAAGAATAAGGGCATGCAGGGCAAGAATAGGAAAAAAAGGGTTCTGCTGCTAGGTAGTAGCCATGGGAGAGGCCCTCTTCTGCAGGATCAGTTAGGTATAGGATAAAAGGTCACAAGTTTTTTCAAACCTAGTGCAACATTAGGCCAGGCAATAGAGGATATAGGTTCCCTTTGTAGGAGTTTGTTAGGGTCCAAGCTGATATAGGGGTTAGTATCGGCTTCTCCACCTAAACTTAAAGTCATCCAAAAAGTTGTCGAAGTTCGTAAAAAGTTCTGTAACCATGTAAAACCTTGTGGAATGCCAACTGTAATAATTAATAAGGTCGCCACTTACAGATTAACCTCCTGTAAGAAAGGTACTAAAGTAGAAATGAAAGTCTGAATCCGGATAAATGAATTATATATTCTTAAAATGTTTCACAGAATTTACAAAATTCACAGTTAGCAATGGCAATCGGAGAAAATCATCAGCCGAAGATCACAAATCATGAAACAGAACAGACCGCACCACCCCAAAATGAAATTGAAAACTAAGATGAACACATGTCGGAAAGTTTTAGAATGTTACGTTGGCCATGCCGGTTTTAAAATGGCGCCGGTCGGCCATACTGCTCCTAGCCTGTCTACCCATAAGCCACCGCAAGCCTGAGCCGGTCTTCTCAAACTTCAGAACCCATAAGATACGTGCGGTCTCTTCAAACCAAATTGATGAACTGATGTCTCAGCCTGCATGGCTGATTTTTATCAAAATGGACTACTGACCTAGACAATAGTCTGTCTGGAAAAAGAACCTGTTAACTGAGTGCTACTCGAAAATTACAAGTTGAAGAGCGTAATGAGACAAGTTTAGTGATGTGTTGGGTTTTGTTTTTAGAGCTTCCAGACCGGTGAAAATTAATTTTGAAATTTGGTTAATTTAAACGCACATTTGTTTCGCGTATTGTGATACGTCATCCTACGTCACATGAAAATTGTGACCGCGCAAAGCTTCAAAATCTCAATTTAATATTATTTTCAAAGTGTTCCCCAGCCTTTGCTGAGTCCAGTGGTGTAAAAATCTTTTAAATCGGTTAAGGCTATCAGAAGTTATAGAATTTCTAAGTTTTACTGTTTTCGTAGCTTGTGCAACCGAAACTTCACTTTTTATTTAAATACAGTTGTGGCCTGAAACTAAATTTAAATTGAACCTTTATTTAATTTAAGTACTTTAGAAAAGTTTTTAGTTCGTGAAATATGTTAGTTAGGCAATGATCCAATTTTTAAAGTTCGTTGCTACGTCGCCATCACCAAGTTGACTGTTATTTACTTATATCTTCTATTTATTTGTTGATGGTTATCGAAAACTGAAGGAATATTGACTGGTTGCTTATTTTACTTGGTTACATTTACTTTTCAAGCTCTGAAACTGTAGATGTGGTGAAATTAAATATTGAACTAACTCCCATGTGGAGATGCTTTAAAATCATATTTACTGCTTTAAATTGGTCTGGAACTGCGAGTTATTAGTGAATTTAATATCAGATGGTGAAATTCTAATTATTGAAGTGCTTTACAGTGTTTAATTCAGTGGAACATTAGTGTTGTGGTTGCGTAAACAACCTGTGTATTTCACTTCAGAATTATCATGGATTACGCTCATTTAGGTAAGCTTATGGTTTATATTTTACTTGAAACTTCTTATTTATGGTTGCTATGTGTGGTTTATTTACTCTTCTGAACTTAAAGTGATGTTATTTCGGTTTCAACTATGGTATCGTGTACTGATGTTAACCTCAAACTTTGCCGGATTTTAACTGAATCTCGAAAATAGAGAGAAAGGTAGCTTACAAGTTTCACTAAGGATGATAGAGTAGTGATAGTGGGAGGTGCAGGAAATAGTGTTGATAGAAACGCGAGTTAAAGTATAGAGAGAGACCTGAGGAAGGTGTTGAAGGAGGCACAGCATACCAAGGTGGAGCTCATGCAGGTCCTAAGTCGCCATGACCGGCCACAATTGAACTATGCTGTGAGGCAGGTTAATGTGGAAACGGAAGTGCTACATGGGAAAGGCATTAGTTCTGTGTTGGGGGTTGTGCCTGTGAACACCATTGGTAGGTGGGGTTTCACTAGGCATGGTCTACACCTAAATAGAAGGGTGAAGGGAGTACTTTCTGAGTTGTTAGCCAAAGCAGTGAGGGAGCCCATTTCCAGTGATGATGGGGTCAGGACTGTGCCTTTTTTAGGTTAGGGGCTGCTGGTGAAGGGATAAAAATAGAATATCAAAGTGAAACTGATTGCAGATTCATGAAGGGGAAAGTCACTGATGTTAAAGAAATAGATGAAGTGGCTGAAACAATAACTGACTGCAGTACAAGTGAGAAAGAGGAGATAAATTCTGAAAATGTAAAGCCAGTAGTAAGGGTGTTAATGGTAAACTGTAGAAGTATAATGAACAAAGTAATCGAATTTGCAAACTTAATAGAAATACATGAATCACAAGTAATAATTGGGGTAGAGAGTTGGTTAAAAGAAGAAACACTAGACAGTGAGGTTTTTCCTGATGGTTACAGAGTGTACCACAGAGATAGAGGAGCAATTGGTGGAGGAGTTTTCATACTAGTTAACAAAAAATACCACAGTTCACTGGTGTTCATAGATCAAGACCATGAGTTACTTGGGGTAGATTTCTGGAGTAATAAAAAAGAAAAAATCAGAGTGTTGGCTGTTTACCGCAGTGGAAGAATGACAAAAGAGGATGAGGCTCTTGGAGAGAGATTAAATTCATACTCAGATTTCGGAGGTGAGAATAGAATGATCATCATTGGTGGAGATTTAAATTTACCAGGTGTAAACTGGGAATGAAATAAGATAAATAACACAAGGCATGGGCGTATCCAGTGAGGGGCAGAGGGGGGCTGCTGCCCCCCCTAGAAGAAAATTTAGTTGCCTTCAGTACGCTTCGACGAGTGAAGAACTAGTTAAGGAGCACTTTGGGAGAGAAAGATTGACTGGATTATGTCTGATGAGTGTGCGTCGAAATTTCGTGAAAGAACACCATGAGATATTCACAAACAAAATTATTGAAATTGAAAATCCAAGACAATTAATGTTTACATAAAAAACTAACTGACTTACGATCTTAATTAACTACATAGTAGGTCCTTAGATTAAGTAGTTGGGTTACTATATTAATCAATGATAAAAATAGTTTCCTGAATAGGTTTGAATTTGATTTTGTATTGTCATGTTTCAGTCCCCCACCCCACTTCCTCGAAACCAAAATGAGTTGCCCCCCCCTAGTTCAAATCCTGCCCCCCTTTAGTTCTGATCCTGGATACGCCCTTGACACAAGGGAACAAAGATTTGCAAATATCTTAATAAGGGAAGAGGATTTATACAAGTGGTTGAGCAAAACACTAAGGGAGAAAATATTTTGGATATATTTCTAATTAAGCCCAATGAAAACCTATTGAGGTATCAAGTAACTGAAGGAATAAGTGATCATGAAGCAGTTCTGATGGATATTAGAGGATTCAGTAAACCAGCAGCCAAAATTGAAGGGTGAAATAGGTACAATTATAAAAAGGCACAGGTTTCAAATTTGAAGAGATATTTCAGAGAACAATTCAGCAAATGGAAGGAAGGCTCAAGTACAGTGAGATGAGACAGTAATTTGGTACTAAAAGAGTAGAGTGGAAAGGCTAGTGCATAAGAATTAATTGGTCATCAAACTGCCAGAGCGTAATTGTAACAATAAGACTTAGTCTAGCGACAATGAGAGGGTTCGGTAGAAGGAGGCCCGGCAGTGAGCATATAGAGTCAGTGGAGACCGATCGGCGCATGATGTAGTAAGCATGCGAATTTGTGTATGTAGCGTAATGCATATGGGATGGTAATTTAAGCTCCTGAAAGACAAGTGGAGTAACGTTACTGTTATAGTTGATGAGTATTGAAGGTTTTAAGCAGTTTGGAGAACTATACATGAAGTTGAACTGTTTAAGTGAAGCACTGACTTAGATCGAAAAAACATATTGCTCAAGCCTGGGTCTACGTTACCGTAGTCGGATCTGTATCTTTGGCGACCAGTCTGTATTAGCCTTATCCACGGTCAGATTAAGTGATGTGTGTACTTTAGTAAGCGGTCATATCAGTTGAAGTTGGTTGTTGATTATGTACAATCAGCAGAAATAAACCTATGCATTCCAGTTTAATAAGAAACTACAACTTTCATTAAACTAAATCCCAGCCCACTTTTCCCGACAACAGTAGAGTCAAAGTGGGAAGAGTTCAAGGAGATAATAAGAAAAGGAGAAGAAAAATTTATTCCAAGTCAGAAAATAAAGAGAAGTAGAGAACGTATGTACTATAATAGGCAAGTGAGGAAGTTAAAGAGGTTGGTAAGAAAAGAACATAACAGAGTTAAGAGACAGCAGGGTAGTAGGGAATATTTAAAACAACTAAACAAGGCCTCAATAACAGCAAAGAAAATCGCTAAAGATGGGTTTAAGAAGAGTATTGTCAGTGCAGGAGGACCATTGAATGATGCATCTAGAAATTTCTATGGCTATATCAGGAAACTGAGGGGAAGGGAGGGTGTAGAGACACTTATAGATAAGGATGGAGAAGAAGTTACTGACGATTTTAAAAAGGCAGAGATTTTAAGTAACTGGTTCAGTGAAAGCATTAGGGACAATGA
Source organism: Vandiemenella viatica (assembly GCA_031002005.1). Lineage (NCBI taxonomy): Eukaryota > Metazoa > Arthropoda > Insecta > Orthoptera > Morabidae > Vandiemenella > Vandiemenella viatica. The sequence goes on from JARYHS010008075.1 coordinate 86,451,416, forward strand.
ATCAGAAACAGGAGGGTCAAATTCGTAGAACGAGCTTAACAACACAATTAGAAATGACGATAGTAAAAAAATTGATTTTCATCCTGAGGAAACCATGAAGGAAATAAGAAACCAGAAAAAAACATAAAGGGGCTGGTGAAGATAATATTACTACAGATATCTTAAAGATAGCCGGATGTGACATTGGACCTTATCTTGAAATATTATTTAAATTGAGTCTGGATACTTGCTGCTTACCACAGGACTGGAAAAGTGCAATAGTAGGACCGGTACATAAAGGAGGGGTGAGAAATAGAGTTGAGAATTACAGGCCAATCAGTTTGACATCAGTGGTAGGTAAATAAATGGAAAGATTGATACGCAACCACATCAGAAATATATGTGAGCAATGTAAGTGGTTTTCAAGTAGGCAACATGGGTTCAGGCAAGGATATTCATGCGAATCTCAGTTGGTGGGATATATGCAAGATATTTCAGATGAAATGAACAAGGGAGGCCAAATTGATAATGTAGCACTAGATCTGTAAAAGGCGTTTGACAGAGTAAGCCATAAAATGGTAGTAAATGATGTAAAAACCATTGGAGTGGATGAGAAAGTGATTTGCTGGGTAGAAGAATTTTTAAAAGGTAGAAAACAGAAAGTTATGGTAGGAAATGTAGTATCAAAAGAAATGAAAGTAAAAATGGGTGTGCCACAGGGTAGCGTATTGGGACCATTGCTATTCATTATTCTAATGAATAATTGTGTTGATTGTTTATATCTGAAATTAGATTGTTTGCAGATGAGATAATGCTGTATAAAAGAATCAAAACGATAGAGGATTGTAAACAGTTGCAGCATGATCTGGACAGGATATCTAGTTGGGTTGGTAAACATGGAATGAAGATAAATGCAAAGAAGAGTTAGCTTATTAGATACACAAATAAAAATCAAAAGGTTAATTATGAATATAAGGTGGGGAAAGAATTGCTTGCTGAAGACTTGAAATGTAAATATCTTGGCATTACTTTTGATAAACAAGCTTAACTGGGCAGGACACATTGGACTCGTGGTAGGAAAAGGTTTCAAAGTTCTGCACTTGTTGGAGAGAGTGATGAGGGGATGTACAAGAGAAGTAAAGGAATTGGGTTACAAATCTTTGGTCAGACCATTGCTCAAATATGGTAGTGTTTTATGGGACCCTCATTTTATGTATCAAATACAGGAGTTGGAGGGGATGCAAAAAAGGGCTGCTAGATTTGTTTCTGGAAATTATCGCAGAATGCAATGGGATTCATTGCAAGACAGGAGGAGGATGAGGAGGGTCATGGGAGTGTACAGGACATATATTGGCGATGAGGCATGGAAAGATATTGCAATAGGTATGAAAAGTAGTGCATGGAAGGGAAAAGATGACCATGACCACAAGCTGGCACTTGATTTCAGGCACAAGGGTGTGGGAAGATTCTCTTTTTTAGGTAAGGGTGTCAGGGTTTGGAATGAGTTACCAAGAGAAATGATGAATAATTTACCGAAAACTTTGAAAGAATTTAAAGATAAAATTTGTAGAGGGCAAATGTAGGTGGGTGCAGGATAGGGGAAGATGGATGTGTAGGGAAATTGCCACCGGAGCCTGTGCTCCATTGCAATTAAATTGAATTAAATTAAATTTTAGACTGTTTTTATCTCAGGTAGAGTCTTTGCTACTATGTTTTACAAATAACAAAAAAATAGTTTTGTGAAGATTATAATGTTGGCTTGCTTAATCACAGCAATGAGAAGCTAGATACGGAAGCTTTGATGTTGTCGTTAACTTAACGGCACTTGTAAATTTCCCTACAAGAATACAAATAATAGCACGACTGCATTATGGGGGGCCCCATGCCTAACCTCCCTGTCAGGACCTTTCTTTTTAGCTCTACAATTCCCCCGGATGGCGAAAACCAAGGGGGCCCCTTCTTCACATTTGATACGGGCCGCACGCTGTCTTAATCTTTCCCTGCAGGACTGCAGTAGATAATTTTTTTATGGATATTGGTAAGTACAGTAATTATGAAATACTTCCAATAATAAATGGAATCTCAGATCATGATGCCCAGCTGCTATGTATAAAGTCCAGAAACACTATTAAACAGATAAAGAAAAGCTGGGTATATAGGAGAAATATTAATGGATACAATATAAAACATTTAAGAGATTCCTTAAATAATGAACACTGTTCAGAAGTGTACACTGCATAGGGTGTTAATGCAAAATTTGATTCCTTTCTTTATACATTTCTAACACTTAAAAAGGAAGTTTCAAAAAAAGGAAAGATGTCAACACTCCAAACAGTGAATTGGGTAAGGGGTGAATAACAAAGGGTATTAGAGTATCTAGTAAAACAGAAAGGGACCTTTACTTAAAAGTAAGAGAATCAAATAACTATACACTGAAAGCTCATTGTAAACATTATTCTGAAATACTAAGAAATGTAATAAGAAAGGCCAAGAACAGGTATCTATAAGAGAAAATAGAGAATTCAGGCAATAAGATGAAAACTATGTAATAAAAACTGAAACAGGAAAATATGTAAATCACTCTAGAGACATAAAAATAGAACAAAATGGATCTGTCCATAGTGAAGGAGGAGAAGATTGTGAAATATTATAACAAATATTTTACCGTAGAGAAATTAGGCATAGAAAAGCAATCCCCACATAGTGCCCTAAGGCTTCTTCAGACTGCTTCCCAAACTGATAAGTGCAGATGCAACTGCCACCAATAACAGTATAAATAAATAAACTCATTAAACAATTAAAACCTAAAAATTCTTCCAGCTATGACAATATTTCAAGTAAATTACTGAAATGGTAATCATATTGTATCAATCGTGTACATGTTCACATTTTTAATGAGTATTTAATGCAAGGTGTGTTTCCAAATAGACTAAAATATATAGTTGTAAAATCGTTGTTTAAAAAAGAAGAAGCAACATGTGTAGATAACTATATTCACATTTCATTACTTTCCAGATTCTCAAAGATTATGAAGAAGTTATGTATCATAGAGTAATAAAACATGTTACACAATATAATATCCTCACTAATTCACAATTTGGGTTCAAAAGGATCATCCACAGAAATGGCAATATATTCATTTTTAAATAACACATTTGAGGAACTGAATAATAAAAGGAGCCTGTAAGTATAATTTGTGATCTTGCAAAAGCATTTGGGTGAATTATTTTGAAAAAAATGGAATACTATGGTATTTATCGAACCGCAGGTAAATGGTTTAAATCATACATGGAAAGTCGAATGCAAAAAGTTTCCATTTTTTATTTTAAAATAAGTAAAGATGCTTCATCAGACTGGGAGGAAATAAAACGTGAAATTCCACAAGGTTCTGTCCTGGGACCCCATCCTCTTTTTGTTGTTCATTAATATCTTTCCTGGAAACTTATCTGACAAAGTTAAGAGTGTTTTATTTGCTGATGACACTAGCCTGGCTGTGAGGAAAACATCCAACAGCAATCCAGAATTTAATGTAAATGAAGTACTTAGTGAAGTAGCAAATTGGTTTAAGACAAATTCATTAAAATTAAAATTTGAAAAAACACATAATATTAGGTTTAAAACAAAAAATTATGCATAGCCAGATTTACAAGTAAGCTATACAAATAACACAATCTTAGAAACAAAGAGTATAAAAGTCCTTGGTATTAAAATAGAGTAGACACTTTGTTCGTGCAAACATATCACTTCACTACTGAAGAAGTTAAGTAGTGTCACCTTTGCAATACACTCACTTTCTCATACATCAGATCCAGAATTATTGAAACAGGTGTACTCCTCATATTTCCATTCAGTGATGTCATATGGCATAATTTTTTGGGGAAACTCTACACAAAGTAAAAAAGTTTTCATACCACCTAAAAGAGCGGCTAGGATGCTGTGTAGGGTAAAACCAAGAACTTCTTGCAGACAACTTTTTAAAAAACTCAATATTCTTACAATAACTTCTCAGTATATATATTTTCTCATGTGCTTTGTTATAGATCATTTAAACCTGTTTGCATCTAATTCACAGGTACACAATTTCAAACAAGAAACAGAAATAACTTGCACAAAACACAAACATCTCTGTCATTAGTACAAAGAGGTGTTAATTATTCTGGGATACATCTGTTTAATAAACTTCTCAATAGAATAAAACAGTTTGCAGATAATAAAAATATATTTAAAGACGAACTGAGAAATTATCTTATTGGCAACTCCTTCTACTCCATTCAAAAATTCAAACAAAATAATTAATTGTATTCAATATGACATTTTGCAAAACTCATTTGTAAAAATTAATGTTTATTTTTATTCTCTTTATTTGTCTTTGTAACATGATTGTTTTCATTATGATTATGACTCATATTGTACGTATGTGTATTAATGAAGACATGTTTCGCATCCCAGAGGTCCTCCCTCAGCAGGAAACCATGAAACAAGATTGATAAATAAAAATAAAATATAAATCTGAGAGTTTAGGAATTATTTAACTATTTTTTCCTGGTGCCATGTGGCTTTCGATTTCAAAATCAAATATCTCCTCTGTACAATTTTACATCTGCAAAGTGTTTGTTTTAATCGTTATTACCTAAAGCACCTCTGAACATGAACATGAACATTTTCTATGTAAAAATGGGCCAAACTTTTTATAACCACAATGTTTACCAATTGTTTTGATCGAATTTCACTATTTACTTCAACTTATCACTTGAAAACTGCAAGAAAATGGTTCTAAACTTACTTTGTCATTGTATTGCAATTAGTTCAACAATCTTTCAACTAATTTTGGTGATTTATAAACAAAATTTAGGTTATATGACATAGGCCATACTAGTTATCAATCTTCACATCAAATAATGTTTTTTGTAGTTGTGTTATAAAAATATGGTTCACGGGGGTTTGGAACACCGAATATGTTATTAACTGGAAGCCTAAAGGCTCAATCAAAAAGGAGTAAAAGAAGAATTATAAACGAATCATCAACAGAAGATGACTTGGATTATTAAATACAAGAGAGTGATAAAGAATTAAAACTGTCCGAAACCTCTGAGAAAGACATTAAATTTAAAACTCCAGATAGGACAGTTTTTTAATACTTTTTATGACATAGACTTCCTAGTGGTTGATGTATATGGAAAAAAAGGGGGAAGGTGTACTGACTCTATGTCACCACAGTTCTTTACCCAGAAGATGATGGTTTTTGGGGTTTCCTACAAAAAAGTGCTTCAAACATGGAAATTTTCTGAGATGGATGAAGAGTTATTTTTTCTTCAAGGCATTCTCAGGAAACAATAGCCATCTCAAAACATCAAGACATCTTATTTTAAAAATATATTAAATTTCAAGAATGACATGATAGGTTTGAACCAATATTGAAGTTAGTGAATTTTCCAGAGTTAAAAATTTTTTTGAGAAAAAAATATGTTCAGATTCAAATAACTACTTTGATGCTTATCATGTGATCTGATTTACTGTCTTATTATTACTACTTGTTCCAAAAGACCCTATTTTATGTTTGGTCCATAGTGGGGGGGGGGGAGGGAACGAGGATTTTAACATGCATTCCGATTCACCCCTACCCGCGATTTGATTCACAATACCATTAAAAAATATTAGAGAATATAAAAAGTGCCCAAAGAATTATTCTTTCACTTGAAGCAACTTAACAATGTAAGATCCAAGTTTTTGGTCAAATTCATAATTAAAAATTTTCCACTTTTTTTTTACCTTAGAAGTTCAAGTGTATTCCGATTCATCCAGTTTTATGGTGCCAAACTATAATTCAGTCCTATTTATGAGAGCAATATGAAGATAAGGTGACAGATTTTATTACTTTTAAAATAATTGAAGTCTTTTACATTCATCTCTTGTAGTAATAATGAGTGCACATTTCTATAAAGTAAACTTTATAAAGTTGACTTTTGGATCGCCAAAAAAAAAAAAAAAAAAAACTGGAAATACTTATACTAGGAAATTTGTGTATGAGTGCTCACAGTTTTCTCCTTCAAAAAAGTAACTGCAACCACAAATCGGGCATATTAGTAAACTGTCAATCTAATAGCCTTTAAGAAAAGATGAATGGCTATTCTACTATGTAGTCAAAATGTCATTCACTTGTACTTTCATTCCCATAAGAAAAAAGTGAGTCATATTTCTGTATACTTGTTTTATTTATTAATTTAATCTCTTTTATGCCCTATTACCCAGTGCTAAGCATTTAAAATGACTTAAGACACAAAATCATTGTCAGTTTCTCCTCCTGTACCACAATTACAGAATAGAAAGCATTGTCAGTGTTTCTTCTAACAATCATATTACATGGGGAAAAAAGAAAAAAAAAAATTAGGAAAGCTGAAATGCAAAACCTGAAAAGGTAATGAGAAACAATTGACCATACTAAGTACTAATCAAATATACGAAAACTGGAATCAGTCTAGTTAACACTTTGTTGGAAATACTGCTTTTGCCGTATCTTTGCTTAGCTAGGCAATATTGTCATAAAAACTACATTAGCAAAGAAAAACTTCAAAAGCTACTAATTAATGACAACTTGTAATTAAAAAAAGACTTAATAGCCTACATAACCACATCTCTTACGTTGTAAACAAACTCCAAATTCCTGCCCTCCCCACATCTCTTTAAGACAAAGTCTGCTAAGAAAACATTTCATGTGGGCAGATGAATTCAGTTTATTACCGAGCGCAGTGGGTGAATGGTACTTTTCTGGCCTCGCATTTGAGAGGATGCAGGTTCAAATCCCCACAGGGCCATCCAGATTTGGGTTTTCCATGGTTTCCCCAAATCACTCCAGGTGAATGCTGGGATGTTTCCTTTAAAACAGCCAGGTCCAAAATTCCTTCACATTCCTTACCCCCCTGATCTAAACGTTGATGAAATGCAAAGTCATTTTTTTTAAAAAAAACCGTTTAGCATATATGAGCAGATGTGATTTATGAGCTCCACAAAATTAGTCGATGATCTCCATTCTCTAGTTTGTCTGAAGTAAAATCAATATTAAAAACAAACATTTAACATTGTCGATATTAACATAATAAATGTCTTGTAAATCCAGAAACATTGCATGTGAAGATGACTGGACAGAGTAATACATACTAAATCAAAAAATTACCAAACCTAGTCCAGCAAGAACAGTTATAGGTGACATCTGAAAAGGTCATTGTTGGCAGAACAGATTCATTTCTGTATATCTCTCTTGTTCCTTCTCGAATTTTTATGGAAGGTGTGTTTTTGTGGACCAAAATGTTCTTCAGGCTCACCTTCTGACAATGATAGACTACCACAAGGACCTTTCCAAAGCAATAGATCTCATTTTAAAACACCCAGCCACCACTGCCTATTCAAAACCCTCTCACAGGGGAATCTTTTCCTATTATTGGACACGTCATTTGCACTACTACTTACCACATTTACCAATATATCTGCCTCCAATGCATAGCTTCTTTGTTTGGCCTCATCACTAAACAACTGTTCATCCGGATTAGTGATCACAGACAAACGGTATATGCTGCCAACCTATACTGTGCAGTTACAGCCATCCCAGATCACACAACTATAACATCTCAACATCTGTTTTGCAGAGAGAGTTGTCAGAGATTAATTTCAATTTAATTTAATTGGAGTGTTTGCTCCAAAGGAAATTTCCCTACATATTCATTTTTCCCCTTTCCTTTTCTCAGCAACTTTTGCCTTCTACTAATTTCAACTTTAAATTATTTTACCTTTTTGACAAATTACTCATCATTTCTGTTGGTAATTTATTCCAATTGCTCACCCCCTTAACTATAAAAGAAAATCTTCTCACACCCTTATGCCCGAAATCAAGTGCCAGCTTGTCGTCATGGTTATCTTTTCACTTCCATGTACCTCTTCCACCAGTATCTTCCCAGTATTTTGTAATATTGTAAACTCCAGAAAAAAAAGCTATAATTTTCCTATATACTTCAGCAGGCTGCTTATCACTGCAAAATCTGGAGGAATTTTTGAATCTCCAGTTTGGAAATAAAATTTGAGTGTGTGTATATTTTTGAAAGTTAAAGGTTGCCAGATTTCATTTCAGACCTCCACTAAACACCCAAATTATTTTCATATCCTATGAATTTTCAATTTGTTTTTTTACCATGTTAAGCGCTAATACATACTAAACTTAATCCATAATCTGAAGGTTGATTAGATTCTGCCTGAACGAGGCATACTAAGTCATTGTAACAGAGGTAGGACCCTAGTTCATTTCTTCTGGGACCTACAGTTTTAACATGGAATTTAAACACAGAACATGCTGGTGTAGTTCATATAATCAAACAAAACTCTAAAAATGTCTGCCCTCATAATAATTTGATCCCAGGACTGGAGCCAGAAACTTTGAAAATGAACACCTTAATCACTGAGCTACCAGACCACTCAGATACATAAAGAGTACTGCATAGCTAAAAATTTCTAAGTCAAAGAGTTCAGAACTTATGATGATGTGACAGATGGATTTACATACAGGTTGATTTACAGACAGATGGACAAATGAGCAAATAAGTAATGTCTCCATTTCCAGTACAGAAGGTAAGGGGACTTCGTAGTTCATTAAAGATGTTACGTCCTGTTTTCTCACATATCTTGTCAAAATCTATCCATAATAATTTGAATAATGAAACTGCTGTTATGCAATGAAAACAAGGAATGATAACAACAATAAACAATCACTTGCCACAGATTAAGGCATGAGGGCTAGGACAAACACAAAAACATCAACATACCAGTGTCGGATCAATGGGTGGGGGGAGAGGGCAAACTGGGGTGTTTGCACCTGGCAACAAGTGGCAAAATTTTGTTTGAAAGCGTGGTAAACTGGAAATTCTTATGGCACCGACCTTTTTTAGCTCTACTGCCGCTCAGATGGGCGGAAAATCAAAGAATATCTCTACACTGTCCCGGGCAGCAATGTCAAGTTTTTGTCCTGGCTCAGGTAATTCCTAGATCCATTACTGGGACACACTTAACAATATTTTGGTAAAAACCATTAACCATGTAAGAGCCATATGTCTTACCTTTTACATGATTAGGGTTTTATATCAAATATTGCAAATTATGTCCATGTTTTTGTGTTCATCCTATCTTACCTGCCTTCATCTGTGATAAGTGACAGGTTATGTTGCCTAACCTTCTACAGCCTAATTTTTCTATTGGCAATACAGTTTTAATTACAAGTGTCTAGCAAATTCAGGACCTAAAGGTCATAAAAAGCACATTATAAAAATAAAGTGCAGTAATGAATCATAAAATTTGAATAAGCATTATTACATCTAAAGGTTTTATTACAGTTTCAAATTCATTACCAGTCAGGGACATTACACGAAGTGGGAGACTTTCTCCCATTTCATAGGCACTCTTG
>JARYHS010008075.1:86461836-86525558 GCA_031002005.1 Vandiemenella viatica
TTTTAAAATAAATCCATTTAATTTATACATAAACGTAGTCTGTTTACCCTCCAAGTTCTGCTTCACCCTCAGACTCTGTGAGGGATCATTCTTATATCACTTATATTTGCAGAGTCTTGGAGCTTATGATTCACGTAGTAATAGATACAGCTAAGGATGGAGACTGGCTGGATCGCCCAGTTGACATTAACTTGGATCGATGTAGAAGAAGGAAACGAAATTTTTGAGAAGGAAGGGGGAAAGGAAGCAGCCGTAGCCTGTCAATAAGGCACTTTTCTGGCAACACCACAGAATACCATTTCAGAACAGCCAATGGGGGTGTTCGAATCCAGGGCATCCCCCGAGTCCAAATTACTCACCCACGGCCTGTATCACTGAGCTAATCCGGTCAGTCATTCGTTTTATTTAAGTAACAAAATTACAGTCGGACTGAATCAGTACATCGAAATAGGTCCCTCTAGGTTCTGAAAACCGATTTAGGTCATAACATAAAAATAAGGTACTTTTAGGTCATATTAAATTTACGAATATTATTAGTTTATACAAAAGACGGAAAAGAAATTAAAATTTCGTGAATCTAAGGTTCGGAACAAAATAGGTTTGAACCTAAGAATCTGGGGCTTAATAATTATGTATGATATCTTAGCACATATTTGTCAGCGACATGTATAATAAGCTGCAAAAATAAAGTAAATCTATTGTACAAATGTAGAAAAGTAAGTAACTGATATAAATTAAACATGTATGAGCAGAGAATGAATAGTTTTATAGTTATAGTTAATTAATGCATTAAATTCATAAGAAAGATGGGAACTACTTAGTACTTTAGAACCCATTGTATCCTTGAGTTGTCCTAAGTCATTATACAAATGTTGTATGTAAAAGATATATGGGAACAAATAAAATGAATGAATGATTATTTATTTCAATAATATTTTCCATAGAATAAACATGTGTTGTGTTGCAATGTCAGAATTATCATTAAAATTGTGTGCTATTAATTTCATAATTGGCATGGTCTTTACTGGTTATATAACTAAATAAGAAATATTGAAAGGTGATCAGAAAGTGAAATACTGCAACATGGTTCATAGCATTCTGATTTGAAATAAAAAAGAGGTTTGTTTAATGCTTCATTTCAGTCATAAAGAAAGAAAGCAGGAATTAGAAATTTTTGTCTGTACATACATTCCATACCAGTGAATTTTCTTTTTCGTTTAAATTACAAGAAAAGAAACTGAAGAATCCATAAGTAGAAAATGAAACACAGACGAAAAAGATTTTCTAATATAAATACTTGACAATGACTGGTAAAATGGTAGTGGACAAGCATAGTATATATTACAATTGTAGCCTGAAAAGAAACAAAAGACCCCTATAGCAAAAAAGGAATCTAACAAAAATAATTGCTCATAAATACAAATGGAATCTGAATAATTTTATGTCAGTAATTGACATCCCTGGATAGAAAAATATTGGCCTACTGAACATTAAAATAATTTAATTTTTTCTAAATAAAATAACATGCTGTAAAACAGGGTGAATCGGAACAGTGGGGTGATTAGGAACAAAACGTCACAATCGTACAAAAAAAAAGTTCTCAGAAATATTTCAGGTAATTTTTCCTTCCCAATTTTTTGCCAGTTAGCTAGCATACTAATGGATTGGAAAATTAAGTTTTATGCTGTTGGCTACATTATTGACCTGTGTAAAAGAGTTGACACAATATCCAAGAATTTTACAAATTTTTTGCTTCTCCAGAACTTTATTAATATATATATATATATATATTTGCTGTTGTCAGTCTTTTGACTGGTTTGATGCAATCCTCCATCCCTTCCTATCCTGTGCTAACCTCTTCATTTCTACATACCCCTTACAGCCCACGTCCTCAATTATCTGCTTCATATATTCTAATCTCTGTCTTCCTCTACAGTTCTTACCTTCGACTGTTCCCTCCACTAACAAATTAACCAATCCAGCATGTCTCAAAATATGATCTGCCAGCCTGTCTCTTCTTTCCGCAAGCTTCTTCCACAAACTTCTTTTCTCATCCATCATTTACAAAACTCGTTCATTTCTTACTTTGTCTGTCCACTTAATTTTCAGCATTCTTCTGTAGCACCACATTTCAAATGCCTCAATTTTCTTTATTTCCGGTATTCCTAAAGTCCATGTTTCGCTACCATGAAGTGCTGTGCTCCACACAGAGAGTTTTAAAAAGTTATTTCTAATTCCTAGATCAATATTTGAAAGTAAAAGGTTTCTCTTTTTCATGAAGGCTCTTTTTGCTAGTGCTATTCTGCTTTTAACATCATTCCTGCTTCAGCCATTGGTGGTAATTTTACTTCCCAAGTAACAGAATTCACTTACTTCTCCTATTGCATCCTATCCTATTTTTATATTTAATCTAATAGTATTGGTATCATTTCTGCTACATTTCATCACTTTTGTCTTGCTTTGATTTATATTCAATCCAAAATCTTCCTTCAGTATTTTGTTCATGCCATTTAGTAACTTCTCAATATCCTCAGCCTTCTCTGCTAACAAGACAATGTCATCAGCAAATCGTAGCATACTGATTTTTTCTCCCTGAAAACTTATGCCACATAGAAATTTTTCTCTGAATTTCTTAATTGCTTCTTCTACATACAAGTTGAATATTAACAGAGATAGACTACAACCTTGTCTCACACCCTTTTTAACTAATGCATGTCTCTCGTGATTCTCCACTTTTATTATGGCCACTTGAATCTTATATAGTTTATAGAGGATTCTTCTATCTAATACTTTAGACCTGACTTCTTTAAAATTTTGAACATCTTGTCCCACCTAACATTATCAAAAGCTTTTTCTAAATCAACAAATGCCATAAAAGTATCTTTGTTTTTCTTGATCCGCCCTTCAAGTATTAATCTTAATGACAGAATTGCTTCCCTTGTACCGCGATTTTTCCTAAACCCAAACTGATCTTCACCTACTATCTCTTCTACTACTCTTTCCATCCTTCTGTATATTATTCTGGTCAATAATTTTGAAGCATGTGTTGTTAGACTAATGGTGCGATAATTCTCACATTTGTCAGCTTGTGCTTTCTTTGGAAGTGTGAAGATGATATTTTTATTAAAATCAGTTGGAATTTCTCCTGTTTCATAACTTTTTGATATCAGCTTGAATAATCTTTCAATTCCTTCCTCTCCTAGGGATTTAAGAAGTTCTGCAGGGATCTCATCTATTCCAACTGCCTTATTTACTTTCAAATCATTCAGAGCTTTATTAAATTCTGTCCTCAAAACAGGATCTCCTAAGTCATCAATGTCAACATCAGCTTCTTTTTCCATTACACTATTGTTCAAGTCATCTCCAACATACAGTTTCTCAATGTATTCTTTCCATCGGTTAGCTCTATCTTCTGAGCTTAAAAGAGGTTTCCCATCGGCAGCTTTAATGTTCATACCTCTTTTCTTCATTTCTCCAAAATTCTGTTTGATCTTTCTATATGCAACATCTACTTTACCTACGACCATTTTCTTTTCTACTTCTTCACACTTTTCTTGAAGCCATTTTTCTTTTGCTATTTTGCATTTCCTATTTATTTGATTTCTAAATTGCCTGTACTGCTCTCTTCCTGCTTCATCCTGAGCATTTTTGTACCTTCTCCTCTGATCCATTAGCTCCAAAATTTCTTCTGTGATCCAAGGTTTTCGGGCAGCTTGTTCCCTAAAGCCTAATGTTTCTTTACCAGCTTTCATTATTTCGGTCTTTAATGCATTCCATTCGTCCTCAGTTGAGCTCCTTTCAGAGTTACTTCTTATGTAATTACAAACCCGTTAATATTGCAGGCTTAAGATTAATAGTATTTCAAATGACATACAAGTATGACTGTACTACAACAGGTGTCAGAAACAAAGCATTAGTGTTACCTATGGATATTCTGTATCTTGGTTACCATCCACCTGACAACCTCGACAGGAGAAGGTAGGATTGAAATAATGTTCACTTTGGAACTTCCAAATAAATTTCAAACTATGTATTCTGAAAATAATTACATCACTCGGTGACCAATCTACAGCATCAAAACTTCTTTTCAGAAAACAAAATTAATTTTATTGCAGCTACAAACTGTGAGTCAAGCTGCAAATAACTCCCGAGAACCCCTAACTGAGATCATGTCTATTTCTGCACTATCACCTGAAGATAATCTTAGATGGATGCCTATCCTGCCGCTCTTCCGGTCTAACTGGTTGCCTACCCACTACATATTGCACCGAATCAGCTGCACGCCGTACGTGACTGCTCTTCATGATTGCTTCCCAAGGACTGACCCCCTCCCAGATTTCGAAGATCTATTTAAAGAGGTTCAAGGGACTTCACAATATCTCAGCGATTTTTTCGACCATGTAACCTTATTTTTCCTATAATAAATCTGATATTTTTATGTGATATAGCCCATTGCCTAAACGTTAAAATCAGTCCTTTTATAATTCCTCTAGCTTTAGTGGTTTACTTGTAGAAAAATATTGAAGTGGTAAGCCCTAAATTTCCTCTCATCTTTCAGCTTCCAGTCTCCATTAGCATGCAATTATTCTAAATTTTACTTCTTCTATTCTGGCCAAACTACTGCATGGATTTTTACAAAGTCTTGTGAATTGTGCTCCAAAAAATTTTACTTTCTTTTAAATATACTCCCCCCTCTGTATTCATCCGAATTTTTCTACCATATGAAAACTAAACAATTTTCTTGAATTCAAATTTTTGCCAAAAAATGTTACTTAACTTCTACCTACAAAATTTGAAATTTTTATATAATGTACTACAACATTTGGTGCACCTTTTTTAGGGTAAATAAAATAGATGTATTAAGATGTCTAAAAGAAATTAATGTCTCTGTGCTCAAAACTTACTGAAATTAGAAATTCCAACTGACATACAAGTATGTACTATTAAAGTAAACACTTCAAAGTCTTTGAATCAAAGTGTTCAGACCACTATTCTCCATCAAAATATAAGAGCAATATTTAGTAAAATTGATGACATAACCTTATGCCTAGAAAAGATTCAAAATTCCATTAATTTTAATGTAGCAGTTTTGTGCATATCTGAACATCAATTGTCTGACACAGGAATATCTCAGCTGTCCATCACAAATTATAAACTAAGCTCTCATTTTTGTAGATGTAAAATGGAGAAACGAGGTGTTGCCAATTTTGTTAAAAATGATATTCAGTGCAACAGGGTAGGTTTAAGTAAGTACTGTATGGAACAACTGTTATAAAACTGAAAAATGTTAAGAAAGAGCTCATAGTAATAGCCCTGTAAGGGCTCCCTGTGGAGGCCACGCCTGTGGAGGTTCAGCCTGTGGGGGCTCAGCCTGTGGAGGCTCAACCTGTGGAAGTCCGGCCTGTGGAGGCTCAGACTGCACAGGCACAGCCTGTGGGGGCTGAGCTTGTCGAGGCTCAAGCTGTAGAGGCAGAAAGTAGAGATAGTGGGTTGGAGGAAGTTGAGAAGGATGGGTGGGAGCTGGTAACAGGTCGTAGGAGAATCAGGATGAACAAGCCAGACACTTCAGTAATTGTGGGAAAAAATAGGTTTAGCCTGTTGCCAGAGTCAGGAGGAGAAGAGCCTCATGTAGATGTAGGAGTAGGTAAGATGCTGCAGACCTTTAGGAATAAGGGCATGTAGGGCAAGAATAGGAAAAAAAGGGTTCTGCTGCTAGGTAGTAGCCATGGGAGAGGCCCTCTTCTGCAGGATCAGTTAGGTATAGGATAAAAGGTCACAAGTTTTTTCAAACCTAGTGCAACATTAGGCCAGGCAATAGAGGATATAGGTTCCCTTTGTAGGAGTTTGTTAGGGTCCAAGCTGATATAGGGGTTAGTATCGGCTTCTCCACCTAAACTTAAAGTCATCCAAAAAGTTGTCGAAGTTCGTAAAAAGTTCTGTAACCATGTAAAACCTTGTAGAATGCCAACTGTAATAATTAATAAGGTCGCCACTTACAGATTAACCTCCTGTAAGAAAGGTACCGTACTAAAGTAGAAATGAAAGTCTGAATCCGGATAAATGAATTATATATTCTTAAAATGTTTCACAGAATTTACAAAATTCACAGTTAGCAATGGCAATCGGAGAAAATCATCAGCCGAAGATCACAAATCATGAAACAGAACAGACCGCACCACCCCAAAATGAAATTGAAAACTAAGATGAACACATGTCGGAAAGTTTTAGAATGTTACGTTGGCCATGCCGGTTTTAAAATGGCGCCGGTCGGCCATACTGCTCCTAGCCTGTCTACCCATAAGCCACCGCGAGCCTGAGCCGGTCTTCTCAAACTTCAGAACCCATAAGATACGTGCGGTCTCTTCAAACCAAATTGATGAACTGATGTCTCAGCCTGCATGGCTTACTTTTATCAAAATGGACTACTGACCTAGACAATAGTCTATCTGGAAAAAGAACCTGTTAACTGAGTGCTACTCGAAAATTACAAGTTGAAGAGCGTAATGAAACAAGTTTAGTGATGTGTTGGTTTTTGTTTTTAGAGCTTCCAGACCGGTGAAAATTAATTTTGAAATTTGGTTAATTTAAACGCACATTTGTTTCGCGTATTGTGATACGTCATCCTACGTCACATGAAAATTGTGACCGCGCAAAGCTTCAAATCTCAATTTAATATTATTTTCAAAGTGTTCCCCAGCCTTTGCTGAGTCCAGTGGTGTAAAAATCTTTTAAATCGGTTAAGGCTATCAGAAGTTATAGAATTTCTAAGTTTTACTGTTTTCGTAGCTTGTGCAACCGAAACTTCACTTTTTATTTAAATACAGTTGTGGCCTGAAACTAAATTTAAATCGAACCTTTATTTAATTTAAGTACTTTAGAAAAGTTTTTAGTTCGTGAAATATGTTAGTTAGGCAATGATCCAATTTTTAAAGTTCGTTGCTACGTTGCCATCACCAAGTTGACTGTTATTTACTTATATCTTCTATTTATTTGTTGATGGTTATCGAAAACTGAAGGAATATTGACTGGTTGCTTATTTTACTTGGTTACATTTACTTTTCAAGCTCTGAAACTGTTTAGATGTGGTGAAATTAAATATTGAACTAACTCCCATGTGGAGATGCTTTAAAATCATATTTACTGCTTTAAATTGGTCTGGAACTGCGAGTTATTAGTGAATTTAATATCAGATGGTGAAATTCTAATTATTGAAGTGCTTTACAGTGTTTAATTCAGTGGAACATTAGTGTTGTGGTTGCGTAAACAAACCTGTGTATTTCACTTCAGAATTATCATGGATTACGCTCATTTAGGTAAGCTTATGGTTTATATTTTACTTGAAACTTCTTATTTATGGTTGCTATGTGTGGTTTATTTACTCTTCTGAACTTAAAGTGATGTTATTTCGGTTTCAACTATGGTATCGTGTACTGATGTTAACCTCAAACTTTGCCGGATTTTAACTGAATCTCGAAAATAGAGAGAAAGGTAGCTTACAAGTTTCACTAAGGATGATAGAGTAGTGATAGTGGGAGGTGCAGGAAATAGTGTTGATAGAAACGCGAGTTATAGTATAGAGAGAGACCTGAGGAAGGTGGTGAAGGAGGCACAGCATACCAAGGTGGAGCTCATGCAGGTCCTAAGTCGCCATGACCGGCCACAATTGAACTATGCTGTGAGGCAGGTTAATGTGGAAACGGAAGTGCTACATGGGAAAGGCATTAGTTCTGTGTTGGGGGTTGTGCCTGTGAACACCATTGGTAGGTGGGGTTTCACTAGGCATGGTCTACACCTAAATAGAAGGGTGAAGGGAGTACTTTCTGAGTTGTTAGCCAAAGCAGTGAGGGACAGGGGCGTAGCTACTATGGGGCTAGGCGGTGCACGGCACCGGGGCCCCTAAGCTTAGGGGGCCCCCAAGCATACCTCAGGGCTCCCAAAGCGCACCTCTAGGGGCCCCCAGCGCACTTCAGAGGGCCCAACGGGACTTCACGACAAACTGGCGACTTTTTTTAATATATATATATAGCGCTACCGTCGTCGTCCAAAGGGCTCCTGACACACAGGGAGCCCCTCACAAAGGGCCCTCACTGCTCAGAGGGCCCCCAACCACTCCTCGGGAGCCCCCAGCCTCAGCTCAGGGGGCCTCAACAAGCAACACAAAGCAAAAAAAAAAAGGTCGCCCATCTGGCCTGAGGGCCCAAAATAAATTTTTTGCACCGGGGCCCTTGTTAACCTAGCTACGCCACTGGTGAGGGAGCCCATTTCCAGTGATGATGGGGTCAGGACTGTGCCTTTTTTAGGTTAGGGGCTGCTGGTGAAGGGATAAAAATAGAATATCAAAGTGAAACTGATTGCAGATTCACGAAGGGGAAAGTCACTGATGTTAAAGAAATAGATGAAGTGGCTGAAACAATAACTGACTGCAGTACAAGTGAGAAAGAGGAGATAAATTCTGAAAATGTAAAGCCAGTAGTAAGGGTGTTAATGGTAAACTGTAGAAGTATAATGAACAAAGTAATCGAATTTGCAAACTTAATAGAAATACATGAACCACAAGTAATGATTGGGGTAGAGAGTTGGTTAAAAGAAGAAACACTAGACAGTGAGGTTTTTCCTGATGGTTACAGAGTGTACCACAGAGATAGAGGAGCAATTGGTGGAGGAGTTTTCATACTAGTTAACAAAAAATACCACAGTTCACTGGTGTTCATAGATCAAGACCATGAGTTACTTGGGGTAGATTTCTGGGGTAATAAAAAAGAAAAAATCAGAGTGTTGGCTGTTTACCGCAGTGGAAGAATGACAAAAGAGGATGAGGCTCTTGGAGAGAGATTAAATTCATACTCAGATTTCGGAGGTGAGAATAGAATGATCATCATTGGTGGAGATTTAAATTTACCAGGTGTAAACTGGGAATGAAATAAGATAAATAACACAAGGCATGGGCGTATCCAGTGAGGGGCAGAGGGGGGCTGCTGCCCCCCCTAGAAGAAAATTTAGTTGCCTTCAGTACGCTTCGACGAGTGAAGAACTAGTTAAGGAGCACTTTGGGAGAGAAAGATTGACTGGATTATGTCTGATGAGTGTGCGTCGAAATTTCGTGAAAGAACACCATGAGATATTCACAAACAAAATTATTGAAATTGAAAATCCAAGACAATTAATGTTTACATAAAAAACTAACTGACTTACGATCTTAATTAACTACATAGTAGGTCCTTAGATTAAGTAGTTGGGTTACTATATTAATCAATGATAAAAATAGTTTCCTGAATAGGTTTGAATTTGATTTTGTATTGTCATGTTTCAGTCCCCCACCCCACTTCCTCGAAACCAAAATGAGTTGCCCCCCCCCTAGTTCAAATCCTGCCCCCCTCTAGTTCTGATCCTGGATACACCCTTGACACAAGGGAACAAAGATTTGCAAATATCTTAATAAGGGAAGAGGATTTATACAAGTGGTTGAGCAAAACACTAAGGGAGAAAATATTTTGGATATATTTCTAATTAAGCCCAATGAAAACCTATTGAGGTATCAAGTAACTGAAGGAATAAGTGATCATGAAGCAGTTCTGATGGATATTAGAGGATTCAGTAAACCAGCAGCCAAAATTGAAGAGTGAAATAGGTACAATTATAAAAAGGCACAGGTTTCAAATTTGAAGAGATATTTCAGAGAACAATTCAGCAAATGGAAGGAAGGCTCAAGTACAGTGAGATGAGACAGTAATTTGGTACTAAAAGAGTAGAGTGGAAAGGCTAGTGCATAAGAATTAATTGGTCATCAAACTGCCAGAGCGTAATTGTAACAATAAGACTTAGTCTAGCGACAATGAGAGGGTTCGGTAGAAGGAGGCCCGGCAGTGAGCATATAGAGTCAGTGGAGACCGATCGGCGCATGATGTAGTAAGCATGTGAATTTGTGTATGTAGCGTAATGCATGTGGGATGGTAATTTAAGCTCCTGAAAGACAAGTGGAGTAACGTTACTGTTATAGTTGATGAGTATTGAAGGTTTTAAGCAGTTTGGAGAACTATACATGAAGTTGAACTGTTTAAGTGAAGCGCTGACTTAGATCGAAAAAACATATTGCTCAAGCCTGGGTCTACGTTACCGTAGTCGGATCTGTATCTTTGGCGACCAGTCTGTATTAGCCTTATCCACGGTCAGATTAAGTGATGTGTGTACTTTAGTAAGCGGTCATATCAGTTGAAGTTGGTTGTTGATTATGTACAATCAGCAGAAATAAACCTATGCATTCCAGTTTAATAAGAAACTACAACTTTCATTAAACTAAATCCCAGCCCGCTTTTCCCGACAACAGTAGAGTCAAAGTGGGGAGAGTTCAAGGAGATAATAAGAAAAGGAGAAGAAAAATTTATTCCAAGTCAGAAAATAAAGAGAAGTAGAGAACGTATGTACTATAATAGGCAAGTGAGGAAGTTAAAGAGGTTGGTAAGAAAAGAACATAACAGAGTTAAGAGACAGCAGGGTAGTAGGGAATATTTAAAACAACTAAACAAGGCCTCAATAACAGCAAAGAAAATCGCTAAAGATGGGTTTAAGAAGAGTATTGTCAGTGCAGGAGGACCATTGAATGATGCATCTAGAAATTTCTATGGCTATATCAGGAAACTGAGGGGAAGGGAGGGTGTAGAGACACTTATAGATAAGGATGGAGAAGAAGTTACTGACGATTTTAAAAAGGCAGAGATTTTAAGTAACTGGTTCAGTGAAAGCATTAGGGACAATGAATCAGAAACAGGAGGGTCAAATTCGTAGAACGAGCTTAACAACACAATTAGAAATGACGATAGTAACAAAATTGATTTTCATCCTGAGGAAACCATGAAGGAAATAAGAAACCAGAAAAAAACATAAAGGGGCTGGTGAAGATAATATTACTACAGATATCTTAAAGATAGCCGGATGTGACATTGTACCTTATCTTGAAATATTATTTAAATTGAGTCTGGATACTTGCTGCTTACCACAGGACTGGAAAAGTGCAATAGTAGGACCGGAACATAAAGGAGGGGTGAGAAATAGAGTTGAGAATTACAGGCCAATCAGTTTGACATCAGTGGTAGGTAAATTAATGGAAAGATTGATACGCAACCACATCAGAAATATATGTGAGCAATGTAAGTGGTTTTCAAGTAGGCAACATGGGTTCAGGCAAGGATATTCATGCGAATCTCAGTTGGTGGGATATATGCAAGATATTTCAGATGAAATGAACAAGGGAGGCCAAATTGATAATGTAGCACTAGATCTGTAAAAGGCGTTTGACAGAGTAAGCCATAAAATGGTAGTAAATGATGTAAAAACCATTGGAGTGGATGAGAAAGTGATTTGCTGGGTAGAAGAATTTTTAAAAGGTAGAAAACAGAAAGTTATGGTAGGAAATGTAGTATCAAAAGAAATGGAAGTAAAAATGGGTGTGCCACAGGGTAGCGTATTGGGACCATTGCTATTCATTATTCTAATGAATAATTGTGTTGATTGTTTATATCTGAAATTAGATTGTTTGCAGATGAGATAATGCTGTATAAAAGAATCAAAACGATAGAGGATTGTAAACAGTTGCAGCATGATCTGGACAGGATATCTAGTTGGGTTGGTAAACATGGAATGAAGATAAATGCAAAGAAGAGTTAGCTTATTAGATACACAAATAAAAATCAAAAGGTTAATTATGAATATAAGGTGGGGAAAGAATTGCTTGCTGAAGACTTGAAATGTAAATATCTTGGCATTACTTTTGATAAACAAGCTTAACTGGGCAGGACACATTGGACTCGTGGTAGGAAAAGGTTTCAAAGTTCTGCACTTGTTGGAGAGAGTGATGAGGGGATGTACAAGAGAAGTAAAGGAATTGGGTTACAAATCTTTGGTCAGACCATTGCTCAAATATGGTAGTGTTTTATGGGACCCTCATTTTATGTATCAAATACAGGAGTTGGAGGGGGTGCAAAAAAGGGTTGCTAGATTTGTTTCTGGAAATTATCGCAGAATGCAATGGGATTCATTGCAAGACAGGAGGAGGATGAGGAGGGTCATGGAAGTGTACAGGACATATACTGGCGATGAGGCATGGAAAGATATTGCAATAGGTATGAAAAGTAGTGCATGGAAGGGAAAAGATGACCATGACCACAAGCTGGCACTTGATTTCAGGCACAAGGGTGTGGGAAGATTCTCTTTTTTAGGTAAGGGTGTCAGGGTTTGGAATGAGTTACCAAGAGAAATGATGAATAATTTACCGAAAACTTTGAAAGAATTTAAAGATAAAATTTGTAGAGGGCAAATGTAGGTGGGTGCAGGATAGGGGAAGATGGATGTGTAGGGAAATTGCCACCGGAGCCTGTGCTCCATTGCAATTAAATTGAATTAAATTAAATTTTAGACTGTTTTTATCTCAGGTAGAGTCTTTGCTACTATGTTTTACAAATAACAAAAAAATAGTTTTGTGAAGATTATAATGTTGGCTTGCTTAATCACAGCAATGAGAAGCTAGATACGGAAGCTTTGATGTTGTCGTTAACTTAACGGCACTTGTAAATTTCCCTACAAGAATACAAATAATAGCACGACTGCATTATGGGGGGCCCCATGCCTAACCTCCCTGTCAGGACCTTTCTTTTTAGCTCTACAATTCCCCCGGATGGCGAAAACCAAGGGGGCCCCTTCTTCACATTTGATACGGGCCGCACGCTGTCTTAATCTTTCCCTGCAGGACTGCAGTAGATAATTTTTTTATGGATATTGGTAAGTACAGTAATTATGAAATACTTCCAATAATAAATGGAATCTCAGATCATGATGCCCAGCTGCTATGTATAAAGTCCAGAAACACTATTAAACAGATAAAGAAAAGCTGGGTATATAGGAGAAATATTAATGGAAACAATATAAAACATTTCTTAAATAATGAACACTGTTCAGAAGTGTACACTGCATAGGGTGTTAATGCAAAATTTGATTCCTTTCTTTATACATTTCTAACACTTAAAAAGGAAGTTTCAAAAAAAGGAAAGATGTCAACACTCCAAACAGTGAATTGGGTAAGGGGTGAATAACAAAGGGTATTAGAGTATCTAGTAAAACAGAAAGGGACCTTTACTTAAAAGTAAGAGAATCAGATAACTATACACTGAAAGCTCATTGTAAACATTATTCTGAAATACTAAGAAATGTAATAAGAAAGGCCAAGAACAGGTATCTATAAGAGAAAATAGAGAATTCAGGCAATAAGATGAAAACTATGTAATAAAAACTGAAACAGGAAAATATGTAAATCACTCTAGAGACATAAAAATAGAACAAAATGGATCTGTCCATAGTGAAGGAGGAGAAGATTGTGAAATATTATAACAAATATTTTACCGTAGAGAAATTAGGCATAGAAAAGCAATCCCCACATAGTGCCCTAAGGCTTCTTCAGACTGCTTCCCAAACTGATAAGTGCAGATGCAACTGCCACCAATAACAGTATAAATAAATAAACTCATTAAACAATTAAAACCTAAAAATTCTTCCAGCTATGACAATATTTCAAGTAAATTACTGAAATGGTAATCATATTGTATCAATCATGTACATGTTCACATTTTTAATGAGTATTTAATGCAAGGTGTGTTTCCAAATAGACTAAAATATATAGTTGTAAAATCGTTGTTTAAAAAAGAAGAAGCAACATGTGTAGATAACTATATTCACATTTCATTACTTTCCAGATTCTCAAAGATTATGAAGAAGTTATGTATCATAGAGTAATAAAACATGTTACACAATATAATATCCTCACTAATTCACAATTTGGGTTCAAAAGGATCATCCACAGAAATGGCAATATATTCATTTTTAAATAACACATTTGAGGAACTGAATAATAAAAGGAGCCTGTAAGTATAATTTGTGATCTTGCAAAAGCATTTGGGTGAATTATTTTGAAAAAAATGGAATACTATGGTATTTATCGAACCGCAGGTAAATGGTTTAAATCATACATGGAAAGTCGAATGCAAAAAGTTTCCATTTTTTATTTTAAAATAAGTAAAGATGCTTCATCAGACTGGGAGGAAATAAAACGTGAAATTCCACAAGGTTCTGTCCTGGGACCCCATCCTCTTTTTGTTGTTCATCAATATCTTTCCTGGAAACTTATCTGACAAAGTTAAGAGTGTTTTATTTGCTGATGACACTAGCCTGGCTGTGAGAAAAACATCCAACAGCAATCCAGAATTTAATGTAAATGAAGTACTTAGTGAAGTAGCAAATTGGTTTAAGACAAATTCATTAAAATTAAAATTTGAAAAAACACATAATATTAGGTTTAAAACAAAAAATTATGCATAGCCAGATTTACAAGTAAGCTATACAAATAACACAATCTTAGAAACAAAGAGTATAAAAGTCCTTGGTATTAAAATAGAGTAGACACTTTGTTCGTGCAAACATATCACTTCACTACTGAAGAAGTTAAGTAGTGTCACCTTTGCAATACACTCACTTTCTCAAACATCAGATCCAGAATTATTGAAACAGGTGTACTCCTCATATTTCCATTCAGTGATGTCATATGGCATAATTTTTTGGGGAAACTCTACACAAAGTAAAAAAGTTTTCATACCACCTAAAAGAGCGGCTAGGATGCTGTGTAGGGTAAAACCAAGAACTTCTTGCAGACAACTTTTTAAAAAACTCAATATTCTTACAATAACTTCTCAGTATATATATTTTCTCATGTGCTTTGTTATAGATCATTTAAACCTGTTTGCATCTAATTCACAGGTACACAATTTCAAACAAGAAACAGAAATAACTTGCACAAAACACAAACATCTCTGTCATTAGTACAAAGAGGTGTTAATTATTCTGGGATACATCTGTTTAATAAACTTCTCAATAGAATAAAACAGTTTGCAGATAATAAAAATATATTTAAAGACGAACTGAGAAATTATCTTATTGGCAACTCCTACTCTATTCAAAAATTCAAACAAAATAATTAATTGTATTCAATATGACATTTTGCAAAACTCATTTGTAAAAATTAATGTTTATTTTTATTCTCTTTATTTTTCTTTGTAACATGATTGTTTTCATTATGATTATGACTCATATTGTACGTATGTGTATTAATGAAGACATGTTTCGCATCCCAGAGGTCCTCCCTCAGCAGGAAACCATGAAACAAGATTGATAAATAAAAATAAAATATAAATCTGAGAGTTTAGGAATTATTTAACTATTTTTTCCTGGTGCCATGTGGCTTTCGATTTCAAAATCAAATATCTCCTCTGTACAATTTTACATCTGCAAAGTGTTTGTTTTAATCGTTATTACCTAAAGCACCTCTGAACATGAACGTGAACATTTTCTATGTAAAAATGGGCCAAACTTTTTATAACCACAATGTTTACCAATTGTTTTGATCGAATTTCACTATTTACTTCAACTTATCACTTGAAAACTGCAAGAAAATGGTTCTAAACTTACTTTGTCATTGTATTGCAATTAGTTCAACAATCTTTCAACTAATTTTGGTGATTTATAAACAAAATTTAGGTTATATGACATAGGCCATACTAGTTATCAATCTTCACATCAAATAATGTTTTTTGTAGTTGTGTTATAAAAATATGGTTCACGGGGGTTTGGAACACCGAATATGTTATTAACTGGAAGCCTAAAGGCTCAATCAAAAGATCAAAAAGGAGTAAAAGAAGAATTATAAACGAATCATCAACAGAAGATGACTTGGATTATTAAATACAAGAGAGTGATAAAGAATTAAAACTGTCCGAAACCTCTGAGAAAGACATTAAATTTAAAACTCCAGATAGGACAGTTTTTTAATACTTTTTATGACATAGACTTCCTAGTGGTTGATGTATATGGAAAAAAAGGGGGAAGGTGTACTGACTCTATGTCACCACAGTTCTTTACCCAGAAGATGATGGTTTTTGGGGTTTCCTACAAAAAAGTGCTTCAAACATGGAAATTTTCTGAGATGGATGAAGAGTTATTTTTTCTTCAAGGCATTCTCAGGAAACAATAGCCATCTCAAAACATCAAGACATCTTATTTTAAAAATATATTAAATTTCAAGAATGACATGATAGGTTTGAACCAATATTGAAGTTAGTGAATTTTCCAGAGTTAAAAATTTTTTTGAGAAAAAAATATGTTCAGATTCAAATATCTACTTTGATGCTTATCATGTGATCTGATTTACTGTCTTATTATTACTACTTGTTCCAAAAGACCCTATTTTATGTTTGGTCCATAGTGGGGGGGGGGGGGAGGGAACGAGGATTTTAACATGCATTCCGATTCACCCCTACCCGCGATTTGATTCACAATACCATTAAAAAATATTAGAGAATATAAAAAGTGCCCAAAGAATTATTCTTTCACTTGAAGCAACTTAACAATGTAAGATCCAAGTTTTTGGTCAAAATTCATAATTAAAAATTTTCCACTTTTTTTTTTTTTACCTTAGAAGTTCAAGTGTATTCCGATTCATCCAGTTTTATGGTGCCAAACTATAATTCAGTCCTATTTATGAGAGCAATATGAAGATAAGGTGACAGATTTTATTACTTTTAAAATAATTGAAGTCTTTTACATTCATCTCTTGTAGTAATAATGAGTGCACATTTCTATAAAGTAAACCAAAGTGTATTATATTACAGGAATGATTGACTTTTGGATCGCCAAAAAAAAAAAAAAAAAAAAAAAAAAAAAAAAAAAAAAAAAAAAAAAAAAAAAACTGGAAATACTTATACTAGGAAATTTGTGTATGAGTGCTCACAGTTTTCTCCTTCAAAAAAGTAACTGCAACCACAAATCGGGCATATTAGTAAACTGTCAATCTAATAGCCTTTAAGAAAAGATGAATGGCTATTCTACTATGTAGTCAAAATGTCATTCACTTGTACTTTCATTCCCATAAGAAAAAAGTGAGTCATATTTCTGTATACTTGTTTTATTTATTAATTTAATCTCTTTTATGCCCTATTACCCAGTGCTAAGCATTTAAAATGACTTAAGACACAAAATCATTGTCAGTTTCTCCTCCTGTACCACAATTACAGAATAGAAAGCATTGTCAGTGTTTCTTCTAACAATCATATTACATGGGAAAAGAAAAAAAAAATTAGGAAAGCTGAAATGCAAAACCTGAAAAGGTAATGAGAAACAATTGACCATACTAAGTACTAATCAAATATACGAAAACTGGAATCAGTCTAGTTAACACTTTGTTGGAAATACTGCTTTTGCCGTATCTATGCTTAGCTAGGCAATATTGTCATAAAAACTACATTAGCAAAGAAAAACTTCAAAAGCTACTAATTAATGACAACTTGTAATTAAAAAAAGACTTAATAGCCTACATAACCACATCTCTTACGTTGTAAACAAACTCCAAATTCCTGCCCTCCCCACATCTCTTTAAGACAAAGTCTGCTAAGAAAACATTTCATGTGGGCAGATGAATTCAGTTTATTACCGAGCGCAGTGGGTGAATGGTACTTTTCTGGCCTCGCATTTGAGAGGATGCAGGTTCAAATCCCCACAGGGCCATCCAGATTTGGGTTTTCCATGGTTTCCCCAAATCACTCCAGGTGAATGCTGGGATGTTTCCTTTAAAACAGCCAGGTCCAAAATTCCTTCACATTCCTTACCCCCCTGATCTAAACGTTGATGAAATGCAAAGTCATTTTTTTAAAAAAACCGTTTAGCATATATGAGCAGATGTGATTTATGAGCTCCACAAAATTAGTCGATGATCTCCATTCTCTAGTTGTCTGAAGTAAAATCAATATTAAAAACAAACATTTAACATTGTCGATATTAACATAATAAATGTCTTGTAAATCCAGAAACATTGCATGTGAAGATGACTGGACAGAGTAATACATACTAAATCAAAAATTACCAAACCTAGTCCAGCAAGAACAGTTATAGGTGACATCTGAAAGGTCATTGTTGGCAGAACAGATTCATTTCTGTATATCTCTCTTGTTCCTTCTCGAATTTTTATGGAAGGTGTGTTTTTGTGGACCAAAATGTTCTTCAGGCTCACCTTCTGACAATGATAGACTACCACAAGGACCTTTCCAAAGCAATAGATCTCATTTTAAAACACCCAGCCACCACTGCCTATTCAAACCCTCTCACAGGGGAATCTTTTCCTATTATTGGACATGTCATTTGCACTACTACTTACCACATTTACCAATATATCTGCCTCCAATGCATAGCTTCTTTGTTTGGCCTCACCACTAAACAACTGTTCATCCGGATTAGTGATCACAGACAAACGGTATATGCTGCCAACCTATACTGTGCAGTTACAGCCATCCCAGATCACACAACTATAACATCTCAACATCTGTTTTGCAGAGAGAGTTGTCAGAGATTAATTTCAATTTAATTTAAATGGAGTGTTTGCTCCAAAGGAAATTTCCCTACATATTCATTTTTCCCCTTTCCTTTTCTCAGCAACTTTTGCCTTCTACTAATTTCAACTTTAAATTATTTTACCTTTTTGACAAATTACTCATCATTTCTGTTGGTAATTTATTCCAATTGCTCACCCCCTTAACTATAAAAGAAAATCTTCTCACACCCTTATGCCCGAAATCAAGTGCCAGCTTGTCGTCATGGTTATCTTTTCACTTCCATGTACCTCTTCCACCAGTATCTTCCCAGTATTTTGTAAATATTGTAAACTCCAGAAAAAAAAGCTATAGTTTTCCTATATACTTCAGCAGGCTGCTTATCACTGCAAAATCTGGAGGAATTTTTGAATCTCCAGTTTTGGAAATAAAATTTGAGTGTGTGTATATTTTTGAAAGTTAAAGGTTACCAGATTTCATTTCAGACCTCCACTAAACACCCAAATTATTTTCATATCCTATGAATTTTCAATTTGTTTTTTTACCATGTTAAGCGCTAATACATACTAAACTTAATCCATAATCTGAAGGTTGATTAGATCTGCCTGAACGAGGCATACTAAGTCATTGTAACAGAGGTAGGACCCTAGTTCATTTCTTCTGGGACCTACAGTTTAACATGGAATTTTAAACACAGAACATGCTGGTGTAGTTCATATAATCAAACAAAACTCTAAAAATGTCTGCCCTCATAATAATTTGATCCCAGGACTGGAGCCAGAAACTTTTGAAAATGAACACCTTAATCACTGAGCTACCAGACCACTCAGATACATAAAGAGTACTGCATAGCTAAAAATTTCTAAGTCAAAGAGTTCAGAACTTATGATGATGTGACAGATGGATTTACATACAGGTTGATTTACAGACAGATGGACAAATGAGCAAATAAGTAAGGTCTCCATTTCCAGTACAGAAGGTAAGGGACTTCGTAGTTCATTAAAGATGTTACGTCCTGTTTCTCACATATCTTGTCAAAATCTATCCATAATAATTTGATAATGAAACTGCTGTTATGCAATGAAAACAAGGAATGATAACAACAATAAACAATTACTTGCCACAGATTAAGGCATGAGGGCTAGGACAAACACAAAAACATCAACATACCAGTGTCGAATCAATGGGTGGGGGGAGAGGGCAAACTGGGATGTTTGCACCTGGCAACAAGTGGCAAAATTTTGTTTGAAAGCGTGGTAAACTGGAAATTCTTATGGCACCGACCTTTTTTAGCTCTACTGCCGCTCAGAGGGGCGGAAAATCAAAGAATATCTCTACACTGTCCCGGGCAGCAATGTCAAGTTTTTGTCCTGGCTCAGGTAATTCCTAGATCCATTACTGGGACACACTTAACAATATTTTGGTAAAAACCATTAACCATGTAAGAGCCATATGTCTTACCTTTTACATGATTAGGGTTTTATATCAAAATATTGCAAATTATGTCCATGTTTTTGTGTTCATCCTATCTTACCTGCCTTCATCTGTGATAAGTGACAGGTTATGTTGCCTAACCTTCTACAGCCTAATTTTTCTATTGGCAATACAGTTTTAATTACAAGTGTCTAGCAAATTCAGGACCTAAAGGTAATAAAAAAGCACATTATAAAAATAAAGTGCAGTAATGAATCATAAAATTTGAATAAGCATTATTACATCTAAAGGTTTTATTACAGTTTCAAATTCATTACCAGTCAGGGACATTACACGAAGTGGGAGACTTTCTCCCTTTTCATAGGCACTCTTGTCAACTACTTCAGAGGAATTTTTGACCACTCAGGTACATATGATCTAATGTCTAATTCAACTGAATATCCAAATAAATCACTCTGAAGTATGACAAATGTCTGGAGCAAAGGTAATGGCCACAAATACCATAAATGCATGAAACAGGGATTAATGTATCTGAAGTTTCAATTTAATTTAAGCACTTGCAGTCTCCCTACACACCCATTTTTTCCCTTTCCTCTACCAACCTACTTTTGCCCTCTATGAATTTCAACCAATATCTTTCCACAGTTCATAACCAATACAGTATTCCTTGAAGATATCCATGATTCTCTTGACCATCCTCCTCCCTTCCAATGAATCCAATTCCAGCTCCTTTATCTTCCACTTACTGAATGTACTTTTCAGTAATTTTCAGAGACAAATCTAGCAGCCCTTCTTTGTACCCACTCCAACTCCTGTACCTTATAACGGCACTCGACCCCGCCTTGAATGAAATTGTATTTTAAGAATTAATTGTAATAAACTGGGAGTTGAGTAAATATGGTTTTGTATACTTTTCTTGCAATTAATAGCGAATTTGTGTAAATTGACTTTGTTTTAAGGAAAGAAACTGAGTAAATTGTATTTAATATGTTCAAGGACAGTACTATGAATGAAACATTAGTTAAAAGTTTTTATGTGGATAATTTTGTGTGTAAATATATCTAATTTTTGTTTTTGTACATTTCATAACGATTTTGAATCATTTTGGAATTAATTCTGGTTGTTTTAATATGAATTTAATTGTTTAAGTATTGTTAGAATTCCAGAAACGTCGGTCTCGGTCGGAAGTCTTTGAAATATTCTGGAATTTTTTGAAAAGCTTGTATAAGCTATCGACAGAGACGAGTTTTAGTATTGACAGTGTTGAGACGTGGAGGAAGGAATATGTGGAGACGAAATAACGTCAAATCGGTGAAACCTCATATAAAACCTCGTCTCCTACTGCGCATGCGCAGAGGCCACTGGCGGCTATATGAATCACCGCAAAACATTGGGCTGTTTGCGCTGTGTAAGCTGCTGTGAACATTTCATTTTCTATTACTCCAAAGTTTTTTTTAATGTCAAGTTGTGTTGCATACGGTTGCACAAACAGACAAGATAGGAAACAACCTGGAATAACGTTTCATAACTAAATCATATTGTAATTATTGTTCTTGAAATGTTTGATAGATAATTGCACGATTAGAGCCTATCGCTATAAATTTATTCATTGCTCTCAATAGGATGATATCTTTCTAAAATGTTTGTTGGTGTAGTATAGACATTCAGCATATGTTACTACTTTGCACCTAAAAGGCTAGCCTTATTGTAAACAAGTGTTGAAAGTCTAATTTAAGCGGGTCAAGTTTACATCGCGATACAATTAATGTGCATACTTTAGTCCAGTTTCAGTTTACACTGAAAGTGTACGATGAAATTAATTGTGATAATTTGTGCTGTGTGAACTACTAAACTTGATGAAGCAAACGTTGTTGTTACCCGAAATGTAGGCCTAGTTCGCGATGTATTTCATGTGTTTAGATCTGTCCACATAGTTTGATTTTGTAGTGGCAATATTAATGTAAATGTGGGTAGGTTGAAATGCTGCGTGGACCAGAAGGGTATAAACAATTTCTTTATTACTAGCTGGTACCCACGACTTCGTTCGTGATTGTAAAGAATTCATATTGACAGCTATAGACATCTAACCACCCTAGTGCACGATGGGAGACTCGATGCTATTACCACACACAAATACCAGTCTTCTGCGCTATGTAGTTCCGGCAGCAAAGTAAAATTTACGGATATACACAAGTCTTTGGATGAAATACGAAAATATTCATGATCAACCAATTTCAAACACCATATCTCACACACTCCCACAGTTACCGAATTTCGGCCAACGTTGTGATCGATGGGAGACTCTGTGTTACTACCACACACAAACGCCAGTGATCTGCGATTGATAGTTTTCACTTAAAAGTGATACACCGTGACACATGCGTCTTTAGGCAGAAATATGAAATTGCCACAGGTCGACCATTTTCATCCCCCATATCTTCCACACTCCCATAGCTACAGACATCTAACAACCATAGTGCACGACAACAGACACGATTCTACTACCACACATAAACACCAATGCTCTATGCTATGTAGTCGTGGCAGAAAAGTGAAATCTGCGGAGACACATGCCTTCGTCGAAATACGAAAATATCCTTGGTCGGCCACTTACAACCACCATATCTACCACAGTACCACAGTTTCTGAAATTCGGCCGCTGTTGTGATCGAAAGG
Organism: Vandiemenella viatica; assembly: GCA_031002005.1. Lineage (NCBI taxonomy): Eukaryota > Metazoa > Arthropoda > Insecta > Orthoptera > Morabidae > Vandiemenella > Vandiemenella viatica. The sequence continues at coordinate 86,484,360 of JARYHS010008075.1, forward strand.
TGACTCTGTGCTACTACTACACACAAACGCCAGTTATCTGTGATCTATAGTTTTCGCTGAAAAGTGATACACCATGACACTTTTGTCTTTGGCAGAAGTATGAAATTGCCACAGGTCGACCACTTTCAACCCCCATATTCTCCCACACCCCCATAGCTACCGACATCTAACAACCATAGTGCACTACATGAGATACGATTCTACTACCAAACACAAACACCAATGCTCTATGCTATGTAGTTGTGGCAGAAAAGTGACATATGCGGAGACAGTCGAAATACGAAAATATCCTTGGTCGGCCACTTACAACCACCATATCTACCACAGTACCACAGTTTCTGAAATTCGGCCGCTGTTGTGATCGAAAGGTGACTCTGTGCTACTACTACACACAAACGCCAGTTATCTGTGATCTATAGTTTTCGCTGAAAAGTGATACACCATGACACTTTTGTCTTTGGCAGAAGTATGAAATTGCCACAGGTCGACCACTTTCAACCCCCATTTCTCCCACACCCCCATAGCTACCGACATCTAACAACCATAGTGCACTACATGAGATACGATTCTACTACCAAACACAAACACCAATGCTCTATGCTATGTAGTTGTGGCAGAAAAGTGACATATGCGGAGACAGTCGAAATACGAAAATATCCTTGGTCGGCCACTTACAACCACCATATCTACCACAGTACCACAGTTTCTGAAATTCGGCCGCTGTTGTGATCGAAAGGTGACTCTGTGCTACTACTACACACAAACGCCAGTTATCTGTGATCTATAGTTTTCGCTGAAAAGTGATACACCATGACACTTTTGTCTTTGGCAGAAGTATGAAATTGCCACAGGTCGACCACTTTCAACCCCCATATCTCCCACACCCCCATAGCTACCGACATCTAACAACCATAGTGCACGACAGGAAAGACGATTCTACTACCACACACAAACACCAAAGGTCTATGTTATGTAGTTGTGGCAGGAAAGAGAAGTATACGGAGATACGAATTTTTGGTCGAAATATGAAAACGCCCTGCACTGACCAACTTTAATCATTATATCTCCCACATCCCCACAGCTATCGGCATTCGGCCAACGTTGTGCACGACAGGAAACTCCATGCTACTTCCACCCACAAACATCAGTGATCTGTGCTAGGTAGTGGTGGCTGAAAAGTGAAATATAGGAAAAAACACGTCTATTTTTATATATATACTAGCTGTTACCCGCGACTTCGTACGCGTGGACTTGGAGTTTCAATTCCAGAATTGGATATAGAAAACTGTTAGTAACGTAAGATTTGTCCCAAACAACACCGAGTCGACATAATATGATGGAAAGCCATCATTATATCATCCTATCATCTAATCTGTCTCATGAAGAGAATCAATTTACAACATATTTAAAAACAGAAAAGTAAGCGAAGGTGCGGGGATGTGTGTGTGTGTGTGTGGGGGGGGGGGGGGGGTTAACTGATGGCAGCTTTATTTCAGCTTGGTTTTTTCTTCTTTATTCAACATGAGCATCTGAATCTTATAATCTAATAGCAGCACATTGTCTTCTAGACCTGCACCTTAGGCCAGGTTTACGTCCGTAAGGCATGTCAAAAAGGAAGACAAATTGGTGCCAGAAACTTTTATACAGACACAAATGAATAGTACAGTGCAGAGCAAATTGACTTCTATACTAAATAATAAGTTTTGTTTCTTATCGAAATTTATTAATAAATCAAACACTAACAGATTGCGTGACTGAGCAACCAACGTAACATTACAGACTAACACACGAATCTGTCTGTCTTTCATCATTCGATAAGTTCTTAAAATTTCGTGACTAAAACTGTTATTCATGCCGAAAAAATGTCCTGTGTCCTTCCTACACTATTTCATTGTTAAATTCCATCAATATTGATATAGCCATTTAGTCGTCAAAACGTAACAAAAAGACAGAAACTTACTTCCACATTTATAATATAATAGCTGGTACCCACAACTTCGTTCGTGATTGTAAAGTATTCATATTGACAGCTGTAGACATCTAACCACCATAATGCACGATGGGAGACTCGATACTATTACCACACACAAATACCAGTCTTCTGCGCTATGTAGTTCCGGCAGCAAAGTAAAATTTACGGATACACACAAGTCTTTGGATGAAATACGAAAATATTCATGATCGACCAATTTCGAACACCATATCTCACACACTCCCACAGTTACCGAATTTCGGCCAACGTTGTGATCGATGGGTGACTCTGTGTTACTACCACACAAAAACGCCGGTAATCTGCGATTGATAGTTTTCACTTAAAAGTGATACAACGTGACACATGCGTCTTTGGCAGAAATATGAAATTGCCGCAGGTCGACCATTTTATCCCCCATTTCTCCCACACCCCCATAGCTACCGACATCTAACAACCATAGTGCACTACATGAGATACGATTCTACTACGAAAAACAAACAGCAATGCTCTATGCTATGTAGTTGTGGCAGAAAAGTGACATATGCGGAGACAGTCGAAATACGAAAATATCCTTGGTCGGCCACTTACAACCACCATATCTACCACAGTACCACAGTTTCTGAAATTCGGCCGCTGTTGTGATCGAAAGGTGACTCTGTGCTACTACTACACACAAACGCCAGTTATCTGTGATCTATAGTTTTCGCTGAAAAGTGATACACCATGACACTTTTGTCTTTGGCAGAAGTATGAAATTGCCACAGGTCGATCACTTTCAACCCCCATATCTCCCACACCCCCATAGCTACCGACATCTAACAACCATAGTGCACTACATGAGATACGATTCTACTACCAAACACAAACACCAATGCTCTATGCTATGTAGTTGTGGCAGAAAAGTGACATATGCGGAGACAGTCGAAATACGAAAATATCCTTGGTCGGCCACTTACAACCACCATATCTACCACAGTACCACAGTTTCTGAAATTCGGCCGCTGTTGTGATCGAAAGGTGACTCTGTGCTACTACTACACACAAACGCCAGTTATCTGTGATCTATAGTTTTCGCTGAAAAGTGATACACCATGACACTTTTGTCTTTGGCAGAAGTATGAAATTGCCACAGGTCGATCACTTTCAACCCCCATATCTCCCACACCCCCATAGCTACCGACATCTAACAACCATAGTGCACTACATGAGATACGATTCTACTACCAAACACAAACACCAATGCTCTATGCTATGTAGTTGTGGCAGAAAAGTGACATATGCGGAGACAGTCGAAATACGAAAATATCCTTGGTCGGCCACTTACAACCACCATATCTACCACAGTACCACAGTTTCTGAAATTCGGCCGCTGTTGTGATCGAAAGGTGACTCTGTGCTACTACTACACACAAACGCCAGTTATCTGTGATCTATAGTTTTCGCTGAAAAGTGATACACCATGACACTTTTGTCTTTGGCAGAAGTATGAAATTGCCACAGGTCGATCACTTTCAACCCCCATATCTCCCACACCCCCATAGCTACCGACATCTAACAACCATAGTGCACTACATGAGATACGATTCTACTACCAAACACAAACACCAATGCTCTATGCTATGTAGTTGTGGCAGAAAAGTGACATATGCGGAGACAGTCGAAATACGAAAATATCCTTGGTCGGCCACTTACAACCACCATATCTACCACAGTACCACAGTTTCTGAAATTCGGCCGCTGTTGTGATCGAAAGGTGACTCTGTGCTACTACTACACACAAACGCCAGTTATCTGTGATCTATAGTTTTCGCTGAAAAGTGATACACCATGACACTTTTGTCTTTGGCAGAAGTATGAAATTGCCACAGGTCGATCACTTTCAACCCCCATATCTCCCACACCCCCATAGCTACCGACATCTAACAACCATAGTGCACTACATGAGATACGATTCTACTACCAAACACAAACACCAATGCTCTATGCTATGTAGTTGTGGCAGAAAAGTGACATATGCGGAGACAGTCGAAATACGAAAATATCCTTGGTCGGCCACTTACAACCACCATATCTACCACAGTACCACAGTTTCTGAAATTCGGCCGCTGTTGTGATCGAAAGGTGACTCTGTGCTACTACTACACACAAACGCCAGTTATCTGTGATCTATAGTTTTCGCTGAAAAGTGATACACCATGACACTTTTGTCTTTGGCAGAAGTATGAAATTGCCACAGGTCGATCACTTTCAACCCCCATATCTCCCACACCCCCATAGCTACCGACATCTAACAACCATAGTGCACTACATGAGATACGATTCTACTACCAAACACAAACACCAATGCTCTATGCTATGTAGTTGTGGCAGAAAAGTGACATATGCGGAGACAGTCGAAATACGAAAATATCCTTGGTCGGCCACTTACAACCACCATATCTACCACAGTACCACAGTTTCTGAAATTCGGCCGCTGTTGTGATCGAAAGGTGACTCTGTGCTACTACTACACACAAACGCCAGTTATCTGTGATCTATAGTTTTCGCTGAAAAGTGATACACCATGACACTTTTGTCTTTGGCAGAAGTATGAAATTGCCACAGGTCGATCACTTTCAACCCCCATATCTCCCACACCCCCATAGCTACCGACATCTAACAACCATAGTGCACTACATGAGATACGATTCTACTACCAAACACAAACACCAATGCTCTATGCTATGTAGTTGTGGCAGAAAAGTGACATATGCGGAGACAGTCGAAATACGAAAATATCCTTGGTCGGCCACTTACAACCACCATATCTACCACAGTACCACAGTTTCTGAAATTCGGCCGCTGTTGTGATCGAAAGGTGACTCTGTGCTACTACTACACACAAACGCCAGTTATCTGTGATCTATAGTTTTCGCTGAAAAGTGATACACCATGACACTTTTGTCTTTGGCAGAAGTATGAAATTGCCACAGGTCGATCACTTTCAACCCCCATATCTCCCACACCCCCATAGCTACCGACATCTAACAACCATAGTGCACTACATGAGATACGATTCTACTACCAAACACAAACACCAATGCTCTATGCTATGTAGTTGTGGCAGAAAAGTGACATATGCGGAGACAGTCGAAATACGAAAATATCCTTGGTCGGCCACTTACAACCACCATATCTACCACAGTACCACAGTTTCTGAAATTCGGCCGCTGTTGTGATCGAAAGGTGACTCTGTGCTACTACTACACACAAACGCCAGTTATCTGTGATCTATAGTTTTCGCTGAAAAGTGATACACCATGACACTTTTGTCTTTGGCAGAAGTATGAAATTGCCACAGGTCGATCACTTTCAACCCCCATATCTCCCACACCCCCATAGCTACCGACATCTAACAACCATAGTGCACTACATGAGATACGATTCTACTACCAAACACAAACACCAATGCTCTATGCTATGTAGTTGTGGCAGAAAAGTGACATATGCGGAGACAGTCGAAATACGAAAATATCCTTGGTCGGCCACTTACAACCACCATATCTACCACAGTACCACAGTTTCTGAAAATCGGCCGCTGTTGTGATCGAAAGGTGACTCTGTGCTACTACTACACACAAACACCAGTTATCTGTGATCTATAGTTTTCGCTGAAAAGTGATACACCATGACACTTTTGTCTTTGGCAGAAGTATGAAATTGCCACAGGTCGACCACTTTCAACCCCCATATCTCCCACACCCCCATAGCTACCGACATCTAACAACCATAGTGCACGACAGGAAAGACGATTCTACTACCACACACAAATACCAAAGGTCTATGTTATGTAGTTGTGGCAGGAAAGAGAAGTATACGGAGATACGAATTTTTGGTCGAAATATGAAAACGCCCTGCACTGACCAACTTTAATCATTATATCTCCCACATCCCCACAGCTATCGGCATTCGGCCAACGTTGTGCACGACAGGAAACTCCATGCTACTTCCACCAACAAACATCAGTGATCTGTGCAAGGTAGTGGTGGCTGAAAAGTGAAATATAGGAAAAAACACGTCTATTTTTATATATATATAAGATTAGTTGTTATTAATTTAATATGCACTATGCCAGTGACACAATGTGTATCGCGATGTAAACTACTAGCATCTAAGCTTCTGACTTTTGATGCATGGTAAGAAAATAAATCCACTGATGTTGCTAGCAAAATTACATAGGCCACTAACAGTACAATATCTTCTGGGTAAGCTCAGAAGCTACGAGGATATCGAAAATACATATTCTTCACTTTCGTGTTATCTAGTCGTGTTACTTAAGAATCCATCATCAAATTTGACCTTAGAGAAATTTTTCTTCTGAATTTCAACCCGAAACTCCTCTCTCTTGAGACAGTATATCTCGAGAACTAACCACGATATCAAACAATTTTATTCTTCATTTTTGATCTGTCTCGTGGAATTACATTATTATTATTATTTTTTTTTGTAACTGCTTTACGTCTCTTTTTAACATCGAGGTCTTTAGAGACGGGAAAGGATAGGGGGCAAGGATGGGGGCAAGGAATGGGAAGGAATTCGGCCATGGCCTTTTGAAGGAAGCATCCCGGCATTTGCCTGGAGTGATTTGGGGAAACCATGGAAAACCCAAATCTGGATGCCCGGACGGGGATTCGAACCGCCGTCCTCCCGAATGCGAGGCGAGAACGCTAACCGTTACACCGCCCCGCTCGGTAGCTACATAATAATCCATCATCAAATTGCGGTGCCACGGTTGTCTTATGATTCCCTTGAGGTTTTTGTGTCTTTTCCCCGTATTTCTACGGCCGAGCAATATGGCGGCCTCCTCACCCCACTTCTCTCTACCCGGTTTCACTCCAGTGCGTGGTGAAGGTCCCTTGCGACGTCTCCATATATTCCTTCCTCCAGGTGTTGAGTGTTCAGAGAGTTCTTCAGAGTATTGTGAGTGGTAGTTGTTTGAATGTTATAATCGCTGGAGCATGTGTTTACGTTTATCCTAATATCTTTGGAGTTCGATGTCTTAATAGAAAATAAACAGAGTTAAAACTGAATATTCTCTTGGTCTCGTTATTTAATCATTATAAAAGGAGATACCTATCATGGTGACCGCGACAGGGCAGATCAGCTAGAAAGAGTAATAAGGGAGGTACCTACCACGGCGACCGTTGACAGACATGGAATTATCAAATGTGTGTGAGATAACAGATGTCACTCTCCAAAAGAACCTGCAACTGATGTACAGTACACAAATGAAATTTTCAGAGTTGTTAACTGGCGCCGGCAATGAGAAAATGGCGAGCTACTAAAACATGCTCGGACGCAGTGTGGAGAATGGGGAGAAGTGTTATAATCGGCGACTACTCAAAACCTGACTACTTCTAGCAGTACGAAGATAGCGGGAGTCGACAATTCCTTCCTGACGGCAAGTGGAAAATTTTTTTGGACCGGATACGAGTGTATGTCGGCATCAAGATGAAGTATAGTAATTTTGTATGTGGAGATCTAAGTGTGAAGCATCAGTGAAAAAGTGTGAGAAGAGTTTCGAAAAGTAGTACAACGAGCAGATATAAAAAAAAATATACAAGTGTTTTAGTGCTTTAAAATCCAGTTATCGGCAAAGCAAAAAGTGAGCACTGCGTATTTAGATGTTGGCTTTTGTTTATTCGTTCGTGATAATTTAAACTCAGTTGCTACTCTCTTTCTTTTTGTGTTAAACTATTTTAGTAGTTATTTCACTATGGCAGAATGACAAAATTTGAAAGCAATTCTAGAATCCTTTGTAACCAATTTTAATGCCAAATTTTCTGAATTTGATAGCAAATTTGCTGAATTTAAAAATGAGTTGAATCAAAACACTGTCATTAAATTCTCTGAGTTAGCTAACAGTTTGGATGATAAGTTTTCTGTGGTATGTGAAAAGATTTGCGATAGAGTTACGTAGTAAACAATTCCAGGTGTTTCTTTTTTATAATAAAGAGGACATTAACAACTTAAACTCCGGATTGGAGGAAGTGGTTGAATAATGTAATGAAAAATATGAGGGAGTATTGCAGAAAGTAGATCAGTATAAGAAGGAATGTATGAGTAATATTCAAAAGCTAAACCAAATTTGTGAAGACAATAAAGATGCGTGTGTTGATTTAATTAATGAGGTGGAATGAAAATATGATAAGGAGGTTAAAGAAGTGAGAGAAAATTGTGATAAGATGAAGGAGGAGTATGTGAGTTTATTCAAAGCCAGTGTTGTTAAAGGGACTCAAAGGGTCGGTGATCTCAGATAGGGGATGTCTGGGAAGAAATAAAATGTTAACACATTGGTGCAGCCTCACGAACAGCTTATCCATGGATTGGAGGCAACACAATGTAATGTAAATCAGTTGGTGAAGAAGTTTGCTGGGTTACAGGTTCAGCTATGCCAAAGTGTTGTCCCTTTAAGTGGTATTCAAGAAGGTAGTTTTGATGTTAAGGAAGAGTTTGAATTCTATGATGATACAGCGAAGTTAAATTCAGCAGAATTTATAGACAATTTTGAGAGATCGAACTATTTTGATACTTTACTGGACAGTAAGAAAATTGCACTTGTATGTAAACATCTAAAGCCTTATGCTAGGACATGAGGCGATAGGCAAGTTAGGGTGATCAATTACAAGCTGTTCAAAGAAAACTTTATGAATTATTTTGATCAAGAAGTAGGCAGATTCAGGAGAAGCGAGAATTAATGACGGGTAGGCCCTGCAGACCAGTTAATGAGACACAGCATGATTTTCTTCATAAATGTTGGATCTGGTGTAAGTATTTAGACCATCCATATGGTGAAGAGGAATTCATCGATTTCATAGGAGCTATCAACCTAGAAACTTAATAACTTCTTTGGAGGTATGTGGACAGAGTTTCAGAATTATTGAGACGCTTGGATGCCCAGGAGTCATTCAACGATCAATATTACGGCCACAACCACAGGAGGGGAAGCACGAGTCTGTGACATTACAATGCTATAAGCTAACGACCTGTTAAAGTGGAACTATGTTAAAGTATCGATAATGGATACCCATCGAAAGGTACATCATTGTGCTAAACTCTCTGTAAGAGGCTAGCAGGATGGAGGAAGGAAATATTTCCTTCCTCCATGGCTAGCAGTTGGTTTATGAAAGTCGCAGGTGTGTGCGATTCTTTCCTAAAAAGATCGGTTCTTGAATCGAAATTCGATAAATCAATTCACAAAAAATCGAGGTCTAATATATCGATTTTCTAAAAATCTATCTTTTTTCGGTTTACTTTTCGTGTTCGTATTTTCAACATAATTCCAATAATGGAAAAGAAAAAGAACACCATAATAAACGATCTTTGATCATTTTTAAACCAAGTAAAGTTTTTTTTACAACTAAATTAAATTATCAGGTATACAAAAACATATTGATTTCACAAATTTGTTGGTTACATAAAACAGTTTTTAATGATATAGTTGCAGTTCCCAGTGCTTAATGTACAAACTTTTTAGGAACAACAGTCGGACCAGCCTACTAGGATCCAAGCGGTTCCGCTCATCACTTGCGATGTTGCCGGCAATACCAAAAAAAAAACGCAAACAAGATACTGATGATTCCACTATACAGATATACATCTTGGCTGTTGAGTAAACGTGATGATAATTTTTTTTCTTGTTTTTTTGCCACTGAAGTATAGGATCATACTTTAGGTGCACAATTGCTTGCGATAAATTAAATTCTTCGTTTAAACCCTGACTTTCATGAACAAGTGCATTACATATAGAAAGTGCTTTTTTACATTCGATTTTCACGGGTGAAATATCGATTCACTTGATCGATTTAGTACTATAAATCGATTTAAAAAAATCTTTTTTTTTTTTTTTTTTTTTTTTGTCCAAAAGATCGATTCTTCGATTAATTGATCCCAGATCGCCATCCCTAGTGTGTTGCGTGGAGACTACAATGTTGTAGTGCAGTTTTACAATTCCTCCTGGAAGGGGTAATATGTCTAGGGATGGTAGATCCAGGGGAAGGGGTCGTGATAGTTATGCAAGAAGAAATGATAATGGGGGAATGAGAAAGGGAAAAGTAGCGTGGGGGGCAGGCAAGTACAGACCGCCACTGCGTCGGGCCCCTCAGCGGTGGAAAAGAATATGTGTCCAGGTACCATCTGCTTTAGAGTTAATACCATTTTTATGAATAATCCCAGAGATAATTTATAGAAAGAGGTGGATGATAAACAAAAAGTATTAGATAATGTTCCTATGGTACAGATTAATGCTTTTAATAGACAAATAGACGGTCTTATTGACTCTGGACCTAAGGTTTCTTGCCGGGCTGAAGGACTGTTTAAAGAGATTGAGAATACTAACCTAAATATAAGTGTTACCAGTCAATAGTATAACAGTTATTACTGATACTGGTTCTCAAAGTAAGAGAATTAACCAGGAAATGTTGATGCAAGGGAGTATGGGGGCTGTAAATGTAGAAATACCTATGTATGTAGTACCTAAGTTGAATGTTAATTGCTTTATAGGAATGGTTTGGCTTACAAAAGTAAGGGCTGTTGTAGATTGTGGGGAAGGTAACTTGTAAATCAAATTAGATAATGGGCAATACTGGGTTATTTTGAGAAGACTGTTTGGAAAGGGATCCAAGATGTTTTCCATGTGAAAGTTAAATATAAGAATCACAGTGTAGCTACAGTTAGTAAGCAACTATTATCACAAATTTGTATGAATGTGCTAAGGCATAGTAATGAGAGCACCGGACTGACTGTTGGTCAGGAGATAGGTGAAGAAAAGATTTTGAGTCATCCCAATAATATGAAAAGATTGCCATCAGAACAGCAGGAGCAACTGAACTGTCTAATTGAGGATGTCTAATTAGGGATGTCTTCTCTGACAAGCCAGGTTTAATTAAAAATCATGAGTGTAAGCTTACTGTAAAGTCTGAAGAGTCTTTCTTTATTAAGCCTTATCCAATCGCTTTGGCCAAGTTAGATGAAGTAAATAAGGAAATAAATCGAATGTTGGAGTGGGGGGTTCTAGAGAGGTCAGGGATCCCCTACAATAACCCTCTGGTTGTTGTTAAAAAACCAATCACACTAAACCTACGCCGTTTCTCTGTTTTATTTAATCAAAATTTAATAATTTTTTACGGATTTACATCTCGTAGATGTCGAGGTCATTAGAGTCTAGAAAGGTCTGGGATAGCGAAGAGGTAAGAACTGGACCATTACCTTCCGAAAGAATAATACCGCCATTCAACTATTGTTATTTTTGGTAAAATGTGTGAAACCAGATCCGAATTCGCGTTGTTCCGAATGCGATGCCAGAGCGTTACACTCGCCAACCACGCTCGGTCAAAATTAGAAATAATATACAAATTTGAATCAACCAACAGATACATCTTCTTTGGAGTGTGATTTTTGTTCAAATTGCGTAAACGCCAAAGATATGAATCCCGAATGAAAAATAAAATTTTATAATGCAATATACCCAAAGATGATGTCTTAACGGATCCAGTACTTCCGGTTTTCACGGCAGCAGACTTCAGTTTGTTACAAACAACACATCTTAACTCCGTAATTAAAAATATAGAATGATATTACATGTGTGTCATATAATGCATATTCGAAAAAATAGATCATCCAACATGATTTCGAATGAATAAATTACTAAATAATATTTCACAGGAACACGCGATAGGTTCATTCGTGCTCTACAAATAGTACTGTGAAAACAACAGATCTAGTATATTGTTTTTCTCTCTTATTTTATAATTTTTCTCTATTTGTAATGGAGATATATAATTAAACTTAATGCCAGTAATCACCTCCTTCTTTACAAATAATAGTAAAAACCAAAAAGAATGTAGAAATATCCTTCTGCAGAAGTGTCCCCGGACAGTGCCACTGACAGGGGGCATTTTGCCGTTCTGCGCATGCGCACACTGCAGAGCCAGATCTGGTCGCATGCGCAGAACGGCAAAATCACTGTCGGCAGCACTGTCCGGGAACAGTTCCCCAGAATGCTGCTTCCACATTTTTTGTTCTATTAATACTTAATTAAAATTGCAATGGAGCGAACGCTCCGGTGGCACCAATCTTCCCCCTTTCCTGCACCCACATTCATTTGCCCTCCACAAATTTTTACTTTAAATTCTTTCAGCGTTTATGGTAAATTATTCATCATTTCTCTTGGTAACTTATTCCAATCGGTGACACCCTTACCTAAAAAAAGAATCTTCTTACACTCTTGTGCCTGAAATCAAGTGCCAGATTGTGGTCATGGTCAACTTTTACTTTCCATGCATTACTTTACATTCTTACACCACTATCTTTCCATGCCTCATAACTAGTATGTGCCTTGCACACTCCCATGACTCTCTTCACACTCCTCCTGTCCTTCAGTGATTCCAATTCTAACTATTTTATCATATCTGTTACTAATTGCGTTCTGCGATAATTTCCAAAAACAAATCTAGCAGCCCTTTTTTGCACACTCTCCTTCTACTAGATTTGATACTCAGAATCTACGTCCCATACTATACCGCCATATTCAAGCAATTGTCTGAACAAAGTTCTTTAACCCAATTCCTTTGCTTATCTCGTACATCCCCTCATCACACTCTCCAGTAAGTGCAGAATTGGGAAACCTTTCCTACTACCTGCCCAGTGTGTTCTGTCCGTTAAGCTTGTTATCAAATGCAATTCTTTCCCCACTTTATAATCGTAATCAACATTTAGTTTTTGAATTGTGTACCTAATAAACTCAATCTTCTTTGCATTTATGTTCATCCCATGTTCACCAACCCAACGAGATATCCTGTCCAGATCACCCAGCAGCTCTTTACAGTCTTCTACCATTTTGATCCATTTATATCGCATTATGTCATCTGCAAACAATCTAATTTCTGATAGTAAACAATCAAGCATTTATTCATTAGAATAATGAATAGTAATGGTCCCAATACACTACCCTGTGTCACTCCCATTTTTACTTCCAATTCTTTTGATATTGCACTTCCTACCCTAACTTTCTGTTTCTACCTTTAAAAAATCTTCTACTTACCAAATCGCTTTCTCATCCATTCCAATAGTTTTTTGCCTTATATACCACCATTTTATGGCTCACCCTGTAAAAGCCTTTGAAAGATCTAGTGCTACACTATCACTTTGGCATTCCTTGTCCATTTCATCCAAAATATATTGCATATATCCCACCAATTGAGTTTCGCATGAATATCCTTTCCTAAAGCCATATTGTCTACTTGAAAACAATATTTCTTATGTGGTTGGATATCAATCTCTCCATTAATTTACCTACCACTGATGTCAAACTGATTAGCCTATAATTTCCTACTCTATTTCACACCCCTCCCTTATACACCGGCACTACTATCGTACTATCCAGTCCTCTGATAAGCAGAAATTATCCAGACCCAATTTAAATAATATTTCAAGATAAGGTACAATGTTATACCCTTCTATCTTTAAGATATCTGTAGTAATATTATCTACACCAGCCCCTATTTTTTATCAGCTTTCTTAGTACCTCCACGACATCCTCAGGATGAATTTCAAATTTTTTGGTTTTCTCATTTCTAATTGTATTGTTAAGCTCGTTCTCCAGTTTAGATCCTTTAACCAGGCAGTTGCCGTTTTCTCTTGGCAGGGTAAGCTAGATATAACTTGCCTATTCTTCTTTTAATCCTCGCAGGTTGTGCCAGACATAACCAGTTGTAAAACTACAAGGTTATACATTTGTTTTACTGGAGTTAATGTTCAGTTACAGATAGTGATGTTACCACCACACTATGATTTGACCTACCTCATGGAGGCATCGATACTTCGTAGTTTTTATTATTTTGTCTCAATCGCCACCAGCTGTCGGTCGAACGTACTGGAAATCTTGAATATTCACAAGTTCATAGAAATCAACCATTAAAAGATACACTCACACATCGGAAGTACAAGTAGAACAACTTTTTTATTCCGACAGTTTGTATCTTACATCCGTACGCCGACAACCAACTGGAATTAATTACTACTTTTCCGAAGATTACAAGTTCTTAGGAGTAAAAAGTTGAATCACAAAATACTCTCCTTCCAATCAGAAATATGTTGAATGTCTGTACAACAGTTACCAATACACAATTGCACTTTCACAGTTCTCTAAGCAAGTAGCGGCGTATTTTTGCACCGTTTGGAGTATCTCACGAATAGCGACGTCACGCCAACATTAGTTTCCCGTCGCGGAAGCGCGTTTTAGGTATCCATATGCCCGAAATGTCTTCAAGAATACACCAGTTCACTTACACACAACCATACCGTATTTCCCGGGTAGCTGCTACGCGGGTTAACACTTGACTGACTGCGAGTTTAGCTCAGAGAGTAGCCTCTCGCTGTATATCGATTATCGATATCTGCACCGATGTTCATTAATCAAGGATTGCATGACTACTGTAATGTCACACTGTCTGTCAGTTGGTTGGTTTTGATGTTAAATAAAAAACTATACATACACTCCGACAACATGAAATATTTTATAAACCATGATGAGTAAACACCATAGCATTTTTAACACACTCCACGCTTTCTTTATCATCTCAGCGATTACAAACCAACACACACCTCCCGCCTTTAATGCTCTCTTTCTTGGTCGCGCCCGCAGACCAAAAATTATTGTAACTTAACCCTCAATTGCCCAAATTATTATTTCATGTAGAAAGAAATATTTATATGCACGGAATGTTAAAGAATAATGTATTTAACACATAAGGTGAATTTTTGTTATTGAAATTATTTATTTTTTCAAAATAGTTCTGTTACTTTGAGGTCACAGTGGGTAGCTACATTTTTTTGTTCAGTCTTGTACAAATGATTTAGTATTTCTATTTCAAAGCAAGAATGCAGCTGCATGTTACAATAAAATTGGAATTAAGTAAAGAATAATGAGATAACAATTAATTACTGGTAAAAATATACACAATTGGTCTGATATGCAGCATTTCCCACAATTTTATCATCTAACAGCTGTCTAACGTAGGTCAAAGGTAGACGAGATTCTTCCTGTTGCACAAGGAAGAGAACTCTTCCATGGTGGAACAGGAAGAATAATACGATTGTTAGAACGTCTCCAATCATAATTGGCTTGAGTTTCATCACTAACATTCTCGTTATCACTATCATTATTCAGAAGTACACCATTATCACTGTCCTCTGCACTATCATTATCACTCTCGGCTATAATTATGTCACGTTGACGATTTCCTACTACCTCAATATCGTCCTCACTATCTGAAGCCAAGACAGATTCTGTCTCCTCAGTGAGGAGACAGAATCTGTCCTCACTGTGAATAGAACTGTTGGTGAGTAAGAAACTAAGCAGCATTTTACCATTTTTTTGTATCTGTACAGGTGTCTGTTGTGGTGCAATGCTTCGTTGTTAAGCCACTGTTAGAGTCGACGGATCATATTAGGCCCTGGCGAATAGTCAGGCAACAGGCGGTCCTCTGTATATGTTATTTCGTTACCTTACATAAAAATAATTATAATAATAATAGTTATAACCATAAAAACAAATTCATAGGGGAAAAAATATAAAATAAATTTTAAAATGTCTCATATAATTATAGTCAATAACTAGCCTTTGCGGGCGTCCTTTGGTATAGTTTGGAAATTGGTGGTACTATCATTTCCTTCGCGCCACAATATGATGTTGGATTTTTATAGAACTCGACGAAAAAAAAATCGAAAATAAAGAATAAAATTTTTTGAGATACATCAAAGAGTAGTTGTAGTTGTTATCTGACTGTTGTGGAGTAAACATGTAGTTATGAACTGTAATGTGTGTTTGTGCCTAAATAAAAGAATAATTACAGATCGTATAGTATGATTAACATAATTAACATGGTAGCAGAGAGTGGTTGACAAAAGGTCTGTGGCTTACGAAAAGGAAATGTGCTGTCGAGTATTTAAGAAAGTTTTATTTGAAGTAAAAATGTCGGACTTGTTATACCGGTTTTTAACGGTGAGGACTATGAAAATTGGAAGAAAAGAATAACGATGTATCTAAAAATGAAGAAATGTTATACAGTGGCTTCAAGAGAGAAAACAAGTATGGATAATGCAGAAACTTGGGAAGAAGAAAATCTGAAGGCAGTAAACTACATCTATGGTGCTATTACGAATAAGCAAGTTGAGTTTGTGAGTAAATGCTTATGAAATAATTACAAATTTCGATGAATTATATTCCAAGGAATTGACTGCACTCCAAATAATTTGTAGAAACAAACTGGAAAAATTGAAGTTAAAATACAACAATGAAACAGCGACATTCTTTAGTGATTTTGGAAAGGCAGTTAACGAATTCAAAGCAGCTGGGGCTAAAGTGGCTGAGAAAGAAAAATTAAACTACATGTTAAGAACTTTGCCGGATTCATTAAGCTACATCGGTGATTTGGTCAATCTTTTGAAAGAAGAAGATCAAACTGTTGAATTTGTTAAATGTAAAATTCTATTAATAGACTTGAAAGACAAACGAGAAAGTGAATGTGTAAAAACAAATGCATTCCATAGTATAAGAAAATTCGGTACGAGTCGTCAGGAACAATTGTGTTGGGGTTGCGGAAGCAGAGGTCATTTTAAGAGAGATTGTCGTCGAAGGGAAGTAAATGAAAGAGGCAACCAGGCAGTATCCAAGAAGCAGCAGAGCAAATAACCATCTGCGTGGGACCTTCAGAGGTTACAACAACGATCAACCGTGGAGCGGAAGTAAGCAGCTTCGATACATAAAAGGCCAGTATCGGCATGGTCGAGAATGCCAGCATAGTGAAAGTGCTACGAGCAGTTTTGTAACAGAGGTTATGACCTTCATGGTGCAAAATAAAATAAACACAGGTAACAAAGAACAGATTAAAATTGATTGGTTATTGGATAGTGGTTTTACAGATCATGTTGTAAATGATGAAGAGTATTTTTCTGAGTGTGTAACTTTGGAAGAACCTGTAGAAGTAAAGATTGCTGATGGGAAAATTTTTAAAGCAACTAAAATAGGAAATTTAGTTAGTTATTTTTCAGTTTATGATAAAACCATTCAAATTAATATGGAAAATGTATTTTATGTTAAAGACATGAATAGATACTTGATTAGTTATACGAAAGTAACAGACAAGCACAAAATTGTATCTGTAGGAAATGTTTAAAAAGTTTTTGATAAAAATAACAGGCTAATTGCAATTGCTATGAAGGAAGGTAATCTGTAAAAAATGACAAGTAGCATTTTTAAGAAAGATGATAATGTAAATACTGTGCGCAACAGTGATTGTGTGACTGAAAAGGAGAGATTGCATCACACATTGGGTCATGTAAATTTTAAATATTTAAATACTTTGTGTAAAGATCAATTAGCAGTTGGTTTACCTAAAAGTTTATAGTCTGAATATATGAAGCGTAAAGTTTGTATTGAAAACAAAATGCACAATTTACCTTTTGAAAATAATAGAAGCAAAGCAGAAGGGATATTAGAAATAATTCACAATGATTTAAATGGGCCTCACTCTTGGTATGAATGGTGAAAGATACTTTCTAACCTTTATAGATGATTATAGCAAAGCAGCTCGTGTTTACACTATCAAATCTAAAAATCAAGTTTATGATTGTCTAGTTGCATATGTAAATGAAATTGAAAATTTGACAGGTAAAACCATTAAGAAACTGAGATGTGATAATGGAAAGGAATATTTAAATTCATATGTTTATCGATTAGTAAATGAAAAAGGAATTGTTTTTAATGTTTGCCCTCCTTACGTACACGAATTAAACGGTACGGCTGAAAGATACAATAGATCTATCATGGATATGTCACTGTGTTTGCTAGCTAAAGCAAAAGTAGATAGGAGATTCTGGCCTGAAGTAGTTTGCACAGCGGCTTATCTTAAAAATAGAACTTTAGGTAGTACTATTGAAAATTTTACTAGTAAAAAAAAAAACAAATGTTAAACATCTAAAGCTATACAGTAGTAAAGTTTTTGTAAGAGTACTAGAAAGTGAAAATGGGATCGTAAAGCTGATATGGGAATTTTATTAGGTTATAGTGAAATTGGCTCCAGCGTATTAGTGAATAATAAAATTGTTGTTGCAAGACATGTTGATATTGTAGAGAATAATGTTAAACTTATACACTTAAAGGGTTATGATTCAGGGAGTGAATGTTCTAGTGATGAAAGTATGAATGATGAAAATGAATCTGTAGATGAGAAAAGGAGAGAAGGAGATGTTAAAGGAGGTTTATACTGTGATAAATATAATCAAGGATTTAAAGTGACAAGGTCATGTAGAAAATGTAAAATGCCAGATAGATTTAATGATTACGTCTGTAACAATATCATTTATGTAAACTTTTGCAGTGTTGACAGTCCAGAAAATTTCGAGGAGGCGATTAATTGTAAAGAGTCAGTGTATTGGATACAAGCAATGGATAAGGATATTGACTGTTTATATCAAATCAAAACATGGAAACTAGTAATTAAAACACAGAATGTAAATGCTCTTGATGTAGAGTGGGTTTATACAAAAAAATCAGATAACACTTATAAAGCAGACTAGTTGTAAGGGGTTCTCAGCAAAAGGAAGTTGTGGATGATATATATTCACCAGTAGCTAAGATGCAGATATTGAAACTTTTATTGTCATACTGTTGTCAAAATGATTTAGTCATAGAGCAAATGGATGTTGAGACTGCATTTCTTAATGGTAAAGTTATATCAGAGGCCTACGTAAAGCAGCCAAGAGGGTATGAAGATGGTACTAATAGGGTTTGTAAATTGAATAAAGCAGCGGTTCCCAACCTTTAATGGTACACGACCCACTTTTAAGTAAAAAAAAATTTCGCGACCCACCTAATATGAGATTCTATGATCAGAATGGGAACTGTTGTATGACCTCGATACGCAATCGACTATCCTATCCTAAGAAAAAGTAATTTTTCGTACAAAGGATATACTATCAGCAAAAAACAAGAATTGATAATATATAAAACAACAAACATATTATAGACCGGGAGGTGGCTGCACAGACCGTCACTTCATCAAGTTGACTGCTGAAATTCCACGATTAGGAGTAACGCGATCAGCATATTAAAATGCAACTGGTCTGCCAAGCCACTTTTTGGTGCAAACCCCCTGCAGACCCGATTTTAGTGGTTGGTTGGTAAGTTCATCATTGTGTTTTTTCTGCACCCAAATGTATGAAAATATGGAAGACTGGGAACAGGAAAGCGTAATGGTAAACTTACCAGTCAACCACTAAAATGGGATTTGTAGGTGTTTTCCACCAAGATATGACTTGGTACATCAGTGGCATTTTAATTTTCAAATCGAGTTGTAACTAGTCTTGGAATTTCAGTCGTGAGCTCGATGAGGTGATGCTTTCTGTACAGCCGCCTCCCGCTTATTACAAAGAGAATGAAAAATTCGTTTAATTATTATAAATACACAACTTCACAATCAGTGAGATTTCTGGCACTGGTGTATACTGATGAGGGCATCGATATCAGGGTTAAAACTGATTAATTTTAACCTTAATTCACATTCTTCACATAGTTTATGTCTGTAACAGTTTTTCAAAAACAATAAAGTAGAAAAAGCTCGTTGGAACAAGTATGTCGTGTTGAACGGCATCAAGAACTTCACAGCTAATTTAGAGATTTCTGGATACTTTGTTCGTACATTCATCCAGAAGTAAATTAAGGATTTTTCCTCGAAAATTGTATATAAAGAAGAATCGCAAGATAGCTCTATTAGCGAGTTTTCTTCGGCTGTTGAGATTTTTTGCCCTTTCAAATGTTCCTCTTCAAAAATATTTCTTATCCAAAAGCAACCATCGTCAATTTTTTGAAACTAACTCCTAAAACAATTATTAGTAAACGAATAGAGCAAATTTCACTTTTTAACATATAACAAACTTTAAAATCCTCACTTGTACTTGAAATAAAAATGGAAATACTATTTGAAAATAAATGACGCCTATAACTCACTTATAATTTACTGTAAAATTTGAAAAGGTTTCAAGGTACTCTTTGATGACATTTGCGGTTTCCTTGATGACTTTTATTTCGTTTGATTCAAGGAAGTCATGCAAGACAGGAAATGCATCAAAACTATTTTCTTCTACTTTACAGGTCCATCGGTCCAGTTTTTTAATCATTCCATCGACTTTGTCCTGGACGTAATACCAGTGGATATCATTTCCTTGCATTGTCAGGGTCATTACATAAAGTGCTTTGCAGCAAAAAGTTTTAGCCAGTTCTCGTCGATAACATATTAGGGAAATTATCTTATGGATTTATGGTCACCTTTGTGCTCCAATAAAAACATTTTTAGTCCGTCACGAAGTTCAAATAATCTCGACACTGCTTTACCTATCAAAACACAGTGAAGGAGAAGCCTTTTGTGTTTAATACCCATTTCGTCACACAACACTCCAAATAATCTTGAATTTTTAGGCCGTGCTTTGATAAATTTAACAATTTTCACAGCATCGTCCAGTGTTTTCTTTAGGCACTCATCCAAACATTTTACTGCCAGAGCCTCTCGATGAAGGCAGCAATGACTCTATTGCACCAAAGGGGCCACTGACTTAAATTTGGCAACTAAACCTGAATAAATGTCGGACATAGCACGGGCACCATCACCCAATTTGACCAAACAATTTAGTTTTCATTAAAAAAAAGTGTCAACACATTTAAAAAATTTCTTGTACGCAAGGACTTACAAAAGAATATTTCATCTTCCACAGAATCGTTGAACTCAAAACGAACAAAAGCTAATAAATTTGCCTGAACGAAACATCTGAGCATTCATCAATTTGTAGTGAAAATAATCACTTTGCTTCAGAGTTGAAATAATTGTTTCCTCGACCGAATTAGACATTTCATCGATTCTCCTTTTTACAGTAGTGTTTGATACAGGGTTTTCACTTATTCTTTTTGACATTTTTTCATCAAACAAAGTATTAGACATTATTTTTCTTGCAGGTAAAATAAGTTCTTCACCTACTGCGTGAGCAGCTCTCTGCTTCGCTATTAATGGTAAGACGCTATGATAGTTTGTTTTGTTGACCTGAAACTGACTTTTCCATTGCAGAATTCAACAGGCTTACCTGTGTACTCAGGATGCTTGGTTGACGAATTCCTTTCAAGTTTTGATGGCATTGGCTCCTCTTCAGTACCAGAAAACACAAACCTGTATTTCAAATAATCCAGGTTATAATTTCGCAGATATGTCTTTTGCTTTTTCGCGCTGCCTGCATTGTAACTACAAATACTTGGTTGTGGTTCAATAACATTTTCAATTTCATTATTATTAGCAGTGTAGGTCGAAGTTTCCTCATCATTTGGATACCCTCTTTAAGCCACAATCCAATCCTTAACCAACTTTCCATAATCACATTAAATCTAGTTGTAACGCTTATGTGCCAGGTAAATGATTTATGGCTGTTAGCGTATATGTTGATAAATACATTAATAAGTCTGTTCAGATCAATTTACTAAACAAACAGTTGCATTCAGTTTCTGAGCAGCTTTAGATATGCTGCAGGTTCGATATTGACCACAGTCGCCACGGGCAAATTACCCGAAATAAAGTCATTCAACGGAGCTACTAGCATGCAAAAGAAAACATCACTCCGGAATACAGTTCACACTTATTTATTACGTAAATGTTCTCAAACTACTACAAACCGTAGAAACCACCAAATGAATAATGTTAATCGGACTTCGTAAATCTGAAGATTGTCAGGTTCGTTTAAGCAATGAACAAGACAATAATTATCGCCACAACAAACACACATGCAACGGCAACACACTTTGCTGCTCACAGTTCCTACTTATCTCCACTTTGCACTGAAATTATCACTGCCATCAAGTCTGTAGTCACTCGTAATAAAGTTTCTGTAGCTGACTTACAGTTTACTAGTTCATCGAACAACTAGTTATTATTCCGCGCGTTTACACATCCATATCATCTCGCGCCATCTTTTCTTCCACTACTCATCCTCCGCTCTCTCTGGTAAGGATCGATATCGATCTATCGATTGTTCCGTTACACCCCCCTCGCTGGGTTTGTGGCGAAAGATGCGGTTGACAAAGCGTATCTTGCGCCAACATTTACTCAAGCAACATCATCATCTCACAACATTACCAAAAACCTGGTGGTTTCACGGCAAATTAATCATAGGTACTTATGACTATACACAAATGCCATTACAAACCATCAACACATATAACGAATAAAAAAAAAATACATACAAAACATCAAGAATACAATACTGAAATAAAATTGCTTCCGTTGTACAATTGTCCTCTTTCTACCATTTTTCCCAAACTGTCACAATCATGTAACATACATACAAACATAAAGAATACAAAACTGAATTAAAATTGCTTCAGTTGTAAAATTGTTCTCTTTCTACCATTTTCCAAACTGTCACAATCACAGCACTTGTAAGTACATTCCCCGGCCTCGGGGCCAAAATTACTGGGAACCACAAACCAGCAAGAATGCCTTCAGCAACTGTGTATTAATATTACATGGGTCACCAACCTGTGCCCAACTACTGAAGTTACTTTATTCTCTGACTTATTGACACAACATCTTACAAATTCCGAAATTGCAACCGTGACTGATTGCTAAATGAAACTCATGAAAACCTACATAAATCAGGACAACATTTAATTATCAATGATGCGGGAGATGTGGCAGTGCTGTGAGGTGTGCCCTTCTAACCGGTGCCCGACACCCCGCCAACACTCCCCTCCTGACCGAAATATTTGTAAGGCTTCAAGGATACTACGTTGAAAGTTCCGCTAAATTCTCTCCCATCGGCATATTCCAACTTGTAAGCATTATCCCTCAAACAGGCTTTGACCCCATAGGGACCTTCGTACAACACTTTGAACTTTCGTATTTCCTTCTTTACTCGGGACGACTTAAAATGCGTTTGCACCAAAACAAGGTCCCCCACCTCGTACGTCGTAGCCTTTCCTCTACCCTCATGTCGTCTCTTATTTCTCGTAGCTGCCCTCTCCAGGTTCTCCTTAGCCGCTCTTATCTTCTCCTGGTAATCAACTGGGGGTCCTTCGGGGAACTCCACAA
The DNA here is from genome assembly GCA_031002005.1 of Vandiemenella viatica. Classification (NCBI taxonomy): domain Eukaryota; kingdom Metazoa; phylum Arthropoda; class Insecta; order Orthoptera; family Morabidae; genus Vandiemenella; species Vandiemenella viatica. The sequence continues at coordinate 86,507,496 of JARYHS010008075.1, forward strand.
GTTGCCTCACTATCCTTTCTGGGGGTACATGGTACATTATCTCCGATGGTACCAACAAGGTGGAGTCATGAGGAATACTGTTATGAACGTCCTCCCACTCGCTTATAGTTAGGGCCCAACTTTTATGATTGTCACTGCACGTGGTGCGGAACCAACGTCCTATGTCCCTCATGACCCGCTCACAGGGATTTCCCTGGGGATGATAAAATGATGTTTTTATCACCTCCACCCCTTCTTGCTGTAATCTTTCTGTCCAGTTTTTACTCCTGAATTGAGGTGCATTGTCTGAAAGAACCTTTTCAGCCCTTCCCACCTCTCTGAAATATCCTTCCACCAACTTATTTGCCAATACCTTCGCGGTAGCCTTCTTCAATGGATATAATCTGACATATTTGGAAAACACATCCATAACAACCAGAATTTGTGTGACTCCTGGCAGGTAGTGGTCCGAACACGTCCACTGCTACTAATTCTCTAGCTTTACTGGGCAATATATTCTTCATATCCCCCCTTCTCAAAACATTATCCGCCTTTACTCTTTGGCAGACATCACAAGCTGAAAGTAATCTAGCAACCCTCCGGGCCATATTGTTGAAGTAGCAGCTCTCCCTTAGAACTCGGTAGCATTTACTAGGCCCATAGTGTCCATAGCTCAGGTGATGTTGTAGAACGAGCTTGTCCACGCATGCTTCCGGTACCCAAAGTTTCCAATCGGAGCTATTTTCTGACTGACGTCGAAACACCACGCCCTTATATATGCAATAAAAGTTCCTACACTTCCCCTGGTAGTCGTTATCAAGTAATTTGTCCTTTATCATTTTGATCACACTATCATCTTCCTGTAATTCTCTTATCCTTCTCAGGTATTCCTCTACATCGTGCTCATACTGCACTTGCTTAATAAAATTGAGCTGAAACTCGTCTTGCTCCTCTACTCCATCTCCAGCTTCTTCCAAGCCCACCGGCAACCTAGAGAGACAATCTGCCACTTGGTTCTCTTTCCCTGGAAGATATTTCACTTCAAACTCGAACTCTTGCATGAACAAAGCCCACTGGGCCAACCTCCCATGGGTCAATCTACAACTCATTAAGAAAGACAGTGCCTTATGATCCGTGTAAACTATAGTCTTTCTTCCAGTAAAGATGTGTCGGAATCTTTTGAAAGCTCCACACGATGGCGAGACATTCCTTCTCAGTAACCGTGTATCGACGTTCGTGCTTTCCCAGCATTCGACTCGCGAAAGCGATCGTCCGATGACCCACCTCTCCATCTTCTACTACTTCTTGAAATACCTCTGCCCCTAGACCATATGAAGAGCTATCTGCCGATAAACATACTTCCAGATTCCAGTCGGGGTGTGACAACGCGATGCGCTCTCTCAAGACTTGCTTGATCTGCATAAAGTCCCTCTCACACTCTGTGGTCCATACCCACGGCGTGCTGATCTTCTCCAGTTCACACAAATGTATGCTGTTCATGACCTGTCCCTTTATAAACTTTCTATAGTAGCCGCATAAACCGCGGAAGCTCTTGAGCTGAGTCCGGTTCTTTGGTCGAGGAAACTTCACTATCGCTTCCAACTTCGAATCATCCACAAATATTCCTTGGGGTGTTATTATGTGACCAAGAAAATTCAACCTCTCTCTCAGGAAGGCGCACTTCTTTTTCCGAAGCGTCATCCCTCCCCTTCTCATTGCCATTAGCACCTCTCTCAACGTCTCCCTGTGATCTGTAAGTGTCTCCGACACTATTACCATGTCATCCACGTAGGTTAATACTTTATCTCGCAGGTTCCTTCCTAACACATAGTCTAAGGCCCTTATGAAACTGGATACGGCATTATTCAAGCCGAACGGCAATACACAAAAGTGATAGCACTTTCCTTCAAAGCGGAAAGCTGTATACTTTCTTGATTCCTTATCTAATGGAACTTGCCAATAACTCGAAGTCATATCTAATGATGTCATGTACTATACTCCGTGAAATCTCCTTAGCAGCTCGTCCACTGGTTGAGGATGGTCCCTTTCCGTTATGAGTATCCGGTTAAGTGCCCTGGCATCTAGAACTAGCCTCACGGACTTATCCTGCTTTTGAACAACTAGGAGAGGATTCACGTATTCACTATTCGATCTTTCGATTACTCCCGCATTCTCCATACTATCTAGTGCCTCTTGCACCTTAGTCCTTTGTGCCGGCGGTGTAGGGTAGGATTTTGCCGCAAAGGTATGCCCCTCTTTTACCTTTAACTTACAACAGTAACCTCGGATGCGCCCAGGAACATCCGAGAACACGTCGGGGAACTCGTCAATAATGTCTTGTACTCCCCTTTCATGCTCTGGTAGATCGTGATTCATTTCCAAGCTCAGAATCTCTTTCCTGTGTCTGACCGATCGGGAATCCCCCCACGATATCACCTGGATTTTAGTAGATTTCTCCTCCCTATCGGGTATCCCCTTCTTCAGGTCGGCTTTGATGCGTTCTCCTCTCGTTGTAAACGTAAGCGTTCCGTCCTTTAAATCGATAATCGCTCCTGCCTCTTTAAGCCAGTCCGTTCCTATGATGAAGTCCACATTGAGCCCGGGTATCACGTATGGCTCTATGTCCACTACATGTCCTGCTATTTCTCCTTCTACTTGCAACACCCACTTGACAGTTTTAGTCTTGTGCCCCGTAGCAGAGGTTATCGTCATTCCATTCACCGGCCATTCTCCTATCTTCTGCTCACTTGAAATTTGCTTATACAGACTTTCCGAAAAACACGTAATCACCGCTCCCGAATCCAATAACGCTTCTACTTCTCTTCCCTTAAACTTGACCATTACCCGAGGAGAAAAAGACTCTCGGCGTTCCAACGTATTCCCTTCCTGCAACAACAGCTCTCGTAAATCTTCGCTATACCCATATGAGTCTTGAGCAATCGGTTGCGCCCCGCTCGACCTTTCCTTGAAACTTTCTTCCTGGAGATTCATCAATTCACAATCAATGTTCTGCTCGACAAACAGCCAAGCTACCTCATCACCTCCTTCTCCCCTTAATCTTTCCTCTTCTTTCTCCTTATCATTCTCCCAACTGACATGCGAAATTGGACTTTCTCCTTTCTCCGATATCCGGATGTGATTACCACTAATTTCCTTTCTCCTCTCGGTGTTCTCTCGGTCAGAATTTTCTATTACTTGTTCACAATTGGTTATTGAATCCTCCATCGTTTCTGGTTGAAATGGCATTAAGGAATCCTCTGGATAAACACCTTTAATTCTCCCACTCACAGGAAACTCTAATATGTAACCAGACTCTTCATGCTCCCCTATTATTCTAAAAGGTCCTTCATACGACAACTGGTATTTTTGAATGTCTCCATCATTACTATAAGGTTCGGAATTCGTTTTCAATAAAACCAAATCACCTTGCATATATGACTTCCAATCCATGTTTACACTAATTTTCTCCCATGCGCTGAACATATTCTTTTCCTCGGGCAAGCAATAACCCTTCGACATTCCAGTCACTACCACTAGTTCTTCTTTTGGTAGCCTCGTATAGTCTCCTGTCCCCGCCGAGGCTGAATCGGTGACAGACACTAGTTTACCTGTGGCGCACTCTCCACTACTGCCACCTGCACCTGATTTACAGACTCTTCTCTGAGCCGATCGTCTCCAGTTGGTCCATGATAACCGCTCTAAATCCTCCGACTCCGGTTCCACGACCACGTCCAAATCCTCCTCTCTGTCCACGGTTATTGTACCCGCCTCGATTCCTGTTATCAAAATGAGGGTAGCTCTCCTGTTGCTGTTGGGAGTTACCTCTCTCCCCTTCCGATTGCGACTTCTCCACGAAGTGGGATGGTGTCCTCCCCCCATATTCTTTTGCTCTTATACTTTTCTCTTGTTCGTCCAGCCGACCCAACATCCTTTACCGCCTCGTCAATGGTACATATATTATGGCTGACAAATACAAGCTGTGTCGACTCGGGCAAACGCGCACTAATCATCCGCACATATTCACCTTCACTGAAAGGTGAACTTAAATGTTTACAAGAGTTAACACACTTCAAGAAAAAATTTTGCTGAGTGCCACTACCCGGCGAGTATGGCTTTCCCATCATTAAATTCCGCCGAACAGCAATTTGCCGGTCGATGGACCAGAAATGTTCCAAAAAAGCTGACTTAAACTCCTCAAACGTCTCGCAATTATCTGCAGCCCGTTCTCCCCACATTCGGGCATTCCCCTTGATATGTTTACTGAACATTTCTATCTTCATTCTTTCTACGGCCCTACAGAACGGCCCAAAATTTTCAAACTTCTTCACAAAATCAACTGGGTGTATCCCCCCATTATCACAAAAGTCCTCCCAGTCCACTTTCTCTTCTACCATGCACGCAGTGAGCGCATTCACATTTGGCAAGATTTGACATTTGACAACCTCTTCTCGCACAACTTGTGGAACTCGTAACTTTAGATTTTTTTCAATTTGCTTCTCTTGTAACTGTAACTTTTCATTCACCCACACTGCAGTGGAAGCCTTAACCTTTTCCACCTGACACGACAATTTCTCTACGCCGACTGTTAAATGGTCAACTTCTTCTTTTACTACCGTATATTTCTCGGTAAGGGTTTCTCTTAAAGTCTCCACCTTCGACAATCTTTCATCATGGTTATCTTCTATAAGCTCGACTGTTTTCTTTAGGGATTCCATATTTTGGTGCAAAACACTAGTTACTTGTTCGCAATCCGAACGATACTGAGTCAATTTACACGATATTTCAGCAGTTTGTTGTGTACAAAGTTCCCTATATTGGGTCAATTCTTCCCTAAACTGCCCTAGTCGCGATTCAAAAGCATCCCGAAGACATTCGATACTCTCCTTATTTTCATTTAATTTAGATTCAAGCAAAATACTATTTTCATTTAGTTTGGATTCAAGTGAAATACTATTTTCATTTAATTTGGATTCAAGTGAAATACTATTTTCATTTAATTTGGATTCAAGTGAAATACTATTTTCATTTAATTTGGATTCAAGTGAAATACTATTTTCATTTAATTTGGATTCAAGTGAAATACTTAATTCAGATTTAAGTGAAGTTAATTTAGATTCAAGCGAATTCTTGTTTTCATTGAATTTAGCTTCAAGAAGGGACTGAATTGACATGACAAATTGTCCCCGGAAAGCACAAAACATTTCCGACATGGACGCCTCATTACTTTCCCTAACCACTTCTCTTGACTTGTCAACTTCTGATTCACTAGCAAAACTCGTCATCGACTGTAAATGATTAGACACAGTAAGGGAGGACTGATTAATGTCTACACTGGGTGCGTCACCAAAGGACTCAACTCCCAGCACCATCTCTCCATTCACAACACCCTCTACCTCAGATGCCATATTACGAAATTATTTCACACAAAAAATTCAATCTTCCGTTGTAGAAAAGACAAGAAGTAACCAACGCCGTGAAACCAGCAAACAGAATACACCAGTATACATTAGCACAGAAAAAAGGTAAAATTCTGTTTCCAAATCTCTTAACTTAACTACCAAACAAGATATACACCATGTCATAAAATACACTTTCAATTGAATACATACACTACTATCAATGACCAAAAAAAATTACGGAAACTCTACAGAAATCTCTATCTATGAAATCGAAACTCTTGAAGCAAACCCGTTCAACTACAGCTGGCGTATATCTGGTTTGTTATTACTACCACATTAAATATCCTTTTTTTCCCCCGATTCCAATTAACAGCAAAAAAATTTTTTTTTTTTTCCCCCCTTGAAAAATAATTTGCTAAGCAAATCTAACACAGTTGTCCGGCATTTCAACTTCAAAAGTTATCAGAAAAAAAAATCTTTGTCACTTATTATTCAAATCAATTAAATATTTATATATATTTTTTTTTCTTAAAAAAATTTGCTAATTAATTAATTATTCGTGCCGGCTTGTGTTTCTTACAAAAACTAAAAAATAAATCTTTCACTTCCCTTTCGATGCGACGAACAGCAACATTCTTGGACGCCAATCAGCTGTTTGAAGTCTCGACCCGCTAGGTTGTTGTCGTCTGCTATTTCCGCTCGCTTGCTGTGCCTTCTGAAGACTGAGCAGTTTCCCAAAAAAACCGCTGCGTGTCGCTGTCGACGTAACACTGATACTTTCTCTGAAAGCACCGCCCTCTAAGAAATATAGTCTTTGCCGTGTGCTGCGCACGATTTCTTTGTATCGCAGAACAAGCTTCTCTGACCACGCTTCGCACCAACTGTTCGATTGTCAGCTTTGATTGTTGATCGTTCACTGCTTAATTATTTCGTATATTTCACCTCCGGTTGTGATTAATTATCGTCAATTCCTCCCGTGGTTTACATATACTGTCCTGTCACGGTCGCCATGTAACGCTTATGTGCCAGGTAAATGATTTATGGCTGTTAGCGTATATGTTGATAAATACATTAATAAGTCTGTTCAGATCAATTTACTAAACAAACAGTTGCATTCAGTTTCTGAGCAGCTTTAGATATGCTGCAGGTTCGATATTGACCACAGTCGCCACGGGCAAATTACCCGAAATAAAGTCATTCAACGGAGCTACTAGCATGCAAAGAAAACATCACTCCGGAATACAGTTCACACTTATTTATTACGTAAATGTTCTCAAACTACTACAAACCGTAGAAACCACCAAATGAATAATGTTAATCGGACTTCGTAAATCTGAAGATTGTCAGGTTCGTTTAAGCAATGAACAAGACAATAATTATCGCCACAACAAACACACATGCAACGGCAACACACTTTGCTGCTCACAGTTCCTACTTATCTCCACTTTGCACTGAAATTATCACTGCCATCAAGTCTGTAGTCACTCGTAATAAAGTTTCTGTAGCTGACTTACAGTTTACTAGTTCATCGAACAACTAGTTATTATTCCGCGCGTTTACACATCCATATCATCTCGCGCCATCTTTTCTTCCACTACTCATCCTCCGCTCTCTCTGGTAAGGATCGATATCGATCTATCGATTGTTCCGTTACATAGTCTCAATCAAAACTATATGCAAACAATAATTCACTCTCACAAGCAGGGAAAGACTGTTTCGATTAAAGACTTTGATTTCGATTCAACAATAAACAAGAAAATGACAATGAGAGAAGTAAAATTGCAGGTAGTAAGCGCGCGGATCTCCGCTCTAGAGCGGGGCAGAGAGGGTTTTTCAGGGGTTGCCATAACGATTGCGCGATTGCTGCCGCTGCTATATCTCACAACGAGGTTGTTACTTAATACCGGCTGATTGTTTAAGAAAACTTTTTTCTCACAAAGTTTTAATTTAAGCTAATAGCTTTCATGATTATTGTACTTTAAAAACATCGTGTTATATTTTTTTTTCAAATTGGTCAAATAAAAGATATATTTTTGTGGTAAAAACCTCGATTGTTCCGCGACCCACCAAAACACACGCCGAGACCCACCAGTGAGTCGCGACCCATAGGTTGGGAACCGCTGGAATAAAGCATTGTATGGTTTACGAGAAACCCGTCGAACTTGATATGATTGTTTTGATGAATTTATGAGAGATATGGATTTTGCAAAACGTGAATAATAGAAGTCTAGATATAAATGTAAGGAGGCGTGTTGATTATAGTACACTAGCTGGTACCCACGACTTCGTTCGTGATTGTAAAGAATTCATATTGACAGCTATAGACATCTAACCACCCTAGTGCACGATGGGAGACTCGATACTATTACCACACACAAGTACCAGTCTTCTGCGCTATGTAGTTCCGGCAGCAAGGTAAAATTTACGGATACACACAAGTCTTTGGATGAAACACGAAAATATTCATGATCGACCAATTTCAAACACCATATCTCACACACTCCCACAGTTAACGAATTTCGGCCAACGTTGTGATCGATGGGAGACTCTGTGTTACTACCACACACAAACGCCAGTGATCTGCGATTGATAGTTTTCACTTAAAAGTGATACACCGTGACACATGCGTCTTTGGCAGAAATATGAAATTGCCGCAGGTCGACCATTTTCATCCCCCATATCTTCCACACCCCCATAGCTACAGACATCTAATAACCATAGTGCACGACAACAGACACGATTTTACTACCGCACATAAACACCAATGCTCTATGCTATGTAGTCGTGGTAGAAAAGTGAAATCTGCGGAGACACATGCCTTTCGTCGAAATACGAAAATATCCTTGGTCGGCCACTTACAACCACCATATATACCACAGTACCACAGTTTCTGAAATTCGGCCGCTGTTGTGATCGAAAGGTGACTCTGTGCTACTACTACACACAAACGCCAGTTATCTGTGATCTATAGTTTTCGCTGAAAAGTGATACACCATGACACTTTTGTCTTTGGCAGAAGTATGAAACTGCCACAGGTCGACCACTTTCAACCCTCATTTCTCCCACACCCCCATAGCTACCGACATCTAACAACCATAGTGCACTACATGAGATACGATTCTACTACCAAACAAAAACACCAATGCTCTATACTATGTAGTTGTGGCAGATAAGTGACATATGCGGAGACAGTCGAAATACGAAAATATTCTTGGTCGGCCACTTACAACCACCATATCTACCACAGTTTCTGAAATTCGGCCGCTGTTGTGATCGAAAGGTGACTCTGTGCTACTACTACACACAAACGCCAGTTATCTGTGATCTATAGTTTTCGCTGAAAAGTGATACACCATGACACTTTTGTCTTTGGCAGAAGTATGAAATTGCCACAGGTCGACCACTTTCAACCCTCATTTCTCCCACACCCCCATAGCTACCGACATCTAACAACCATAGTGCACTACATGAGATACGATTCTATTACCAAACACAAACACCAATGCTCTATGCTATGTGACATATGCGGAGACAGTCGAAATACGAAAATATCCTTGTCGGCCACTTACAACCACCATATATACCACAGTTTCTGAAATTCGGCCGCTTTTGTGATCGAAAGGTGACTCTGTGCTACTACTACACACAAACGCCAGTTATCTGTGATCTATAGTTTTCGCTGAAAAGTGATACACCATGACACTTTTGTCTTTGGCAGAAGTATGAAACTGCCACAGGTCGACCACTTTCAACCCCCATATCTCCCACATCCCCATAGCTACCGACATCTAACAACCATAGTGCACGACAGGAAAGACGATTCTACTACCACACACAAACACCAAAAGTGTAGTTGTGGCAGGAAAGTGAAGTATACGGAGATACGAATTTTTGGTCGAAATATGAAAACTCCCTGCACTGACCAACTTTAATCATTATATCTCCCACATCCCGTAGAGCTATCGGCATTCGGCCAACGTTGTGCACGACAGGAAGCTCCATGCTACTTCCACCCACAAACATCAGTGATCTGTGCTAGGTAGTGGTGGCTGAAAAGTGAAATATAGGAAAAATCACATCTATTTTTATATATATATAAGATTTATATCTGACTTGTCTGGTATCGATTACAGAAAAGAATGGTCTAGTACTTACTATATCTTTGGAGATGTATGTCAAAGAGTAGTTGTAGTTATAGTCTGTCTGTTGTGGAGTAAACATGTTGTTAAGAACTGTAATGTGTGTGTGCGCGCCAATATAAAAGAATAATTACATATCGTATAGTATGATTAACATAATTAAAAAAAATAAAAAGAAACGTACTCTAGACCTAATGCAACAGATATTTTACGATGCGGTACAGAATTAATAGCACAGAACAATCCTCACCAATATGTTATTCACACCAAACATAAAATCTAAGTATAGAACAAAATCTTTCGATATCTAACCTAGGATTCTAAATATCTTAATTCAAAATATTCCTAAATGACACAGAAGGAAATATTACTTCTTGTCCAGGTCGCATATCATCCTAATCACATCGCCGTTGACATAACGTATCTCTAAAGCTAAATGTTTTGTATTGTTGAATAAGAATGCTCCTCGCCGCGCTTTAACAAATTAACAAAACCTTTGACACACGATATGGCTGGAACTAAGCGAAATGTCGAAATGTTTGGCCTTAAGAAGACATCGTAAAATTGCGGTGCCATGGAAATTTTTCTTCTGATACAGGCCACAATCTACGTGATACCTACTATATCTCCAGAACTAAGCGAAGTATTGAAACGTCTCATCGAATTATATAAAAATGTATCATCAAATTGCGGCGCCAATGGAAATTTTTCTTCTGGTACAAGCAGTGTATTACGGGCGAAAAATCAAGCGAGCTTAAGGCCTGGCCACACAGAACGTGACAAGCGACAGCGACACGCGATATTGTGTCGCGGCGCGACGTCGCTATTGTTGTAATTCACAGTTTTGAATTAGGACGGTCACACACAAAGCGATCCGTCGCCGGGCCGCAGTCTTTGTCGCGGCGACAAGCGACACAGTTGTACAAAATTACAGAATTGTAGCGCGACACAGCGACATGGCCGATGAAGAAAAATTTTCAAGCTCATAAAAAAAATATTTTTCGCTTTCAGCATTGTATTTTTTCTTGTTAGTTTCTCACTTTTTGTTTGTTTGATTACACTGTAATTATTTAAAATAAATAATACTTGTATTTGAGCCTATCATTATTTCTTTTGACTCAAAAGTAAATTTTCAATAATAAATGGTACTTTTTACTGTGAGTATTTCACTTTGTGATGATACGTCTGGTTTTTAGGGTATTTCCTAATATTGACCACCATGCAAATAACTCAGCTGCCTCCAAGGGAGAAGCATCCGGAAGTGATAACGTTATAAATCGCTTAAAGGTCAGGAGTTCGGACATTTCCATTGTTTTTGTTTTTAAGAATATATATTAAATGAACTTACCTCATACTGTCATACAAATGGCTAATCTTTCTCTTGTACCAATTGCTTTTCTCCACTTCGTGGCGCACTTTGATATAGTTGATTTTAACTGATTGTGTAATTTATCGAAACATTCTCAAGACATACGAAAATATTTATAAAATCTATCTTCATGTGACAAAGGCGGTGGTATTCATCAAGGCATTCTCTCTTGTCATTGATTTCACGAACCCAGAACCGTCTTTTCTTTCTGCTTAGTGCAAACAAAAGAAGTAGAGTCTCTTCATCACTTGACATGTTTTATAAGAATTTACTAGCCCTAGAAAACTTATTAAGAAATAAATAAATAAGTACAGATCTCTTCCCGATAGAGAGTTTCACTAGCATGGCATTTATCGCTGTAGAGTAGTCGCATCCTGTGTGACGTACCAAAATCGCGTATCGTCGCGATGAGATAACGACCAGTTGCTGCTGTCGCTTGTCGCGTTCTGTGTGCCCGGGCCTTTAAACTACCTATCAAAGAAAACTTAAGACAACAAAATTTGTACGAATCATGTAAAATAAGTAAAAATATGGATAGATACATACTTTGTTATTATGCAAGGAATATGCTTTATTAAATACATCCCAGGAATTTATTCGCATACTTGCATCTTGAAAACATCCAGCAGTCTTAAATTCGTTGTTACAGAGTGCAAATTCTATCTTTGGCGTGAATAATGAATTGCTTCCATGTAGCTACCGTTTAAAACTCAATAGCACATTATATGTTCCAAATGATGAATAATTTACCGAAAACTTTGAAAGAATTTAAAGATAAAATTTGTAGAGGGCAAATGTAGGTAGGTGCAGGATAGGGGGAAGATGGGTGTGTAAGGAAATTGCCACCGGAGCCTGTGCTCCATTGCAATTAAATTAAATTAAATTAAATTAAACTCTAAGGCGATAAAAACTACAACTTTACAAAATTAGGGGTATGATGATTATTTAATAAAAATAATTTATTCTGCCGGCTGTGGTTTACACAGCAGCCGAAATTTGTAAACACTTTCCTTGTGCGATATTATTACAGAGTATTTGCACATAAGAAATACATACCGTTACCTGTTAATGTTTATTGTAGGCAACTTCCTTCGAGGAAAAACTGATTTCTGCATCCATATATCACATTGGCGTTTTTCATTAATATTGTACGGCATTCAGCGAAAATTTAAAAACATAACATACCAGAGATGAAGTTTGTTAACTGCCAAAGATGTTAATAATCATGGCGACTGTGCTTACAGTAAATTATATATTAATGACGCTTGATACTTTTGAATCTCATATTCCGTTAATATTAATGTTTTATATTTCAGATAACAGATTAGATTGTAGGGGGTATGTAGAAATGAAGAGGTTAGCACAGGATAGGAAGGGATGGAGGATTGCATCAAACCAGTCGAATGACTGACGACAGCAAAAAAAAAAAAAAAAAAAACAGATTAGATAAATATCCGAAGTCAAGAAACGAAACATGATACTAAAAAAAGAGATTGTGATTTTATTGTCAGTTATTCTGCAAGGAATGAACATCTCAACTACAGTGTGATCCATATATTATAATTACTGATCTAGAAATGAATTTAAATATTTTCTCCTTCATTCGGTACATATAAGTCATTAGCTATTTCCACAGATTTTTATTTTGACCATTAGCTGTAAAAATTTGAAAACACCATCCTAATTACTGCGGTAGATTCTGCGTGGGTTCCTTTCAAATAAAGAAACACATGCAGCTTGCTTACAGACTTATAATAGTATAGATATGTTTTAATTTATTATTATCATATATATTATTTCTATAAGGTATTTATTGTCACAAGCCTGTATCTTCCTTCATACTTAACCGAAACCAATGAATGAGACATCATTTACTTTACTTTACTTTAGTCACATCATATTTTAAGAAAGAAAGTTTTCGGAATTCCATCCTTCAATGGCAAAAATGTTAATAAGTCTAAAATGCCGTTTTCTGTGTTACGAGTCATACCTATCTGAAATCGTTTAATGAAGTATCATTTTAAAGATTAAGATCTCCGATTTAGTGCCGTCATATTCAAAGACAATTTTTTTTCGGAATTCGACTCATAAAGGGCAAAAGTATTAATATTTTTGCAATGCGTTTTTGTGTCACGAGCCATTTATCTCACTTCATATCTAACCGATACAGATAAATGAGGTATCATATTAAAGACTAAGGTTTCCGCCGTGGTAAAATTACATTTTAAGACAGAAATGTTTCGTAATTCGACCCTTAAAGGGCAAAAATGTCAATTTTTTGTACCTCGAGCCATTTATCTCCCTGGATATCTAACCAAAATCGAAAAATCAAGTAAGATTTTGAGGAGTAATGTCTCAGCTTTGTGCCATCATATTTTAAGAAAGAAGTTTTTATTACTTCAACCGTTAAAGGGAAAATGTATAAATGGTTCTACAACGCACTTTTGTGCCACGAGCTATTTATCTCCCTTGATATCTAGACGATATAGATAAATGAGGTATCATATTAAAGACTAAGGTCTCCACCGTGGTAACATTATATTTTAAGAAAGGAATTTTTCGTAATTCGACCCTTAAAGGGCAAAAATGTCCATTTTTCTAAAATGCGTTTTTTTGTGTCTCGAGCCTTTTATCTCCATGGATATCTAACCAAAATCAATAACAGAAGTTGGATTATGAGTACTAATAACTCAGCTTTGTGACATCATATTTTAAGAAAGAATGTTTTTGGAATTCAACCCTTAACGGGAAAAGGTATAAATTTTTCTACAACGCATTTTTGTGTCACGAGCCATTTATCTCCATTAATAGCTAACCGAAATAGATAAATGTGGCATCATTCTAAAAATTAAGAATTCCGTTTTGGTAACATCACATTTTAAGAAATGAGTTTTTCTGAATTCCACTCTTAAAGAGCATAAATATCAGTATTTCTAAAATGCGTTTTTTGTGTCTCGAGTCATTTATCTCTTTTGATAATTTGACAAAATTGATAAACGAGTTATCATTTTAAAGATTGAGGTCTTCGAAAGGACATAGGTTCCGTTACACCACATTTTAAGCAAGAAATTTTTATAAATTCTGACCTTAAAGGGAAAAAGTATTAATATTTCTACAACCCATTTTTCTGTCATGAACTATTTATTTCCCTTGATACCAAACCGAAATTAATAAATGAGGTATCGTTTTAAATATTAAATTATCCGCTTTAGTCACATCATATTTTAAGAAAAAACTTTCTCCAAATTCAACCCTTAACGGGCAAAAATATCATCATTTCTAGGACATTTTTTTTACCTCGCTTGATAACTAACCGAAATGGATACATGAGGTATCTAAAGACCAAGGTGGCTGATTTGGTCACACCATATTTGATAAAAGAAATTTTTAAATTCTACCTTTAAAGGGCAAAAGTATCAATATTATTTCTACAACGTGTTTTTCTTAATTACAAGCCATTTATCTTCTTCGATACCTAGCCGAAATCGATAAATATCATATCGTTTTAAAGATTGAGGTCTCCAGTTAGGTAAAATCATAAATTAAGAAAGAATTTTTCGGAAGTTGGTGCTCAAAGTGGTTGCGCGTATAAGAAAGTACAGAGCCAAGTCCCTAGATTGCAGTAGCAGATATCACAGAGATGTCAATAAACTTTTTTTTATTCAGTAAGTAGCTTTCAGGATATTTTTTCTGTTATGGAAGCACTTTCGGTTTGCTATACAATTCCAATGTAAACATTTTATTCGCACAGCAACAAATATCACAGAGATGTTGATATGTTATGTGTATTTTGTTCGTTTTGGTTGTATCCTGTTAAGGTTAGTGACAGTTTGTCGTAAATACAGTGTTTTTTTTAAATATTATGTTGTATGTAATTTGATTCATACCTATTACACTGCAAAAATAAATATTTGCTACAAAAGTACGGTTCTACTTTTCATTATATTATAAGCATTCAACCTCACTATTCATCGCATTATATTCGCGAAATTTTCGCACGCGTCTTCTAGTTCAGTATTAATTGTGCAATGCAAAAACTGCACTACGCTTTGAATTGTTAGAAATGGACTGATTCAACAATTTTTCCAAACAAAGTTCATCAGTGAAGTTATTATATGAATGTAATATTGCGATGTTGTTAAGTCGATCTTAGATAACTCTTGATTCGTCTTTCTCTCATTTCTCTCTATGCATGTCGCATGCTCGGACGCTTGGTGGGTAAAATACCAGCCCGAAATTTCCCGGATGTTTACTGCTAACCACCATGTAATATTTTCCGCTGGCTCTGACCGCTTTTGCCATATAATGGAATTATAACAAATAATAAACTAAATGCGGAAATAGGCAGATAGATAGACTGATTTTTTAAATAAAAAGATAAATTGAAGTTACTAAAAACTGTTAAAGATGATAGGCTGCTGTCTATTTCCAACTGTACTTTTCGTCGCTGTTGTAACAAATCTACGAATGTTCACTGAAACAGTGATAAAGTATTTAGCTTTAAAAACTGTATAATAAAAAAATAATTAAACTCATAACCAATAGGGGAATGCATTAAGTCCTCCAGCATAAAGTTATAATCATCACTATTAATCAGCGGTGTAATATTGATATCCTTTGATGACTACATGGTAAACTAGTGGAGCAGGAAGACTGGTGAACTAGACATGTTGCTTCTTCGAAACCATCAGCAAGACTGAATCACAGTGACAATGATATCATTATTCAAGTGGCTGTTTTCCTGGAGTGTGGGGGAGTTCTTACACTTGGTGCATCTCCTTCCAGGTTGTTAGTATGGTTTTCTTAATCGGTGTGGCCTCTCGGGATTTTCATCTCCGGTGTAGTTACTGTATGAGGTGGACTGGCCACCGGATCCTTTCGTTAAAGTGATGGGTGTTACCCAGTTGGGAAATGAGTGGATTTGAAAATTTGGCGCAATTGGTGTAAAACTTTGCAGCCAGTTTTTTTGATTCTTAGTTTTAATTTTTCCATTCCACTGACTTTGTGTAGTACAGTAGTCGAGGTCTCTTTATACAGTTTTTAAGCATAGCGTATAGCTCTGTTCTGTATGGTTTGTAGCTTCCGGATGTGTGAGGTAGCAGCGTTCCCCATACAAGCGCTGCATATTCGAGTACCAGTCGTAGCAGTACTGTATACAGTCTGATGGCCTGGGCAGGTTTTAGTTTGCTTCTGCCTTCTGCCTTTGCTCTAACTTTCTTTATGTGCTGCTTCCAGGTGAGGCGCTTATCGAGAGTTACACCCAGGTATATTGCAGTTTGAGTCCATTGAATGGTTTTATGGATGGTAGGTGCAGTGGGACTACTCGCCTGGTATAAATGTACCCTGACTTTTCCCTCCATTGAAGGCTAGTCACCATCTTTTGTCCCAGCCTTCAATAATTGCGCAGGTTCCCTGCAGTGAGTTCCTTGCAATTAGTGTTCTGATGCTCTTTGTGAACTGAGCCGTGTCGTCGGCGTAAAGGGCAGTATGTGCACGAACAGTTTCTGGCATATCAGCAGTATAAAGATTATAGAGGACTGGCCCCGAAAACTGATCCTTGCGGGACGCCAGCCTCAGTGTTTTTAATAGATGACACTGCCTCATCTAAGATTACTCTGAAGGTTCCACCGGTCAGATAGTCCTTCAGCAGCCTCACGTGCGGCAGAGGGATGCCTAGTACTAAGAGTTAATATAACAGTCGTTGCCATACAGAATCGAAGGCTTTCGAGACGTACAAGTGAACTTTCCCGAAATATTCTTCTTCTCGAATGCACTTAGCGCATGTTCTACAAGTCTGAGTAGCTGTTGGAATGTAGAATGGTGCTCTCTGAATCCAAATTGTACTTCTGGAAGTAGTTGCTCTTGATGTGTATGATGTTGCAGCCTCTTTAGATATAACTTTTCAAATATTTTGTACATAACATGTTAATATATGTATTGTTTTTGTTGTTTATGATACCTTTATGTTTATTAAAAAGTTCATGGTGGTTGGTTCATTCTTTATTATTTTTATTAAGTTTTATTTATTTAATTAATTATCATGATTATATTGATTTTAATTCTATTAGTTATGGATTATTTTATGATTCTATTTCTTTTGTAATGATTTTATTGAGTTTATGGATTTGTACTTTAATATTAACTTCTAGAACTAGTATTTATTTAACTAAATTTTATTATAATAATTTTATGTTTATTGTTTTATTCTTGATATTAATATTGTATATGGCTTTTTCTAGACTATCACTTTTTTCTTTTTATTTATATTTTGAATCTAGACTTATTCCAACCTTTATATTGATTTTAGGTTGGGGCTATCAACCTGAACGATTACAGGCGGGAATTTATTTAATTTTTTATACTTTGGTTGCTAGATTACCTTTATTATTGGTTTTATTATATATTTATTTTAGTTTAGGGAGTTTATTATTACCTATATTATTTGATTTAATTAATTTTAATTTGTATTTTTATATTTTTTCTGTATTGGCCTTTTTGGTAAAGATACCTATATATATAGTTCATTTATGATTACCTAGGGCTCACGTTGAAGCTCCAATTTCTGGAAGAATAATTTTAGCTGGGGTTATATTAAAGTTAGGTGGTTATGGTTTAATTCGTATTATGAAGGTTGTTACTTTATCTGGATTTATATATAATTATTTAATTATAGGTTTGAGTTTAATAGGTGGTTTTATGGTTAGATTAATTTGTATACGTCAGGTAGATTTGAAGTTATTAATTGCTTATTCTTCAATTGCTCATATATCATTAGTAATTGTGGGTTTATTAAGTATAAATTATTGGGGTTTAACTGGTTCTTTATATTTAATAGTTGGGCATGGTTTATGTTCTTCTGGTTTATTTTGTTTGGCAAATCTCATATATGAGCGTATGGGCAGTCGTAGTTTAATAATTAACAGGGGTATATTGAATTTTATGCCTTCAATATGCTTATGATGATTTTTGTTAAGTTCTTCTAATATAGCTTTCCCCCCTCCTTAAATTTGCTTGGTGAATTTTCTCTGATAAATAGTATTATTTCTTGATCTATTTATATATTACCTATTTTATTTGTTTTATCTTTTTTTAGTGCAGCTTATACATTATATATATATTCTTATAGTCAACATGGTTTATATTTTTCTGGTTTATATAGTTTTTCTACTGGTTATTT
>JARYHS010008075.1:86526558-86686276 GCA_031002005.1 Vandiemenella viatica
ATGGTCTTGGGTACTGGAGCAAAATTTAGCCCTTTAGATAGAACTGAAAAGGTGGCAGCATCTAATTCACCACCACTCAGATTAATTACTGTCCTTCTATCAGGTGCAGAAGAGGCATTAACTTTGCGGGAAAGTCGGACAAATATCCCGCATTGCCGTGCCGTCGCACGGCGTTGAACTCTGTGGCTTTCAGCGACGGTACAGCTGTCTACCCACTCCCAGGCGTCATGGTGCAGATAGTTAGACAAAAACATGTGGCAATCAAAAAGAGACTGAAAACAGAGTCTAACTCACGCCTGGTGTATTGAATCCTCTCCTCACCAGAGACAAACTCGCTTTTCGTAGAATTTTCTTCGCCGCATAAGATTCAATTGGGCAAAACGAGGCACAATGTTTTGGTCCCGGCATCGTTGGAGAAAAGCGAGAGCACTAAGAAGTCTTGACCTCTTCTTGCGAAGCTTCTCCAGTCGCTTAACACGACGATATATATCCTCCCCGTAGAGGTAAGTTATAAATGAATGTAATTTTTTTCGGCGTTGTTTATTTATAAATAAACAACGCCAAGGAAAATTACATTCATTTATAAATAAACAACGCCGAGAAAAATGACATTCATTTATAATTCTTAAAAATGTTTGTTTTCACCGGGATTTGAACCAAAGACCATGCTCCAAACATCAGTAAGCAAGTGCATTTACCACTGAGCTACCAGTCTGCTATATGGGAAGATACTACAGAGACTTACACATTCGTGTCTATCACCGTACAGTAATTTTTCATAATTGTATGACAATCATATATATTATTTCTATAAGGTGGTGTATCTGGTATCTAGAATGTATTGGTAAACCAATTATTAACTACAGAGATTGGATCAGGGCATGGTTTCAGGAAGTACTCTGATGGCTCTGACTGTAAATCAGATATTGTGGTCACTGGACTAGTGGGAGGTGGCACGGGCAGCAATTGATGGTCTGACTTTTGGGAGTAAACTGATGTAAAAATTCGGGCAAAGAAGGCAGGTAGGACATTGTGCAAGTAGAATGGCTTATTATGTGGACAGGTTTCGCTGGTGGTAGGGTTGCTATGAATTGCATAGATGGATGCATACTGCATGTTTCGCAAAGATGCCTATTACAGTAAAAAAGCTGTATGGATGTTTAGGAATGTTAGAGTGATGGTATTGGTGCATAATTATATTTTATCAAAAATTATTATCTGTGGAAGATGATGTGGGATGTTGGGGGAAGCATAGGGGGGGGGGGGTAAAATATCTTTGAAAGTTATAGCTGCATAGAAGAATCTGGATCAGGAATTCAAGGCCAGGAGAGAATTGAGTGAGAAAGGCAGGATTGTGATTGGTATTCGGTGAGTGTTTGGTGTACTGGACAGTTTATGGCTCAGAGTTTCTGATTATTACTTGATAGTGGGGATTATTTATGGGATGTAAGGGCTTATGTCAGGTTGTTGGAGTAGAGGGTAAAAATTTCTTACTTGGAACAGATGCATCTGCGCATTAAATCCTTTACTTGCAAGTATATTTGTTTTATCTTACTTATTATTATTTCTTATTAATACTTTTAATAACCCCTTATATCTGTTCATTTTTATTTTGTTTAGATTAATTTCTTTCTCGCGTATGACATTTCCAACGATATTTTTTTTTTCCTCTGCCCCCTCCCTACCTATAGTCTTTTCATCACAGTTATAAACTACCATTTGTGTGGCTGAGTTGACTGCAGGTGCCTTTGTGAGCTTAGTCAGATGTTTCAGTTTTAATTAGTGTCCTGAAATATTGTTTTTCTTCCTTTGGTTGCTGCAGCCCTCTTCCTCTCTATTTGACTTTGGTGAGTAGTGCGTCTGCTTTATCTTTTCTTTCATCTGCTTTTGTTTAGGCACCTAAGATATTAACTTCTTTGCACCTATTAACGAGTAAGAGAGTTGTTTTTACTATTTTATTATAGATACTGAACTTTCAAAGAGAATTGATATTGAGTCATTTGTTTTCATAACGCTTCTTCTGATCCTACAAGAGGAGTTTGCATAGATTGTTTGACCCAATTCTTACCTCATTGAACTTTAATTTGTGTCACTATTACCTATATTTAAGGTATCTTTACTGTTTATACATGTTTCCTGTCATTAGTTTTGAATAATACTCAACACGTTGAATTTTTTTATTTATTTTTAGGAATCTGGCAATACAAATAGATGTGGAAGTACTGATGAAGAAGCACAAGCAAGGAAACGTGATCACATATCACATTATCTGTTACGTCTTGCTTACTGTCGATCAGAAGAATTAAGACGCTGGTTTATCAACCGGGAAATCGAATTGTTTCGATTACGTTTCCATGGAATATCTCAGAAAGAGTTAAACTTGTTTCTGAAGGAAAATAAACTTGATTATTCACCTGTAAGCAACATAAACTTTCTTTTTTCTTACCTCCCATATTCTAGCCAGAATTTTGTCTGTGTCTGTTGAAAACTTCGTGCATTCTTATGGTAAGGTCCTCAATTTAAATGGTGACTATATCCATTTCAAATATATATAATAAAAATTTCTTTTTCTTATCGGATTAGTTTTTTTATTTCAAAATGTTACTTTCTGGGCAGTCCTTGTATTAATCAAGACTAAATTCGTTATTAAAAGAGTGGCACAAAGCACGTAACAGACTTTAAACATGCAAATTAATATGTGAAGTTGGTGTGAAAACATTTTTTTCATGTTGGCACATTGGCTTAATGAAAGAGGAGGGGTAATACCCTTTTAACTTATAATTTAACTCGTGTTATTGATTGACCCTGTGATAGCACAACATCCTTACTTGATGTGATAGTTTTGTTTAATTTCAAAGTAATGTATATGCTGATCAAATATTTTTGGTATCTCAGAAAACTTTTCTTAGAGGTAAAAATACTCCCAACTCACAATTTATGGAACTGTAGACACCTGCAAAAGAAAGATTGCGTGGACAATACAAAATTATCCCAACTAATTATTTTGCCAATGGTTGGGCTTTATCAGAATCTGTTATGAAATGAATGGAGAAATAGAATTAAATTTTCAGCAAAGATTTGACACCAATACTTATCTTGAGTCAATTATTTTACTGCTTGAAAACAAAGGTCACATTTCTTCGGTAAGATGGATTAAATAATGTGTTGGGACCAAGCATGGTGGGTGAATGGTTAACCCTATGGCCTTACATTCGGGGAATCCCCATCCGGGCATCCAGATTTCGGTTTTCCATGGTTTCCCCAAATCACTCCAGGTGAATGGCGGGTTGCTTCCTTTGAAAAGGCCATGGCTGGATTCCTTCGCATTCCTTGTCCCCAGTCCCATCCCGCCTCTAATGACCTCAGTATCAATGAGGCGTAAAGCCAGGAATCATTAATGGTAGAATTTAAGTTATTTTCCACCAGAGAAAAATTGACAGCAATGTTGCAATACTAATTCTAGCTGGCCTTTCATTTCTTAACTTACAAATGTTAACTCTGTTAAAACAACAATTAAACTGAACATTACTTTGACAAAAGCAACTGTTTGTACTTCTATGTAATCTTCTACAGATATATACAAGTGATGCTGTGATGACTAACATAAAATTTCAGATACCTCCACATGAGAAAGAAGACTTGAAAGAGCATCTTTTAAGTTCTACCAGTTCATTATTGCCTGCAGCTGTTGAGACAACTGACTTCTATCGTGTTCCTTTCACAGAAGTGCTGGATTTAGTGAAGAATCGGAAAGTTTATTTGTCTTCTGGCTATGCATATATACCTACATCAGATCTGATATCTGTTCTTACATGTATATTCCGAACAAATTTGTCTCATGGCTTAACAGTAAGTATTTGCGCTAATTGACTGCATTTATTTAACAAAGGATATGAAAAATAACATGGCACTCTAGATAGTTGAAGGCTGGAGGGGCTATGACGAGTGTAAAATACACGAGATAAACACATTTGTACAATATTTCAATTTGAAACCTCGTTCATGTAGGTAGGATTGGGCCAATTGACAAGGGAGGTGTGAACACACCACAGCTTATCTCTTAACCATCTTGTCTAATGAGAACAAGGTGGGGTGGTACAGGTGGTGTGAGTGAATTAATGTGAAGTGACATCGATAATTATGTAGCTATGAATAATGGAGGAATGCTGAAGTAGCTATACAAAAATATAAATTGTATTAATGGAGCAATTCAGAAAAAAGAACAGTAAATAAATGTAAAAGAATTTTGCTAATATGTATACTGATAAAAGGCTAAGGTTGGTCATCAAGTAGCCATGTCTGTGACGCTGCCTTCATTGCCGACCTAACAACGGCTGGAGATGTTACTCAATGTTGTCTATATTATTTTATAGCAATTCTATTCAGTGAAGCATCTGCAAAGAAACGAATTACCAGAACACTGAAAGAAAAGTATGTATTTTGTTTAAATCGACATATTAATTATTAGTTGCTTTTCATTTATTTATATTTGTTTGATGTAGATGTCTTGTTGTGCTCTGTCCTGAGATATTGTTGTTTCAGTAAGCTGAGAAATATCTACATTACATCCTTTTCAATGATATAATGTAGATATGAGCATTATTTAATAACAACTGTTGTTAACAACAAAAAAAAAAAAAAAATTGATAAAGTACTGCATAGAACATTCATTTTTGACGGGCTTCCAAGATATTTAAATATGATGCCGATGTTTCTACTACATTCTACGTCACTCTTAAAATAAACCCGAAGAAATGAATTGCCGAAAAACTGAAATAAAAGTTAGGATTGCATTTACAATGTTACTATCAGCCACATGTAAACAGTTCCAATGGTTCAAATTTAGATCACGATACAGCGGGTAATAAAAATTATGATTTTTGAATGACAATATTAGTATAGGTTGAGCTTGTATCACAGGTAGGACCAGAGTGACAACTGGCATACTGTTTTGCAATATAGTTCCTGGTGAATTAAGTTATATAAAAAATTTAACCTGCTTTCTTAAGTACCATGTTGCTGAAGTTATTTCTTCATGCGGAAGGAAGAAGTTCCATATTTATCACCCTGAATGCAGCCTGGACCAAGAATAAAACTAATATTACACGGCGTAGCTTTAGGTTTTGGGATTCCTGTTGGTTCCATATTTATTTTCTCATTAATTCAGTAGACATTCCAGCTGTATAGCTATTGAAACTACAACCAAAATATGTATAACATTACAATATCAAGGTTAGGAGCTTTTTGTGCTGCAGATTTAGCATTTTTACGGCTAATTTTAGCATATTTTTAAATGAGTTAGAGTGTAAAAATTCAATTTAGCATGTAGCATATTTCTTAGCATTTTTTCCTGAAATGTCATCAGTTTTCTTGGAATGATAAAATTTTAGTAACTCATTTATTTATTAGAATAATTTGTTATTAGTTATTGTTAATTTTATGTTAATTGTTTTATACATTTCACGAGTGTACAGCAAGCACCTCCAACATGGGATTTAACACAGAAATTTTCAACAAATTTAAATAATTCATCTGTTACAAAGCATTAAACATGTATTATTTATTCTTATTTTTTACTAAAATATGTATTTGAGTTTTGTTTCACATAATTTCCAAGATAAAATTTACATATCACAAAATGTCTTATAGATGCAAGCTAATTAATATTTTCTGCTCTTTTCATTACATGGTTTAATTTAATTTAATTGCAATGGAGCACAGGCTCCGGTGGCAATTTCCCTACACAGCCTATCTTCCCCCTATCCTGCACCCACCTACATTTGCCCTCTACAAATTTTATCTTTAAATTCCTTCAAAGTTTTCGGTAAATTATTCATCATTTCTCTTGGTAACTCATTCCAATCCCTGACACCCTTACCTAAAAAAGAGAATCTTCCCTACACCCTTGTGCCTGAAATCGAGTGCCAGCTTGTGGTCATGGTCATCTTTTCCCTTCCATGCACTACTTTTCATACCTATTGCAATATCTTTCCATGCCTCATCACCAGTATATGCCCTGTACACTCCCATGACCCTCCTCATCCTCCTCCTGTCTTGCAATGAATCCCATTCCAGCTCCTTTATCATATCCGTCACTGATTGCATTCTGCGATAATTTCCAGAAACAAATCTAGCAGCCCTTCTTTGCACCCTCTCCAACTCCTGTATTTGATACGTAAAATGAGGGTCCCATACTACACTACCATATTCGAGCAATGGTCTGACCAAAGTTTTGTAACCCAATTCCTTGACTTCTCTCGTACATCCCCTCATAACTCTCTCCAACAAGTGCAGAACTTTGAAACCTTTTCCTACCACCTGTCCTATGTGTCCTGCCCAGTTAAGTTTGTTATCAAAAGTAATTCCAAGATATTTGCATTTCAAGTCTTCAGCAAGCAATTCTTTCCCCACCTTATATTCATAATTAACCTTTTGTTTTTTATTTGTGTATCTAATAAGCTGACTCTTCTTTGCATTTATCTTCATTCCATGTTTACCAACCCAATTAGATATCCTGTCCAGATCACCCTGCAACTGTTTACAATCCTCTATCGTTTTGATTCTTTTATACAGCATTATGTCATCTGCAAACAATCTAATTTCAGATAGTAAACAAGTCAACACAATTATTCATTAGAATAATGAATAGCAATGGTCCCAATACGCTACCCTGTGGCACACCCATTTTTACTTCCACTTCTTTTGATACTACATTTCCTACCCTAACTTTCTGTTTTCTACCTTTTAAAAATTCTTCTACCCAGCAAATGACTTTCTTATCCACTCCAATGGTTTTTACCTTATTTACTACCATTTTATGGCTTACTCTGTCAAACGCCTTAGACAGATCTAGTGCTACACTATCAATTTGGCCTCCCTTGTCCATTTCATCTGAAATATCTTGCATATATCCCACCAACTGAGATTCGCATGAATATCCTTGCCTGAAACCATGTTGCCTGCTTGAAAACCAATTACGTTCCTCACATATATTTCTGATGTGGTTGCATATCAATCTTTCCATTAATTTACCTACCACTGATGTCAAACTGATTGGCCTGTAATTCTCAACTCTATTTCTCACCCCTCCCTTATGTACCGGTACTACTATTGCACTTTTCCAGTCCTGTGGTAAGCAGCAAGTGTCTAGACTCAATTTAAATAATATTTCAAGATAAGGTACAATGTCACATCCGGCTATCTTTAAGATATCTGTAGTAATATTATCTTCACCAGCCCCTTTATGTTTTTTCAGCTTTCTTATTTCCTTCATGATTTCCTCAGGATGGATATCAAATTTTTTACTATCGTCATTTCTAATTGTGTTGTTAAGCTCGTTCTCCGAATTAGACCCTCCTGTTTCTGATTCATTGTCCCTAATGCTTTCTCTGAACCAGTTACTTAAAATCTCTGCCTTTTTCAAATCGTCAGTAACTTCTTCTCCATCCTTATCTATAAGTGTCTCTACATCCTCCCTTCCCCTCAGTTTCCTGATATAGCCATAGAAATTTCTAGATGCATCAGTCAATGGTCCCCCTGCACTGACAATACTCTTCATAAACCCATCTTTAGCCATTTTCTTTGCTGTTATTAAGTCCTTGTTTAGTTGTTTTAAATATTCCCTACTACCCTGCTGTCTCTTAACTCTGTTATGTTCTTTTCTTACCAACCTCTTTAACCTCCTCACTTCCCTATTATAGTACATAGGATCTCTACTTCTCTTTATTTTTTGCTTTGGAATAAATTTTTCTTCCCCCTTTCTTATTATCTCCTTGAACTCTTCCCACCTTGACTCTACTGTACCTGAGCCTTCCTTCCATTTGCTGAATTGTTCTCTGAAATATCTCCTCAAATTTGAAACCTGTGCCTTTTTATAATTGTACCTATTTCCCCCTTCAATTTTGGCTGCTGGTTTACTGAATCCTCTAATATCCATCAGAACTGCTTCATGATCACTTATTCCTTCAGTTACTTGATACCTCAAAAGGTTTTCATCGGGCTTAATTAGAAATATATCCAAAATATTTTGTCCCCTAGTGTTTTGCTCAACCACTTGTGTAAATCCTCCTTCCCTTATTAAGATATTTGCAAATCTTTGTTCCCTTGTGTTATTTATCTTATTCCCTTCCCAGTTTACACCTGGTAAATTTAAATCCCCGCCGATGATGATCATTCTATTCTCACCTCTGAAATCTGAGTATGAATTTAATTTCTCCCCAAGAGCCTCATCCTCTTCTGTCATTCTTCCACTGCGGTAAACAGCCAACACTCTGATTTTTTCTTTTTTATTACCCCAGAAATCTACCCCAAGTAACTCATGGTCTTGATCTATGAATGCCAGTGAACTGTGGTAGTTTTTGCTAACTAGTATGAAGACTCCTCCACCAATTGCTCCTCTATCTCTGCGGTACACTCTGTAACCATCAGGAAAAACCTCACTGTCTAGTACTTCTTCTTTTAACCAACTCTCTACCCCAATTATTACTTGTGGTTCATGCATCTCTATTAAGTTTGCAAATTCGATTACTTTGTTCATTATACTTCTACAGTTTACCATTAACACCCTTACTACTTGGCTTTACATTTTCAGAATTTATCTCCTCTTTCCCACTTTTACCGCAGTCAGTTATTGTTTCAGCCATTTCATCTATTTCTTTAATATCTGTGACTTTCCCCATCGCGAATCTGCAATCAGTATCACTTTGATAATCTATTTCTGTCCCTTCACCAGCAGCCCCTAACCTAAAAAAGGCACAGTCCTGACCCCATCATCACTGGAAACGGGCTCCCTCACTGCTTTAGCTAACAACTCAGAAAGTACTCCCTTCCCCCTTCTATTTAGGTGTAGGCCGTGCCTAGTGAAACCCCACCTACCAATGGTGTTCACAGGCAAGATGTTTAACTTTGAGTAAATTTAATAAAAGTTGTAATGTGAGAAAATATTTAAAATTATCAGGGCTACAATTTGGTAAATATTTCTGCGGTGCTAATGCAGGGAGTTATTAACTGAATAGGAAGACACTCAATTCTTGTAAAGCTAAGTAGCAGAATAAATACTGCAAGAATCCGATATCTGTTAAAATATCCACCAAGTTCAAAATACCAGTTCCTTCAACCGCTAATACAGTGATTTCTATTCGTAGATTGTATAAATGAGACGTGACTGGGAAACAGTCAGGAGGAAATAAATTTTATAACCAATAGCCGTTTTATTTAAGCTTTGCCTTTTAAAACCGCCAACATGAATCACAAATAAATTAACATGATCGGAAGATTGCAAAGTCCCTTAGAAAAACGAGAATTTCCAGCTACAACTCCATTTATTTCTTTTAATATGATTTGAATTCGCAGACAAAGCAAAGAACAATGTTTTCTACACTGTAGTCGGAACAGTTTGAAAGAAACATGCTTTCTTTTTTAAACGAATTTCGCGCTTTAATACAGTCTTTACTATCTCCGTTCTGACCGCAATAACTACTGTACTTGCACAGTCTAAGCATTCTATGGCCAATAAGCAGTGACATACCAACCTCGCAAGCTTTACCAAATCATCTCACTGTTTAATTACGCTGACTCTCTCATAATATGGCGGGGCAGTTTTAAAATATGGAAACCTAATCCAGTGCAAAATGATTGGCGCGCTGGTCTTACTCGTTACCTACACACAGTACCTTCAACATTTCAGTGCCACACAGTTATTTGATTAAGCCTATAGCTAACTGCAGTTTCCAACTATCTGCAAAATATTTAAGCGAAATTATATCTGAAGAGTTAACGGTATCGGCGCTTTGGAACAAAATGTCCTTCCTTACTCCACGCGTTTTATGTTGTTCGGAGAAACCTACGAATAAACCATTACTATGAAAGGTTTTACTTCTGAGCAACGATGTGCCAGTATCGTGTGGAATTCATGATTAAATCTTTGGATACTTAGGAATGTAAAGTAAGTCATAAGAATAAGAAAAATCTTTGACATCACATTAACTAGCACGCGCGGCAGAGAGCGGTGACACCGGTTCCATGTGGATTCACAACGACAAACTCAAGACTTCCACTGGCGCTGCGAAACAGGATGTGGAAGTCGTGGCCGTCGGCTTTCCGTGACAAGGTGACAACAGCTACGCCTCGTAATTCCGTCTAAACACTAGAAAACGAGCCCTCCCTGCACTGTAACACATCCTGATAGGTGAACCTTAAGGTTCCGGGCTGGTATTTGGGAAGAAGCGGGTTCTAGCCATTCGCATTCCGGTTTTCTACCATTCCTGCAAAACACTCCAGGCGAATGCCAGCATAAGAACTCCTTACCGATTCTTGTCCTACCAGTTTGTCTCGGCTCAAACGATATTGTAGATGATCAAGCCGTAAAGCCCACTCTGCTGTACGGTTTTTTTTATCACAGGATCTTAAAGGGTATTTATATAAAAAAAAAATTAAAAAATCAATCACAAAGATTTCTGTCTGTGCCACTGAGTAGTGAATCGACTTTCAGTTCTTAGAGGAAGAGATACTGAAAACAACAGTTTCTGCGGAGCTGACTGGGAAAAAGAGTTGTTAAGGTGAAGTATCAAAATCGTTTATCAGTCATGTTTTAAGCGATATCCGGATAACAATAAGCACGTAAAAATTCGACATTGTAAACACTGAGACAGAATTTTTCCAAATAGAGAGTACAAAATGCTTACTCTGTTGACGACCACCAAATTCTGCAAGTTACTCAGTTAATTATAGAATCGCTGAGTCTCCCTGGTTCATAGCTGACTTGAGGAGGCGACTTCAGTTCACGCCGGGGTTTATGTTCGCGACCTTCAGCGCTGCTCTTACTCAACACGGCTGCCGCAAGAACGAGTCACGTTTTCCTTCGCTCGTTGCAGTTCTAAGAATGAGTTCCTTGAATGCGTAAAATGAAGAACCACGTCAGCGGGCACGTGTGACATAAGATTGTACGACGCTACGGTATAAACAGTATGACTAAGTCCATTTTACCGAAACCTGTAAATGTTGAAAAATCAGTTGGCCATAAAAGTTAAGACTTGTTGCGCATAAATACTTTAACATGTAACAAATACTCTCTTTAAATTGGCAAAATAAAACTTCCTGGAGATACTTCTTCTTCCAGATTGACCGATTTGAAGCACACAGTTCTCCGAGTCCCTTATAGCGTTTACTATAATGACTACCTCCGCTAATATTGTCTGGCGAGGCGCATGCTTTGTATTATTTCAAGAAACCGTGGAAATTCGAAATCTGGATGTCCCAAACGGGAAACGAAGCAGGGTCAACCCGAATGCCAGGCAGTTCACACATCAGGCTCAGTACCATTGTACCTGTATCGTGAAGCTGAGGGAGGAACACCCGAAACACGAAATACAGTTACAGGCAACCCAATCAGATGTAACACCGGAATGTAGGAGGAGCGTAAAAGAATCTCGACAGTTAAAAGTTCTCGTAATTAACTGTAGAAGCGTATGTAACAAACAACCGGAACTTGATAGCATTATTTGTAGCACAGAGGCGGATATCGTTATCGGTACAGAAAGTTGGATAAAACCGGAAATAAGTTCCGCCGAAATTTTTAAAGATAGCATGAATGTTTTTCGTAAAGACAGATTACATTCTCATGGAGGTGGGGTATTTATAGCTGTGAGTAAATCTCTCCCATGTAATGAAATAGAAGTCGATACGACCTGTGAAATCATATGGATTAAACTCAAAGTTGCTGGGTCAAAACTCATCATAGGCGCCTTCTACCGTCCACCCGATTCCGACATAGCTATCGCCGAGGGGTTAAGAAATAATGTAAACAGTATAGCTAGCCGTTTTCAGGATCATGCTATGATTCTAGGAGGTGACTTCAATCTGCCTTATATTGACTGGCATAATTTCGTTCACATTACAGGTAGCAGGGATAAGGCAGCTTCTGAAGTAATTCTCGAATTGTTCTCAAATAATCATCTCGAGCAGCTAGTTAATGAACCTACGCGGTGTCATAACGGTAGCGAAAATATTTTAGATCTGCTGGTTACCAACAGGCCAGAATTATTCACCGAAATTTCAACGACCACAGGTATAAGCGATCACAAAGCGGTAATTGCAACTATCAGACTAATGACCAAGCGAAAAAGGAGAAAACGGCGGATTGTTTACAAATTCAGTAAGGCCTCTAAGGAGTGTTTTAGAACCTACCTGAGGAATAATTACCATAACTTCAAGTCAAAAAATGACACCGTTGAAGAGATGTGGCATCGATTTATACAAATAGTCAGGGAAGGTATGGATATACATATACCGAAGCGGATAATAAATGGGGAGGATGATCCACCGTGGTACACATGCGAAGTCAAAAGATTACTCAAAAAACAAAGGAGGATACACGCACGCTCAAGAAGGAAGGGGTGTCGCAGTGATTTAGAAACCTTAGCTGAGTTAAGAGGACGTATTAAGAATGTAATGCGTGAGGCCTTCAACGATTTTCATTCCAACTCTCTCTCTAAGAGTCTCACAGAAAACCCAAAGAAATTTTGGTCGTATGTACGAAAAGTCAATTGTACCAATAGCAATATACCAGCACTAATTCGTGAAAGTTCAGAGGTTAATGAAAGCCGCGATAAAGCTAACGTACTAAATACTGTATTCAAAAATTCATTTACTGATGAAAATAAGGATAGTGTTCCCGTTTTCCCACGCCGTGTCGAGTTGGTGATGGAATCATTACGGATAGATACTGCAGGTATCATAAAGCAATTAGAGCTCCTGAAGTGGGGGAAAGCACCGGGCCCGGATGGAATTCCAGTAAGAATATTTTCAGAATATGCGGCGGAAATCGGCCCATTTCTGTCTGATATATTCAGTAAATCATTAGAAGAGCGAAAAGTACCTTCAGAATGGACTATCGCGCAAGTAACTCCGATTTTCAAGAAAGGTGATCGAAGTGATCCTGGAAACTATCGTCCAATATCTATAACATCTGTTTGTAGTAGAGTTATGGAGCATATTATATGCTCGAACATTATGAAATTTCTAGACGATAATAATTTGCTTACAACAAATCAACACGGATTTCGGAAGAAAAGATCATGTGAAACACAGCTGGCCCTATTTACACACGACGTAATGAAAGTTATTGATGCAGGTTCACAAGTAGATGCCATTTTTTTAGACTTTCAGAAAGCCTTTGACTCTGTGCCACACAACCGCCTTTTAGCGAAGCTACGAGCGTACGGTATATCGGATCAGCTTTGTGAATGGATAAAGGATTTTCTAACTGGTCGGTCGCAGTATGTCGTCGTTGAAGGAGAAAGTTCTTCTAATCTAGATGTTACATCGGGGGTACCTCAAGGAAGTGTAATAGGACCACTTCTTTTTTCAATTTTTATTAACGATCTCGGAGACCAAGTGAAAAGCCTTTTTAGATTGTTTGCTGATGATGCGGTTATTTATAGGGAAGTAAGGAATTTGGCCGATTGCTTAGAAATTCAGCGTGATTTGGATATTATTTTAGCATGGTGCGCTGAGTGGTAACTTACGCTAAATTGTAAAAAGTGCAAGACAATGAGCATAACTAACAAAAAGAATCCTATTGTTCAGAAATACGAGTTAAACAATTCAGTTATTGATATGGTCGATTCTATGAAATATTTGGGAGCAACAGTACAAAGGAACATGAAATGGGACTTACACATTAATTCGTTGGTAGGTAGAGCTAATTCTAGGCTGCGATTCATAGTAGACTTGCGCATAATAGTTCGCGAAGGGGAGCGCTCAGTTTAGTTCACAGCTCCCTCGCGAAATAGTTCGCTCTTTTAGTTCGTTAGTTCGCGTCTCGAATTCAGAGAAACAGATCGTTCGCTCGCCTTGCTACTGCTACTGCACGCGCTATTTTGTTTGTTAAGTCAGTTTTATTAGGACATAATCATTTTTTTGTCGTTTCTAAATGGAATTTAATATGACCTTCTCAACAAAAGTTATTGCTTAATAATAGCCCTTTCAAATTACATTAGCATGAACAGTTGGCGCCGATAAACCAAAGTGCTCATTGTCCTTTACACAAATGGGTAAATTGAATACTTGTGCTGTTTTTACTATTTACTTTACATGCATTCGTAGAATATTAATTTTTTAAATGGATTTGTTTATTAGTTCATGGAAGAAACATTACTTATAAAAGGCGCTAATGATCCTGCCGTCGACGCGCCCTTAAACCCCAACAACAACAATAACAACACAACATTACTTATAAAATATTATAAACGCATTTATTTTGATGAATTAAAATACCCGTTTATAAGTAATCGGCTTTTTTATATAAATAAAGTTTTGGAAATCATGGACAAAATATAATTCTACTATTGGCTACAACTTAAGTACTATATGACAGAAATAGTATTACCTATATTATTAAGAAAAATAACATTAATACTTCCAATGTGATATCTAATAATTAGACATATAAAAATAACAGTGACCCTTGAATGAGAAAGTGGTAGCAATAACGAAAGTGCGTAAATTTCCAGTGAATTGGAAGTCATTGAGGGGAGAATAATCCAACACACATTCACAATTTTTTGGCGACGAATGAAACTGATGAAGACACAAAAGTTAAAATCTTTTTGAATTTCGCAAGTCATTTCTTTCATCACTTTCACAAAGCTGTTAACCAACAGACTGAGATAAGTATTATATTATGTCAGCTTTAAAATCAGCGCTAGAAAAATGTAAAAGATACTGTTTCTTTGGTTAAGAAAACAAGATAGAGCCTTAGAAACCAAATTCTCCACAAAAAGTGATAATATAAAAAATAATGCTCTAGTATTCGTTGATAAATGTCTGGAGTATCTTAGTAAATAGTTAGATTTTAATGAAAGCAATTGGCTATACAAAATCCAAAAATTAAATTCAAATCACAGGGTTTCATTTGATGACTGTGAGACTATATTAGAGGTTATAAATTTGCGAGAAAAAATTAATATCAAAGTGAACAAACTTTACTCTGAAATAACAATATTATACGAAATCCAGGTACAAGTAAGAGAAGTATTTTATGAATAAAAAATGAGCTTTTTCTCGAAATTAATTTGACAACTGAAAGCGATAAAGCATATGACAATTTTACTGTAGACAAAAGAATTAAAGATGAAAGAAGTGCAAAAAATATAGCTTAAAAAATGAAATAGTAAAAACATACCTTTTATTATTTTCTACTCTTTCGTAAAATATTATATTTTTGAAGTGTAGCATATTTTTATAGGTTATTCTTTTTAAAAAATTCCTACCATCAACCGCAAAAATATTGGAAACCCTAGCGGCGAATGGTGCTAGTTCGCGAACGGTAGCGCTCATTTAGTTCGCGAACGGTACCGCTCTCTACAGTTCGCGACCGGGAGCGCTGTGTTTAGTTCGCGAACTAGGTCCTCCAAGACAGCTCGCTCGCTCGCTTTGCTAGCGCTACTGCACGCGCTCTCTTGTTTGTTATGGTAGTTGTGGTTATCGATGGTTGTCTTTTGATTGTTAATGGGATCAGAGTGTATTTTATTTTCACATTTCACGTCAAATTTCCGTTTGTGACTTCTGCAATAATTATTAATGTTGAACAATTTATTTTTATTTTATTTTTATATCTGTGTCTTCAGTGAAATGTGTCCACAAGGAACTGTGTTTCCTTTTAGATAATAAACTAAAACAAAAGTTGGTCTTCGGGAAAGGATCGAACGAACTAACGAACTAAGGAGCGAGAGATCTGGGAACTAGTTCGCGTAGTTCGCCTGTGGGAGCGCTCTTCCGAACTAGTTCGTTCGCGAACTACACAAGACTAATTCATAGGTCGAATCTTGAAAAATTGTAATGAACAAACAAAGGAGATAGCGTACAAATCTCTTGTGCGTCCACATTTGGACTATTGTTGTGCCATTTGGGATCCGTTTCGTAAGGGGTTGATCGAAAGTATAGAGAAAGTACAGAGAAGAGCCGCTCGATTCGTGACCGCTTGCTACAGTCCTTATGAAAGCGTCACAGAACTGATTAGTAGACTAGGCTGGGAGTCTCTGGAAGATAGACGACGCACGTTTCGTTTAAACTTATTGGTAAACATGCGTACTCCCACTTTCACTCACGAGTGTAGTGAAATACTTCGTCCACCAACCTATTTGTGCCGGAATGACAGGATAGATAAGATTAGAGAAATAAGGTGCCGCAATGATTCTTATATGAATTCTTTTTTCCCTCGTACCATTAGGGATTGGAATGCACAACAAAGAGATTAGCATTGGTGCTGAGCACCCTCTGCCACCCACAATTTAGTGAATTGCAGAGTATATATGTAGATGTCGATGTAGATAAAGGCCTGGAAACGTGGCATTCTTCATCATCCGTAGCTCCGTTCGTTAGCTTGTGTATCACAGCGTTTTATTTGTCAAGGATCTTCGTCAACAGGATCATTCATGCATTACTGTACTTAGATATCATCTTTTTCTTAGGTCACGTTCGTCACAAGTTTTAGACAAATCCTTTTTCTTTTGCTATATATTCAAAATATTAAGGGACTTAATTTCTTAACATGCTGACTTTATATTTTAGATACTTTAAGGTAAATAAACTTTTAACTAAACAAAACCAACAAGCATAAAACGAACAAAGAACAGGAAATAATTAGGTCTTTGACTTTTGGAGTAATGTTCCCGGCATTCACCTGGAATGAGTGTGGGGAAACCATGGAAAACCGAAATCAGGATGACCGGACGAGGATTTATCACTCCCCCAGCAGGAACGGCAGAATGCGTGGGGTGGAGCCTGGCTACCTGCGGCCTAGTCATCGGCGTGATTTCGACAGCCGCCGGAGCAGATAACAGCATGACACACAGTCGGACCGACCGACTGACCCCTGACATGGCCGATAGAGAGACCCTGATGCATCATTTAATTGGGCCGCGTGCCAATGGTGAGGCTATCCACCAGGCACGGCCTTCATGCAGGCGCCTCTTGTTACTCACAGCGCAATATCAACAAAGGTCACTGAATCAAGACGAATGCAAATAATGGGGCATGTTTCGCATAGTACTTAAAATCAATAAGCCATCATTCGACTGGGCATGAACAGATTGCAACGAAAATTGATCCTAATACTGGAATACCACTTAATGACGCTAATATTTTAGAGTTGAGTATTGTCGTCGAAAGTTGCATTAAACAGAACTGAGCGGAAGGAAATGAAGGAGTCTATAAAGTAGATGGTGTGAACGGTAATCAAGTACGAAACAATTTTATGTGTTAAAACAAACATATTTATGTCAAGTCTGAACATACGCTTTCTACGTAATAAAGTAATGTAGAAAATGTCGTACCAAAGAACACATATCTGCGACTGAATGGTAATATCTTAAAACAGCTTTAAAGACTAAGACGCGATGTCGCGATGATTCGTTTGTTCCTTAGGCACAACTAACTAGATGTGTTCCGCAACTAATTCAAGAAGGAACAATACTCGAATACTTTGCTAACAACTACAGTACAGGTTTTTCGATAAATAATTACATCTCCGAAAATATATCTGGAAGATTCGTATAAAATACTCATAAACATCTGGGTTTGATAAAAAAAAAAATTGGTATGTTTCTCAGATTAATGACGATTTAAGATTCATTGACTGATCTATCACTAAGATAAACTAATCCAATGTATTCCATATATAAAAATCAAGTTTAACTTGGCATTGAATATAAATCAGGCTTTATCGGAATATCCAAATCGTGTCAGTATACTTGGGAATGGTGACGGGATTTAACTCGTGAGTAAACTTAAAATCCGACAGTAGTAGTTCTCGATAAATCACTGGCCATCCTGATCTGGGTTTTCCATGGTTTTCCCAGATCGCTCCGGGCGAATGCCGGGATGGTTCCTAAAAATAGCCTATGGGCGCCTTCTGCCATATCCCGTATATCCCTTCCTATGAACATTACACATTAGGATAGGTGCAATGTATCCTCCGCCACCCAGTTTTAGTTTTTTTTTTTTTGTAACAGTTTAACGTCCCTTTTTAACAACGTGGTCTTTAGAGACGGGAAAGGATGGGGGCAAGGAATGGGAAGGAATTCGGCCATGGCCTTTTGAAGGAAGCATCCCGGCATTCGCCTTGAGTGATTTGGGGAAACCATGGAAAACCCAAATCTGGATGCCCGGACGGGGATTCGAACCGCCGTCCTCCCGAATGCGAGGCCAGAACGCTATCCGTTACACCACCACGCTCGGTCCAGTTTTAGTGAATCGCAGAGTAATAATAATAATCATTGCCGAAATGTATATTGTTACTGGACTTGCACCGCTAGTATTCCGAGGATGTTTCATCCGTGTTAGAACACATTAAACCACGCTTAACGTCACTATCGAGAAAGTGTAGACTGACAAACTTTCTGAATGCACGACTGTCAATGTAGCTGCTGACGGAAAACTGCTGTGCGTATGTCTCACGTACATACTACAGATTTTCAAGTTTCTGAACAACTCTATCAGCTGTAAACCTCTTCCGCTCCTACCCACTCCTCGCTGTTTAGTTTTAACACCTAACGACAGCCGAGATGGCCACCTCAGACTGCCTACCGGCGGTTACGACGCTGCACTAGACTGGGCTGCAGGCATTTATACAGTTGACGTCACTGGCCGTACCGCAACACCACGGCACCCAGAACAAAACAGGTCGAAGCGATCGAACGGTGGGCCATAGCTGTCCAGCAAAGATACCAACTAGTCTCATCCGCCACAACAGAACGCCTGGAAAGAAATGGCTGGCGAGAAACTCTGACCGCAAACCAAGCCGCGTTACGACACTACGGTGCTGTTAACGTCAACGAGCTAACAGCGATGAGTCAAATACCTACGCCGGAGAAAACTACACGCAACAAGTCTCCCTTCATTTCCTCAGAGCCTTGTCACAACCTACATCCTTCCAGGAATTTTCTTTTACGGTAATTATAGTCTAATGTAAGCTATGTTAATGAATTGTGTCTCAAAATAAATCCCACTATCTTATTCATACCTCTTTTTTTGTTATTCTTCTTTAATATCCTTAAACTACCGTTAGTTGTAAAATCAGTTCATTTGGTACTATTAGTCAACTTTAAAAATGACATCCTAACGCAGGACAAAGTACAAAAGTTTAATACGAGTTCTGGTGTCCGGAATACCACGTTGTCAGGTAAACGAACCTGTTGTTTTGAGCAGTACTTCCTCAGACCTTCAACAATTTTTCATACAAACGTATATCACTTTTTTCCCAAGAGGCTTCATTCTTTTCACATTTTCAGTGCATATTTTATTTTCTAAATAATACTTCTATCTTAGAACCTTAACGCTAACCCTTCCGAAGTGTAACATGTATCCCTTTCTTTCGTGCGTCATTAGTGTTGCATTTATGACCCGGTTTGGGCTTAATATCATGATCATCGTCAATAACACCACCAACAGTTCACAGCTACGGGCTGCTTTGTGCAGAAACCTGTCCACTTTCTTCCCCGCCTAGGTCTAGGCCTCTCCTTTCTTCCGCACACATCCCTCTACTCCTCTTACAAGGGGAGAGCACGACCTTGGGATTTTATTTTGGGATGAGACTTTGCGTAATAATTGTACCCCTTTAGGATGTTTACCTCCTGCAATCGTAAGACGCAACGCTCAATAGATTCGGAGAAAACGGCCTTTAAAAATTCAAGCCCAGCTTATATACTAGTGACATTCCGGTCAGGCCAGCAGCAGAAGAGCGCAGTCAGTAACGAGCCTGCGTCATGCCTGGGCGATCTGGGTTCAAATCTCGATTTCGTCTATTTTTTTATTTATTTTTATTTTAAATTTTTAAATCTTTATATCAACTAACCTTTAACTTAAAATACTATAAAACTATAATAGTTACAATATTTTATTGTTTAAAATACACTGTTACGAATGGTTATAATAATAATATTTATTCATAATTAAACAACTTTCATCGCGTTTTTTGATTATTGATTTTATTTAACATACATTTTTTTATTACAAACGTGAGCTGGGATGATAATCACCACAAAAACATTTAAAACAATTATTTTTTTGGCATCGAACACAGTTATTGAATGCGGATTTTTTACAAGAACAACGGTAATATACGAAATTAAACTTATAACATTGTTAGTAAAATAACTTAAAATTTAATTATATTTAAAGAATATTGTAACTATTATAGTTTTAAAGTATTTTAAGTAAGTTATAGGGTAGTTATATACTTATATCATGAATTAAAATTTGAAATTTAAATTAAATAATCAATAACAATGAATAAAAACTTATTTAATTCTAAAAAATAAAAATGAAAAAAATAAAACAGACGAACTCGAGATTCGAACCCAGATCGCCCAGGCATGACGCAGGCTCGTTACTGACTGCGCTCTTCTGCTGCTGGCCTGACCGGAATGTCACTAGTATATAAGCTGGGCTTGAATTTTTAAAGGTCGTTTTCTCCGAATCTATTGAGCGTTGCGTCTTACGATTGCAGGAGGTAAACATCCTAAAGGGGTACAATTACTACGCAAAGTCTCATCCCAAAATAAAATCCCAAGGTCGTGCCCTCCCCTTGTTAGCCATCTATCCCTTGGTCTTCCTCTGGGTCATTTACATTGAATCTATATTTCATGAAGTTTCCATGGTATTCTCTCTTCCTCCATACTTTAAAATGCGCTTACTATTTTTGTCTGGCCTTCTCCATCATTTGCTGTAGCGATTTCTCTTTTACTGTGTCTCTAATTCTTTCGTTCTTGTCCATTCTTGTAACTCCTGTTGTGTCTCATAAATTCCATTTCACTTGCTTGCGTCCTATCAATATCTCGCTCCTTCAGTGTCCAGGTTTCAGCACCGTGCTTTAGGATAGGGACATAGTATGTGCGATAGATTATACCCTTACCTCTTTGCGACAAATTCCTATTACATATCAGAATTCTGAACTTCTTAAAAATCTCTCAGCCTGCATCCCACTTTCGCTTATCTCACCATCGTTCCTTCCGCTTTCCTCTACAATACTATGGTATAGGCATGCGTATGCACACACAGAGATATGTAAACACTCAAGAGTACGGCGCTACGGTCGGCAATGCCTATATATACATATTTTTAACTGCTTTACGTCTCTTAACAGCGAGGTCTTTAGAGATGGGAAAGGAAGGGGGACAAGGAATGGGAAGGAATTTGGCTATGGCCTTTTGAAGGAAGCATCCCGGCATTTGCCTGGAGTGATTTGGGAAACCTTGGAAAACCCAAATCTGGATGCCCGGACGGGGATTCGAACCGCCGTCCTCCCGAATGCGAGGCGAGAACGCTAACGGTTACACCGCCACGCTCGGTGCAACGCCTATATAAGACAACAGGTGTTTGGCGTAAGCTTTAGATTGGTTACAGCTGCTACAATGGCAGGTTAATATCACGATACAGGTGAGTTTCAACGTGGTGTTACAGTCTGCAGACGTGAGATGGGACACAGCATCTCAGAGGTAGCGATGAGGTGGGGATTTTCCCGTACGACCATTTCAAGAGTGCACCGTGCATATCGGTAATCCGGGGAAACATCAAATCTTCGATATCGCTGCGGCCGGAAAAAGATTCTGCAAGAACGGGACCAACGACGACTGAAGAGAATCGTTAAACGTAACAGAAGTACAACCCTTCCGCAAATTGCTGCGGATTTCAATGCTGGGCCATCAACAAGCGTCAGCGTGCGAATCATTCAACGAAACATCATCGATATGGGCTATCGGATCCGCAGGCCCACTCGTGTACCCTTGCTGAGTGCACGACACAAAGCTTTACGCCTCTCCTCGCCCGTCAACACCGACATTGGACTGTTGATGATTGGAAACATGTTGCCTGGTCTGGCGAGTCTCGTTTCCAATTGTATCGAGGGGATGGACCTGTAAGGGTATGGCGACAACCTCATGAATTATTGGATCCTGCATGTCAGCAGCTCTGTAATGGTGTGGGGCGTGTGCAGTTGGAGTGACATGGGACCCCTGATTCGTCTAGATACGACTATGACAGGTGACACATACATATGCATCCTGGCTGATCACCTGCATCCATTCATGTACATTGTGCATTCCGACGGACTTGGGCAATGCCAGCAGGACAACGCGACACCCCACACGTCCAGAATTGCTGCACAGTGGCTCTAGGTACACTCTTGTGAGTTTAAAGACGTCCGCTGGCCACCAAACTCCCCAGACATGAACATTATTGAGCATGCAACAAAATCTTCTCGGGTGTCAAGCCGGATGGTGGTGTAAAAACACGACGTTTCGACAGCTGACTCTGCTGTCTTCATCAGGTATCTGTAGTCTCTGCCTCGACTGAGTCGAGGCAGAGACAGTCAGCTGAGAACTACAGATACCTGATGAAGACAGCAGAGTCAGCTGTCGAAACGTCGTGTTTTTACACCACCATCCGGCTGGACACCCGAGAAGATTTTGTTGCATCGATACGCCGGGAAAGTCTCCACTCACACATTATTGAGCATATCTGGGATGCCTTGCAACGTGCCGTTCAGAAGAGACCTCCACCCCCTCGTACCCTTACGGATTTATGGACAGCACTGCAGGATGTATTGTGTCAATTCCCTCCAGAACTACTTCAGACTAGGGATGATCGATATTACTAAAACATCGATGTTGACATCGATATTAACATCGATTCAAAAGTATCGATGTGCGATAAACATCGACAGAAAAACATCGATATATCTAAAACATCGATGTTTTGGTAGGAAGTAAAACTGTCTATTATATTTATTAAATGTGTTTATTGTTATTGAAAATACAATACAATATTTCGCCAATATCTATTAATATCGCTCATTCCTAACCCTACATAATCCCTCCGTCGCTGGCCCACCATGCAATACAAAAAGCGTTAAGCATTTAGTAACTCACTCACCTGCATGCAAAGCCAACCGACACCGAAAAAAGACTCCTTAACACTCCTTCAATGCAAAACAAAAGCAGAAACCAGGAAATATTTAATCTCGGGCAATGTATCCACTTTTACACAAAATTAACCTGAAATGTACGAAATAAAACAGTGAACAAACTCATGGTAGCTACATTGTTGGGTTATATTACCGCTAAAGTTACTGGTCAAAGAAATAATAATACAATACAGAATAAAGATTTACCATACCTGTTATTTCGTTATTAACAATATCAGTAGCAAATTAAATTCGCTTCACTACACAAGTTCACTCACAACACACACGCACTTACAAGAATCACGCGAGTGTTGAAGTTAACAGTTTTTTTTTTTTGTTCTCTTAGAAAATGCAAAGATGTAACTATTCGTACAGCCTATTCCGGTTACGTTGATCTGTGTCATCTACTGTAAAATAGTTGAACTTGATAGTCATCTAGCTAGTACATCCAATGCACGCTAGATCACCCTAAAGAATATATTGACGTTTCGATATTTTATTATCATAACATCGATGTGTCAATGTTATCGAAGTCAAAACATCGATGTTTTCGAGCTAAACATCGATGTTTGTTCACCATCGATGAATATCGATCATCCCTACTTCAGACATTAGTCGGGTACACGCTACGTCATGTTGCGGCACTTCTGTGTGTTCGCGGGGGCCCTACACGATATTAGACAGGTGTACCAGATTCTTTGACTCTTCAGTGTATTTAGACGTTTCCTAGTATTCTGTTCGAGCCATTCAGAATTTCCTCTGTTTCGTCTTGTAATTTGAAATGATGATATCGTCAGCGAGTCGTATGATAGCGAAATGCAAACCATGAAATACAAATCAAATTTTTGTTTCACTTTGTTCATCATCAATAGATGCATATATAAATTGTTGTAGTCTTGGCACATCACCCATTTTTACGTGAAAACGTTTTTTTAAAATCGTACCAAAATGAGATGTCTTAACTTATTGCTTTACGCCTCATCGACGTCGAGGTCATTAGAGGTGGGACGGGACTGCGGACAAGGAACGGGAAGGAATTTGGACATGGCATTTTGAAGGAAGCATCCCAGCATTCGCCTAGAATGATTTGGGGAAACCACGTAAAACCCAAATCTGGATGCCCGGACGGGGATTCGAACCAGCGTCCTCCCGAATGCGAGGCCAGAGCGCCCAAATGAGAGACAGATTCTGTAGAAGTAATTTCAAACATCAATAACTCGTCTAAAAATAGACACAGCGTAGCCATCTTAGCCTGATTTGAAATGAGAAGTGTGGAATTTTGTGCAGTAGCATTCC
The DNA here is from genome assembly GCA_031002005.1 of Vandiemenella viatica. Taxonomy (NCBI): domain Eukaryota; kingdom Metazoa; phylum Arthropoda; class Insecta; order Orthoptera; family Morabidae; genus Vandiemenella; species Vandiemenella viatica. The sequence continues at coordinate 86,550,815 of JARYHS010008075.1, forward strand.
GAAATCCGTGGCAGCCGAATGTCGCGAAATGCGCGCGCAAATTGAACCCACTATTCTCGACTTTCCGGATTTGAGGCATAAACGGGATCGTATCTTGGAGACTAATTAGCAGAGTAAAACACGTGTTGTTTTGAAGAGGAGGGCTTGCGTTATAATTTATCTAGGCTCCAAGTCGGTATATCAAACATTCAGAAAGATACGAGCGTGTAAATTTAGCCGTGACGGAGCGCAATACAAACCAGCAGTACTGCTGCGAATGTACACTCAGCATGGGTCAAGAGTGGGCGTAGATTTAGGTTTCTCTTATTTTTTAACTTATTTCATTTAATTTCAATTTACTACAAAAAATTGACTTTTCAAAAGAAATAATTGTCCTCCAACACTGCATAAACGGTGGTTTTTCTTGTTTGCTTTATATAGAATTCTTCGAGGTTATTAGAGCTGGCGAAAGCTCCGAAATGGCCTCTTGAGGAGCCATCCTCGCATTTTCCTGCACCGATTTCGTGAAACCACGGAGAATCGAAATGTGGCTAACCGGACCGGAGATCCAAATACCCATTTTAACTGACGACTGTATGATATAGTTCTCTATCTTATTAAAGCCACGTTATTCTCCTATATCGATATTTTACATTTAAAACATCTAACCACGTTTCAAGGTATAAAAGCGTTCCATAAAACCACAAAAGCCATCAGTCTATTCTAATTTTTCCCGATCAATCATTCTCAGGTTAATCGTACCATTCGCACTACTTGTTATTCCTAAAACCAACAGTCATCTCGACTTTAATTTCTGTTCTGTATTTTGGCCTCGTTAATAATTTTTTAAGAATGAAGTCGCACCCACAATACAGTTGTTTCCACATTCTTAGATTCGCATGTTTTTTTTTTTCAGGAGTCTTATGGAAATCTCCGGTGCCTTTTAGACTTGTGTTATCAGTTTGAACATTCCTGCCTTCTTCACCTGAAAATTTTTACGATTCAGAGGATATATCATCTACTGCTACACAATCTGTGACATCCATGAGAAACCCTGTTCTTAAAACTGACTACTGCTAGATCAACCATATCAACATCATCTTCCTTTTCGGCAGAACTCTGACAATGTTGCCGTCGGCAGTTTCTGTAGACTGTTTCGGTTCAGCTGCTCCTTCTAACCTAAAAGAAATTTCATATCAGCGTTTCTGGGGTTAGCACTTTTGTTGTTACATTTCAAATCATTTTGTACATTGTTCTTCTATGCCGCATCTGTTCCAGTCAGCCATTTTTCTTTGGTTTCCTAACATTTCCTGAATGTTTTTAAAATATCAGTGTTGCTCATTATTTCTACAGCTTCATCCATTTTAGGTTTTGTCATTGAATTTACGAATTTCAATCTTTGATCTGCGTTTAAAATTTTTATTCCTGCTCTTTTCTTATCGCCAAAGTTTTTGTAATCACTGAGGTCATTAGATGCGGTCCAGTCGTCTGAAATTATATGAGTGGAATAGTACAGTAGATGCAGGAATATATCGGCGAGATTGTATAATGCCTGATCAAAATTACCTTCGCTATTTTTCATTAGCCCTGGATCTACAATTCAAACAATAATCTAATTACGACTATTTTCTTTCAGTTTCACTACTTTAATTCCCTTCCTTCTAAATTCTTTTGAATTTCAGATTGGACTTAAGAACTGGTACGATGAGGGCAAAATCAACATCTGTTTCCAAATACTATTTGCAGCCGAAATGGTTTATATATATATATATTTATTTAAAAAATTGCATTCGGTTTTATAGTCATTCAGCTAATATTAGTGTCTTATATTTCGTTGTTCTGTTAAAGGCATTAAGGTTTTGCAAAATGATATGCATGCTTGACAGTAAGGAGGAAACAAAATGAGCACAAACTTAATTAAAACTATCCATGGCTTTGGCAGGACACGAAGCCATCTTTTAAACATCCTCTATACCACGCAAGTATTTTCTCCATACGATTATCAAATTAGTGTATACTAGTCCTACTTTGTACAGGTAACAGGATACTAAAAGAATAATTGTTTTAGATAAATCAATTACAATTTTTTTTTATTCATCCACACACTTAATTTATCTCCTTCGGTTTCGTGGTATTTTTTCTCTGTGATGAGCTTCTCGTCAGGTTGGTATGTCTTTCTGCGCTAGTTAGAACGGTTTCACTTTTACTTCTGTCCTTATACTTTTGTCACGATACTACCAGAGCAAGTTAAGCATCCTGAGAGCCTCTGCACACGACAGTGCGTACGAGATTTTTAATTTAATTTAATTGCAATGGAGCACAGGCTCCGGTGGTAATTTCCATACACACCCAACTTCCCCCTATCCTACACTCATCTACATTTGCCTTCTACAAATTTTAACTTTAAATTCTTTTAACGTTTTCGGTAGGTTATTCATCATTTCCCTTGGTAACTCATTCCAATCCCTGACACCCTTACCTAAAAAAAGAAAATCTTCCCACACCCTTGTGCCTGAAATCGAGTGCCAGCTTGTGGTCATGGTCATCTTTTCCCTTCCATGAACTACTTTCCATGCCTACTGCAATATCTTTCGATGCCTCATTGCCAGTATACGCCCTGTACACTCCCATTATCCTCCTCATCCTCCTCCTGTCTTGCAATGAATCCCATTCCAGCTCCTTTATCATATCTGTCACTGATTGCATTCTGCGATAATTTCCAGAAACCATTCTAGCAGTCCTTCTTTGCACCTTCTCCAACTCCTGTATTTGATACGCAAAATGTGGGTCCCATACTACATTACCATATTCGAGCAATGGTCTGACCAAAGTTTTGTAACCCAATTCCTTTACTTCTCTCGTGCATCCCCTCATCACTCTCTCCAAGTGCAGAATTTTGAAACCTTTTCCTACCACCTGTCCAATGTGTCCTGCCCAGTTAAGCTTGTTATCAAATGTAATGCCAAGATATTTACATTTCAAGTCTTCAGCAAGCAATTCTTTCACCACCTTATATTCATAATTAACCTTTTGTTTTTTATTTGTGTATCTAATTAGCTGACTCTTCTTTGCATTTATCTTCATCCCATGTTTACCAACCCAATTAGATATCCTGTCCAGATCACCCTGAGATGTTCCCTCACTCAGTCTCAACTTACATTGCTTCAAGCCTGTGACTGCTGTATACATACAGTCCATATAATCTTACTTCAAAGAACAGAACAGTAGGAAAGGGAGTTAATATTAAACAGGAGAAAGAAACTAATGGGTTGAATTTTATTTAACAACTTAAAAAAGAAACAGCCTTTAATATTTAAAAGTGCACGCGTGGTGCGGGCACTGCAGACCCACGCGGTTCGCAGCTGCCGCGCAAGGACGCCCGCGCCGTTACCACGCTCACTGTGCGTACCTCCAGCTTACTATCATACTCGCTGGATTAGCCTCAACACTCGTCAATGGTCAAGGTTAACACCGACGTAGTGATGTTTTTCTAATTCTTATCAACTGCGAGTTTCTTCCAGAGTGTTGCCTTTCACAAGAGTAGTAATTCGCAATATAATATGGGCCAACATGGCCTCTATGCAACAACACACAAAAAAAATTGGTTTCGTGGTCTACAGGATGGCTTTCCAGCGAAATAGTTTATATCCTGTCGCCTGCTAAGGGGGAGTCCATTAATTACGTGTGGTGAAAGGAGGGTCAGGCGAAATCTCACCAAGGGAGGGGAGGGGATCGACGGACATTTCACCAGGGGGGGGGGGCAATGGAAATATCACGTCATCTTTTAATTTCTTGAAGAACAGTAGAGCTAAAAAAGGTCTACAAACAACTCCGATACTGACTGTAGGGGGGTATAAGGACGCCGCCGACACCGGCTTTAGGGAGGGGGGAGTATAACCACCCTAGGAAGCACGAGAGAAAAAAAAATTTAAAAAAAATACGACGTCGGTTAGTAGGGGAGGATCCCCCTCTCAAGATCTCACGTCATCATGGGGGGTCCCATAAAATCTCATCACAGGGGCGGGGTCCAGAATTCCGGAAAAGCACCTCACGTAATTAATGGATGCCCCCTAAGAGAGCTGCGATAAGAAATGCCGTGGCTTACTGTGCATGAATAAACTAGCTAGATATCTCTTTTACTTATAGCAACTGCGGTAGACCCGAGAGACTGCTGTAAGCACAACGCTGCACCCGATACAAATACAATATATACTGCAACCTCGTGCAACAGGGACACTGCAGAGAAAGCAACTAACCAAGTTCTACACCAGTCTGACACTGGAATGCTCCTCACGAAGATCTAAGAGTAGAAACTTTAGCAGTCAACCAAATTTTTCATTCCTAGAATCACTTAAACAACTGAATTCTGTGTTTATATCCAACTAGCCGAGTACCCGGCGTTGCCCTGTCCAATCGTAATTGATTTACCCGTACACTATTTTTATATTTCCAATGTGAATCACGCGTACCAAGTTTCACTAATTTGTAACCAGCCCTTTCCAGAATTAACATTGATATACCCGAACAATTCCCAGAACGGGGTGAATTAGATGCTGTGATATGGTATGACCAGTTTACATTTTGGTCCAGGCTGCATTTCAACATAATCACATCTATTAATGTTGCTGTACGATAATCGAAACATGTGCCATCCGCGCATTGATACATACCACATACATAAATAGGTATCCGGAATATATCTGTTTGTTCCGGCATAACGCAAAAACATGAAGATTTTTTAATGGGTTTACACAGCTTTAAAGCTTGGGGTCCAAGTTAAAATCTGACGTACATGTTGAGACATTAGGACTCATTTATTTTATAAATAACCTGGCATAACTTTAAAACTGCTGAATCGAATTTGACGTGATTTAAAACTGTGTGTTTCCACAAAGAACATTAGAAATTAAAAGGGTCGTGGAAAAGGGGGTGAGGGGTTAAGATTTTGGAAACCAAATATAGACAGTATTTTTCAACATGTTTTAAAGTGTACTTGTGCAAAGTTCCTTCAAAATCGAATAAAAACTGTAGCTTTGTATAAAGAACATTGACAAAAATTAAGGGGGTTGAAATGGGGAGAGGGGTTGCGTTACTGTAAACCAAATGTATACAGTATTTTTGTGTTAGTTTTAAAGTAAATGTGTACAAACTTCCTCCAAACTCGTTTAGAAACTGCAGCTTTGTATAAAGAACATTAACAATAAAGGGGAAGAGAGCGGGGCAGACAGTTTGGATTTTTTTTAAAAAATAATGTGGAAAGTATTATCTCTTTGTTTTGAAGCATACGTGTGCAAAGTTCCATCAAAATCGCATAAAACTGTGGGTTTGTATAAAAATTAAGGGATTTAAAGGGGTAGAGGGTTTTATCAGAAACCTTCTCCATGAAGAAATACGTGTGCCAACTTTCATTGTGATCGGTCAAACGGTGTCAAAGTCTATTAATCTCGGATATGCCAACATCCATGTTTATATATAAGAAGATTCTTAAAACACCTACATTCACAAAAGACATCGTTTCCTGTTTTTGATATCTGTTATTAATAGCAGCAAATAAGTATTTAGTCTAGTGAGACGGTTCTTACACAGAAAATTTGCTATATCACGAGCACAATGATTTTACTGTTTTTTTCTACCCTTTAAGGATTATGAACGCGACAGCTCAATACTTGATCGAATTTCGCAACATCAGGCTCACTGTGCAACCGGCACAGAATTGGCCACATCCCGCTACGGTGAGGGGAGCGGGGGGCATCATTAAGGCCACAAGTATAACACACCGCCAACTATATTGCGCCTCAACAGGACCGAAAGAGATAACCAACACAGTGCGCCAAACTGCAGAAATACTACATACTTAGTACGCTAAGGGAAAAAAATTCACTTCCATCACGCCGAGACAGAAGTTGTTGTTGTTGTTATTGTTAGGGCTTTAGGGCGCGTCAACATCTAGGTTATTAGCGCCCTGAGACAGAAGGGACATATCCATGCTTCATACATCAAATATGGAAGTAATCATGTATTTTGGACAAACACGACAAGTTTTCGGTAACTATTATAGAACTAGAGATGTCTGTTTTCAATCTATTTCTGATTTTTTTCCGTTTAATTAACATCGATAGAGAAATGAAGGTGCATGAAAACAACAAAATGCGTGGCGTGCAAATAAAACTGGTTTGGCCGTTACATTCAAGACCTACGACGGCGCTCCTACGGATGAAAGAAACCTCACCGTCATTTCTAATGCCTGTGGCGTAGACAAGATTTCAGTTCTAGATGCATCGTTTGACCCCATGGATTAACCATTATTATTCCTAACTAGGAGTTTGGGTGATATCCACATAATTGACACAAAAGCTAGAGAAAAAAGGTACGGAATAAAGTGATAATACTGCAGTACGTGCCAAATCGCTTGCGGTTCGTCGATAACTCTACCTGCAGTACAGCTCAGCAAAACTTTTCCTTCAGTGGATTGTCGATACGGTAGCTGACCTCAACATGTGTATGCCATGTCTACGTGCAAACAAGCGTACCTAGGAGCAAGTATCTGTAACAAGAAACTCTTGAAAATTATGGCATTGGTCACCAACGATTTTCGTAACAATGGACATACTGGCGTGAAGCAACATGCCTGCCTCTCAATTATTCTGCGAGTAATTACACTGCAAGATGAACAAGCGCGCTAGTCTTTTACTGCGAGTTGGTAGGTTTCCATTATTTGGTGAGCCTCTCACCCTGGCTATTAACTAACAAAAGCACCTTGTCTGCAGTGTTGTCTGCTCTCACATGCGGGCTGTGCTAAGCGATCATGTGCTACCTACAATCACCAAGCATCGCTCCTTTAAAGATATCGTAGTGTGTCTTGAAGGTCATGGAACATACGGGGGGACGCGGGTTATAACATCCCGCCATCCAGATTTCGGTTTTCCACCGTTTCTCGAAAACACTCCAGGCGACGATTATTGCAAACAGCGAGCACTATCAACGCCTAAATAATAACACAGCCCCCACAATAACTGACGAAATTTCACTGGGTCTTGTAAAAGCAGCTGATGTCAACAGGCATAATTTGATCATAGACAAAACTATTCCATGGAAAAATCTTCTTTCCACCGATTATTTTCGCCAGATTCTCACGATTTTGCCACTAGCGGGCCGTGTTATATGGAGGAAAGGAGAAGGCATAACTTGTGGCGTTTCATAAATTGGATAAATTGTAGTCTTGACGGGAGCATATAATCTGATGTTATTGTTTACTTTCATAATACGGAGAATGAACTAAATGAATCGAAGCTGCATACAACTATCGCAACTACACTACACCGGGAGAACATGGCATGGCATGTTCTGTGGCGCTCTGAAAGGCGAAGTTACTGGCTGAAGTATGAGAGTCAAGTGTTTAGTTCTTATCGGCGTGTTTTAGGTTGTTATGTGACCGTCGTGCAATCATCTACCCGCATCGAAGAGGGTTTTTTTTTTTTTTGTTTGATAGTGCAGGTACAATTCAAATTCGGTGAAGACATGGAAAAAATTTGATCTTCTTCTCTTCAGTAATATCTTCTCCCCCTTCTGTATGCCTTCTGTTGATTTGGAGTGTAGGACACCTGAGTTTTTTCTAACCTGGGGAGGTCTATCGTCGTAAATTTTATAACTTTTGTTTTCCGACGCCCTGAGAGTGTCTACAAAATTTCTGTTTTATGTTTTCTCATGCGAATAGTTAGAGTCACATTTCTGCTACGAAGAGTAGGTTGCCTCCATCAAGTACATTGACCCATATGGTAGGTGACCCATATCTGTGACCGATAACAGTTAATTCGCTGACTTTAGACTTAAAAACCTCAACGAAGCTAGAAAGAAAATCTTTGGTTTATCTTAACCCTCTGTGTGTTCTCTATCTCCTTTTTTATTTTTTCAATTTTATTTGATTTTCGTTTAACGTATTGTCGATGTAGAGGTCATTAGAGGAGCGAATCGACTGTGGGCAAGAAAGAAATACGGTCATGTTATTTTGACTGCACTATCCCGGAATTCACCTGGAGTGATATGAGGAAACCATGGAAAAACCAAAACTGAATGGCCAGACGGTAATTCGAACCTGCTTCCTCCAGAATGCGAGACCAGAGCGTTACCACTAATCCACCATCTGCATTAGAGATGGGTAGGTCCGGATGGATGCAGTTCCGCGGACCCGTATCAGTTGCGCTAGGGATGGATGTACATCCGAGCGCTTGTCGGATCTGTATCCAGCCGGACCTGTAACAGCGCCACAGTTCTCGCGTGGTCGGAGGTTGAACCACGGCCGGACCTGCAACGCGGAGCTGGAACGCAATTTTTCATTACAGTTCCGATTTGAAATCTATGTTCTGAAGAATTTAATGTCATTTACTGTACGATTCGATTACAGTTCTGTTTAAAGATAAGATTATAAATGTAAAACTATTTCTTAATGGCTGACTACTAGTAGATAATTACAATAACTATTAAATGTCAATGGGTAGCTAAAACCCGGTAGTACATTCTTATTGGTCAGGTTCATGCTTGTAAGGTGAGGAGTGTTTTACGTGCTAAATAAGAATGAACTTATAATTTAACTTGTGATTTTAATGCGTTGCAGTCTTATTAAACTTTTAACGTTCAGTTTGATTAATCACAAAGACTCTACAATTTTTAACTTTCTCAATTCTGATGGCTTAAAGACAAATTAGATAATACATTTAACATCTCTTTATTGCAGAAACACGGTTCGTAGGGTTTCCAAGGAACATTATACATATCTATACTAATATTATAAATGCGAAAGTAACTCTGTCTGTCTTTATGTCTGTTTGTTACATTTCTTGTGCTAAACGGATATTCCGATCGTGATGAAATTTGACATGGAGATGCTGTTTGACATTAGAATCGAGATGGGATACTATATTATGTATAGATAAGAACATATTGTCATTAAATTATGAAGACTATCAAACTGTGAAAGACAAATGCATAATATTGAAGTGTATTTGTAATGCACAAATATATTCAGCTATGATAGGATAGCGTAGTGGTATCGCGCTTGCTTTTTAAAGAAAACTTCAGCGTGGCTTTGAGTTCAAATCCCACTGGCTGCATGTATTTTTATGAATTGTTTTTCATATTTTGAGCCAAGCCTAGGATTTTGTAGTAAGGATACCATGTTCTGGCAAGCCTTTGGCGGTAGAATAGTGCCCTAAGCGTTTACTTTATTTACGGTATACTGGTTCCACAGTTAGTTTTTGCGTGATCTAAACTAATAATATCGTATATGCGAAAGTGAGTTTCCATGTTTTTTTGCGTTGTGACGACTATATGTGTATACCGGTGACAAGGAAATATTTTGTATATTTAGGAACGAAATAGGATACTTTTTTTCCGATATGAATAAGTTTTAGTCATGAGACAGGTTCGAAGGTAGAATGGTATATCGATGGCGTTCCCGTTATATTATGCCGACTCAGTGTTGTTTGGGACATCTTAGATAATTTTCAGCTTTGTATATCCAATTCTAGCAATCAAATCCTAAATCCACGCGTACGATGTCGCGGGTAACAGCTAGTAATGTATATATAAATATGATTATGTGGCATTATTGCGAGCGACTCTGCTGACCGCTTTTACAGCAATATTTTATAATCCAACATTGTAAAAAAAAAAAAAAAAAAAAAAACCTCACATCCAGCCGTTTCTAGAACGTCTAACAATGGCTCAAACAATCGGTTATTATTACTAAGAATTAAATCTTGCTTAAAAATACTTTAAACTAAATTGGAAATAAAATTGCTAAGAAATTAAAAGTTTTTGAAATTGCACAAAATAAAATAAAGATTTTGAAAGCACCAAAAACACATTACGGTAGCTGGCAAAACATAAATATTACTGATTAATTAGAATGCATTGTATCGCACTCGATTTAGCACTCACGACAATGTTTTATTCACTCAGTCTTGAATAATTTCATTTTTAGTAAAAAAAAAAAAATTAACAAAGAATTTCGATTTTTTTAAAAAATTTTAGTAGTATTTAAACATTATTAATAAATTATTTCATTTTATTCTTATAGAAGCCCACAGAAATTTTAGATGAACACGATATAACTCATACTGCAGTTCTCCTTGGTCGCTCGATTGTAGGTTCGGACCCATACAGCTCCGCCGGACATCAGGGCATTTGCCCGGGGCGCTAAAATTTAGGGGCGCATTTTCGGCTGTAAGTGTGAGAAAAATATTAATAATATTAATGGGTTAAATTCCCAATTAATAAAAAAAATCCACATACCGATTTTTTCATTCGTTAAAAACTTACAATTCTTAGCTATTTGGTTGCGCCCCTAGAGACTTCGAAGAGACGGGGCGCGGACCTCAAAGGGGCGCGTCGTTGCCTCGCCGCCTCTGTCTGAATTCCGCCATAGGAGCAACTTCAAAATGCGCCGCGTCCGCGTCATGTCTCAGCCCGAAGTCGGCGCCACGTCTCTTCTGTGTGGATTGGGCTTTAGCACGCGAGTAGAACGCGTTGTTGTCTCAATTTGCTTATTATTGCTAATTACAAAAGTGGTTTCATTACACAATAGAATTAGTCTTACTATTACGTTATTAGTGATAAGTGGTAGTTCATAAAATTTACTTCAGCATTTTATAATTTCTAAAGGTAAGTACTTCTATGATTAAACTGTTATTTAGTTGGATATACGACATAGGCGCACAACGACAAAAGCACACAACAGAAGCCCAGTAGGTGGGGGCTGTTACACCTGCCCTCGGCTACCTGAACTGATTCCGACGTTATGCTGCCCACAAGTTACTAGACGCGGTGAAAAGGAGTGTTTTTCGCAATTGCAGCTAGGCTCTAATACATGGAATCGATAGTGCTTGGCGGGAGATGCTGAGTATTTATTTTATTGAATTGATGAACCAAATCAGTATGGATCTTAGTTATTGGAAATCGAAGTGGAATAATTTGCATAATAATATCTTCTCGTAATCCGAGCCTCACAGATTTGTTGTAGGCCTACAAATTAGATACAGGCATTGTAAGTGTTTTGGTTGGGTTAAATTACATACGCGGGAGTAGTTTACATCGGTTTACATGACATCACAACGTGACATATTGCTCATGAATTTTATTTAAATAACTAAATTCCTCGTGCCATTGGCTGTGACAAAAAGGTTCAGTTTTCATATTGGTCCAGGCTGAATCTCAACCTAACCACAATCTCCGCTAATATTGGCGCTACAAATTCAAAGCCTCAATCACACGCGCATTGATACAATCAATTTTATCCTAATTTACGTATCATCGTCGTGTATCGCGACGTAAACTTGAACCACATACGCTAGCTTTGATCGCTTGTGAAAATACTGTAGTTTAGTGGGTGTGGGACAATAGTTACAATCATTAATAAATAAATAATATTACCAGCTGCTGATTACCGATTAGTTACTTCACATACCATTAGTATATTTAATTTCGAATGCTAACTGCTAACATATAATAATCCATGATGTTTATTATATATACGAATGCGGTTTACAGATACTCTAATTGCTGCATTTGTAAATCGTCTCAACAAAAATAAATTCATTAACTATTTTAGTGAATGTGAATAACTTTGTCAGTTGGTTTAATTAGTGCATTGCGCGACAATCACTCCACAAGATCATTTTTATGTTTGTGAACTTGGAACCTATTCCGTTCAAGCCTATAGAAATTGCCATTCTGTATACACGGTTTCTGTATTTGCAGCAAATTTACGGATAGTATCATCCGCGAATATGCTTTGACTGTGTAGTAACACTAGACTTTATTTATGTTCACAGGGTATGGAAAATATTTTGTGTTGTGCATAAATATTTTTTTATATCGACTGAGAATAATTTATCTTAGTTATGGTTTTAGCTTATTTAGAGCAAGGATAAATATTTACTTTTTATATTTTTTATAGTGTACATTGAGTTACGTGCATGCCTCTTTCAAAATGTCTGACGGTCAAAGAAAACTATCTGGTTACCAGTACAAAAAAAGAAGGTTGGGAAACGAAGCATAAAGGCAGAATCAATCTGGCGCGTTAAAAAAAATTACTGTATTCAGGGTTTTACCAAAACAAATTTTAGAATCCAATATCAGGTCGGGATACAAATGAAGTATAGAATCGTCAGAGAATAATAGCTAACAAATGAACGAAGTTTGTAAACCAACTGGAACTGACACCAACGTGAGACTCACAGAAGGCGTTCTAAATCTTTGTGGCCAAGAATTTTATTAGATGCCATAAGAAGCTTTTTAGTAAGGCAAGGTCCACCTAAACTATTGCATAATTACACATTTCCTTTCAATGACACAGATCGACGTTTTAGCGCAAAATATTATGCACGAATTTTCAGAAACGCAGAGCAAATATTGCAAGATTAGCTACTGCGTTTACTGCTTCTGTTGCAAAATTTTCAATTGTTTAATTAGTTCTCTCTCAAAGCAGGGTTTTAAAAATTGAAAGCACCTCGACGAAACTTTGAAAGAGCATGAAATTTCGATAAATCATATTGAGGCAAAAAAGATTAAATTGTTGTAAAACTGTAGATGCTGCCACTCAAAGAATTATTAATGCCGAAATAAATCATTGGAATGAGGTGCTACTATGAATCGTTCCAATTACCAAAATGCTTGGTAAAAGTTGACTGGTTTTTCAAGGTACAAGCGACAAGTTGTTTGAGCATATAACCGGTAATTTCTTAAAAATAGTTGAGTTACTGTCTGAATACGTTCCCATTATGGAAGAGAACGTCCGTTGAGTGCTCTAAAAAGTAGAGATTAAAGCTCAATATCTTGTGGAAAATATACAACCGGGATAGTAGATCTGCTGCATCAAAGTGTAAAGTCTCATGTTATTAATGAAATAAAAAAAATTCAAATATTTTTCAATAATTTTAAACTGTACTCCTGACTTTAGTAAGATACAGCAAATTACTCTTGTAATCAGATACGTTTCAACCAATAAATTTAATCCTGATGTTAATGAAAGCTTTTAAGGCTTCTTACCAGTCGAAAGAAAACAAATGTCTGACATTATAGTTGGAGAACTTAATGACTTGTGTTTAAATTTGCAGGATATCAGAGGACAGGGCCGGACAACGGGTCCAATATGAGGCGCAATAAAGCAGGAAGTGCAATCTAGAATTAAACAATATAATTCGCAAGCATTCAATGTTCCGTGTAGTAGCCATTCTCTCAATCTTGTTATTAATGGCAAAAGCATCCTTGGAAGCCGCTAATTTCTTCAACATGGTCCAAAAAAATATATTTATTCTTTTTGGCATCTACTTTTCGATGGGCAATATTTTTAAAGCATGTTTAAGGTTTAACTTTGAAAACATGGAGTGACACTAGATGGGAAAGTAGGAAAGAGAGGAAAGAGAGGACAGAGGCATTAAAACCTTAAAAATTTCATTTGGGAGATGTATACGACGACTTGCTAAGCATTTACGAAAAATAAGAAATTGATAATTTAATGATTTAGCCATTTTGGCAATTGAGTATGAAATTGCTGATGAAGTAAATTTTAAGATGTAATAAAAAATTCTCTACCTGAAAGTAAGAAAAAAAAGTTTGTTTGGTGATTTTAGCGTATTTGATGTAATCTCGTTTTATTTTCAAAATAATGGCATTTAGATTGTTTTTGTGATAATATCCATCTGTAATAGCAAATGTGGTTAATATGTGGCTATGTAAAGATATTTCATAATTAATTTCTCTATTTTGTGCCGCTAGATCAAAATTCAATAAGTTTATTTATTAATATATGATTTTATTAAAGTTTAAAATTAAATATTTTATTCGATTAAAAATTAATTATTTTTTAAAAATATATAATTCTACATAATTTTAAGGGGCTGCAATTTATCTATTTGTCCGGGGCGGCAATACCGCTAGAGCGGGCCCTGCGGACATGTATTACTGGATGTAGGTCCGTACACATCCAGTTCCGCCATACACTCCGCCCGCCCGATTGTAGATCCGGACCCATGCAGTTCCGCCGGACACGTAACTGGATGTAGGTCCGTACACATCCAGTTCCGCCGTACACTCCGCCCGCCCGATTGCAGAGCCGGACCCATACAGGTCCGCCGGACACGGAACCTGGATGCAGATCCGCAGCGCTGGATGTACATCCGGACCCGAATCCTTTAAAATCTCGGACCTGCCCATCTCTAATCTGCATCTTGCGTTCGTGATGACATAGCTGGTTACGGACTTCACAATTTTAAGCCACATCTTCGCCTCAAGGGCTGCCAAGTGATATTTGCTGGTAGTAAGCTCTTTTGTACAGCGGTGACATATGACCAGGCCGCTGGTAACCATAACAGCGCTTTGGATCCAGAGCATTTTTTTTGGTAAATTCAGTTTTACTTCTTTTAGCAAGAAGTTACAAGATATCTGAATCCGTCTTGTTTCCCAGACGCAAGTCAGAAATTCTTAACCTAGTCTCCAAATTAAATTTCGCGTAAAACTACCTTCTTGCAAGTGCTTTTTTTTGTTGTTGTTGCAATTCCTGTTTACCTGCCAAGCCATCGAGCTTCCGATGTTTAAGAAACGAGAAACCCTAAATTCCAATATCATTCGATCAGCAAGTAAGTTAAACAGTAATTCCTTACAAAGCTAACAAACGCATCTGAAGCCGTTCATACCACCTGTCTTTAGAAGAGGCGAAAGGACTATTGAGTACTGCTCGCCTGTGGTTAGCAAGTGCCTGGTAGCCTCAAGTCCATCGAACTGTAGAAGTGTGCTTTATTAGGATTTGCGTGTTAATGCCCAGTGGGGAGTTGGCCGGCAGTTTTCACGCCACGCCCTGTGGCGCTCTTTAGCTGCGAGCTATGGCACCTGCAGCACTAGGCCAGTGTTTGTACCTCTCACTGCCGCTAAAACTACTTTAAAAATCGAGAAAAGAATTCTTAAACGGTAGAAAGATAGCGTAGGAAATGCAGTATCAAAAGAAGTGGAAGTGAAAATAGGAGGGCCACAGGGTAGAGTTTTGGGACCATTGCTATTCATTATTCTAATGAATGACTGTATTGATGGTTTACTATAAGAAGTTAGGTTGTTTGCAGATTACATAATGTTATATAATAGGATCAGAACGGTAGAAGGTCGTGAACAACTGCACGGTGATCTGGACAGGAAATGTAGGTCTACTGTATGAAGATAAATGCAAAGAAGAGTGAACTCATTAGGTACACAGATAAAAAAAATTAAAGGTTGATTATGATTATAAGGTGGGGAAGGAATTGCTTGCTGAAAACTTCAAATGTAAATACTTTGACATAACATCTGATAGCAAACTCAACACGGGCAGGACACACTGAACAGGTAGTAGGAAAGAGTTTCAAAATCCTTCACATGTTGGAGAGAGTGAAGAGGGGACATACCAGAGAAGTGAGTGAATTGGGTTACAAAACTTTGGTCAGACCTTTGCCTGAATATGGTAGTGTGACCCACATTTTGCGTATCAAATACATGAATTGGAGGGGGTGCAAAGTATGGCTGCTAGATTTGTCTCGGGAAATTACCGCGAAACACAATCAGTAATTGATACAATAAAGGAGCTGGAATGGAATTCACTGGAAGACAGGAGGAGGGTGAATAGTTTGGTGCGAGTGTACGAGGCGTATATTGGTGATGAGGCGTGGAGGGATATCGATGGAAGAATTGGGAGAGGTTTATGGAAAGGAAAAGATGACCATGACCACAAGCTGGCAATCGATTTCAGGCATAAGGAAGTGGGAAGATTTTCCTCCGTGGGTAAGGGGAGTGAGGGATTGGAATAAATTACCAGGAGAAAAGAAGAAGAATTTACAAAAAACGCTGAAAGAATTCACAACTGAAGTTAATTTTAGTCGAAACAACCGAGCCCAGTGAGTGAGTGATTAGTCCGGAGGACGCGGGTTCCATTCCCAGTCCGGCTATCCTGATTTCGGTTTTTCATCGTTGTCCAGGTAAATGTCGGCATAATTCCTTCAAAACGCCATGCCCGAATTTCTTCAGTTCCTTGTCCCCAATCCTTTCCCGGATCTAACGATCTAGACGAACCACAAAGGCATATGAAACCCTAGTCAAAATGGTGAAATGATATGATCTCATTTTCTTCATGATTTTATTTTCTACAGCCTGATTATTTATCAGATGTTCGTATCAATATTTATTTGTATGTCGAGTACGTGTTCGTTATAAGTCGTAAGGATTAAGAATACTTTTCATCTTAAGAAAAATACATTTTTATCTTTAGAGCGATACGTAAACGTAATTTATCCTAAGTATGTATCGTAAAAACGTATTAAATTAGTATAATGCACAAACATTACATCGGGATGATATGAAGAACGAAAGTGTTGTTGATAAATTAAGGTTTCTTCATACAAATTAAACTGCCACTTAACTGTTTAATATGATATTTCAAAGAATCTACATGGTATTGGAAAATGTCAGTACATCGAACAGTTTATTATCATTGTACATACAATGAACATGATCTATTAGTCATCTTCACCGACCAAATATGCTATAGTTCACGTGCATATCAGAAACTTTACAGAAGTAGCAAGCAAAAGAACCTCAATGAAACACACAGTAGATTCAAAGACCTTTACGCTAGCTTCCACAGCTGACAAATGTATCGTTTTTCACCATTTCTAATTTCTTCCCATACTCCAGTGAAACAATATTGTACCGGAGAATTATTTAAACCGGCTACTAAAAATCATGCAAGCTGTCTCATGATGCTTACATTAAGTACGTCAGCCATAATAATCTGTCAATGGTAGAAGTTAGTACGTTATGATATTTGAAATGATGAATGTATACAAGCACTGTATATAATACGGACTCCCAAACTTTTTCTTATCACTCCCCCCTTCCATCAAAAGAAAAGTTCCCACACATCCCCCACTTTCTGTCAAAGGAGAGGTTCTCCGCTCTCCCCTTCAAAAAATTTATTGTTATTAAGGTAAAAACCCACTTATCAAAACTAACAATGACATCCCAGATGAAATTCACTAAGTAATTGTTGTTAGAAATATGGTTTTCATCTCTAAGAGGCGATGAAGGTGACAGTACTTGCCACGGTGTAGAATTAGTGTAGCGTGTTAGCTTCGTCCACACAGGTGGCGAAGCTACATCGCACTCACTCCAACTCCCCCCCCCCCCTTTCTCCTCACCTAAACATGTCTTCGTGAAGTACTTTATAACTGGGCAAATACACTTATTACATCATGCCGAGCCGTGATTCTAGGTAAAGAACAGTTCGTGAACAGTAAAAATAAAAAATGTAGACATTTCCGAGTCCCTGCATGTACGAGGAGCTGTTTCAAAAGGTGAGGTGGATAGAAAGCCATAGTGGCAGAGGCAATTAGTAAGACGTTGCCAACGAGTTGACCTGTAGCTGCAGGCGATGAGAAGGACGCGGAAGTGATGATCGCAAATCGATTTCTTCAAATCTAAGACAGAGAGAAAAAATGTTTGTGATTTCGTTTTGGCTAGTTAGTCATGAAGTGGGGCAATGAACAAACCCGTAGAAATGTCCGTACTTGTAGCCTAAACTCTTTGCACTATGGTGATAAATTTGTTTCAATCGTTAGAGTTTGTGGGTGGTGTGGTGCGGAGCGCGGCGCCTATCGATCTTGGGCGTCCCAAGATGAGCCACTCAGGTGCAACTTGACCTCACCGCACCGCACGCCCCGCGGCCGTACAGGCAGACGCGCCTCGTCCCAGCGTCGTTCGTTCTAGGATACTGGTTGCAAGCATGTCGTGCACTGACCTGGAAGCCCTTGTTGTGGCGACAGCAGGTGCAGCCGACCAGCAGGACGGCGGCGGCGGCCAGCACCGCCAGCGACACCGCCAGCGCCCAGGAGCCGCCCACCACCGCATCTGGAACACACACAAAACAACCATCACTACACAATCCAATTCATACGATTTCTGTAAGAAAAAGGTTGGGGCTTTTCATAAAAAAAATTGAGGTATGCAGTAGCTATATAACAAGTGTAAAAACTTCAAATTTAATTTAGATACACAAGAGAAACTACTACTCGATACTAGGGTTGTAAAGGAGCTGTGCTCTCACATCCACAAGTTTTAAAGCGGAGGTATGTATACCGGAGGATCATATATATGCAAAACTAAGCCCGTCGTCGCTCAGCTAACACCATCATGGTTGTTTTTATATTACGGTCCTCTAATAAGAGTGATAATGAGGTGCGTGGTGGTGTTAGCTAAGCGACGAATTGCATTTGAAACTGCATGTAAAGTTAAGAGCGGTGGAGAGGAGAGGGGTGGGCGTCGTGGCGTGACCTTGGGATAGTCTCTACAATTAATTGAGTCACAAATTCTGCAAAGTTCATGTAACAAAGATTGTTTTGTTGGCGCGTGCGTAATTATGTATCTAATTTAAATTACCTGAGAAATATCGCGCGTTTATCTTTTGTTGAAATATGAGGCCAAAAATAAATCAATCTGGTAGTAGCATTTCGAAATAGACGATGCTTACGCAAAATGTATAATTTGTGATGAAAATATACTTATGAAGAGTTAAACTCTAAATGTATTAAATTCTAAATAATTATAATTTTATTCACCTTAACCTCACCTTCCGCAGGGGTCATTCACCTTAACCTCTCCACCCGCATCAGCAAAGATGACCTCCGTTATAAACCTACTCGGTATTTAATCAATCAGGTACACAAGAGAGACTACTGCTCAGAACTGCTACAACATGTGTTTCAGAGAAGGTTTATAGAAGCAAAATGTATAGGCTGATCAAATGTGGCGTCCATAAGCCTGGGTGGTTTCTGCCGCGGCGGAAAATTTGCCGCCACCGTCGTTCCAGCAGTGGTGCGGTAGGAAAAGCCCGCGGTAGATTTGCCGTCGACCACAGGTATGCAGCCGCGCACTGCAACTACATTCAACGGTAGTTTGGGGGCATCCACAAATTACGTGAGGTGTTTTTCGGGATTTCTGGATCCCCCCCTCCCCCCTGGTGAGATTTCTTCAGATCTGGCCGGACCCCCCCCCCCCCCCTCTGGTGAGATCTGGTCCGTGAGAACCCCCCCTAGAAATCGCCTTGGAAACTTTTGTAGACCTTTTTTTTAGGTCGCACCCTAACTTTTTTTGACGAAATACCCTCCTAAAAATCGACTTTTTTTGCTCTATTGTCCACAAATTTTTCGCAAAATCTCACGTGAGATTTCCGTAGACCCCCCCCTCCCCCCTGGTGAGATCTGGTGAGATTTCGCCGGACCTCCCCCCCCCTATTTCACCTCACGTAATTTATGAATGCCCCCTTTCGCCCATATGACCAGATAGGCGCTTACACAGTCGGCGGATTTTTAAAAGCTTGTGCCATTTTAGTCTGTGTAATGTTAATATTTTTTTTTAATTTAAAAATCGTAATATGAGTTAAGTTGTGATAGACAATGATCTTCTTATTTAGTTAGAAGAAGCGAGACCAGTTTTATGGGATAATAGATTCTTTTAAAGATCGGGAAGCTACCAACAACGCTTGGAAAGAAGTGTGTCTTGAAAGTAGGAATGATTTTGACTAACTGGAAAATGAGGAAAAATGTCTTTGGATAGCAAACATTTTGAACACATATTTACATAAATTTTTACAGCTTCAACTAGAACTTGAAAAATGTTGAGTCACATTTTATGGAAAGATTTTGATATTTAATACTGTATAACTGTGTCCTCATATCTTAGACATCTGCCAAGGAACACTTCCAACATTAGACAACATTCCCGAAATTCTACTGCTCGACATAATGAGACCTTTTTTTAATAACACAGCAGTGACGAATACAGACAAATTATTCAGTAAATTCGGCATCTTCGCCAGTTACTTTCAAGTTTTCTTTGTAAAGTAATAATATTAACACACAATATATTGCAAACTAACAACAAAAGTTTCACTAATCGATTGTGCTTGTAAGGATAAAGCAATATAGAGTAAACTCAACATTGAAGTATCGATTAGTATATATATTAGTTACAAATAAATGTAAGGCTTAGCCATTATATGGCATAGCGTATTTTTTACACATTTCCTGTACTCCTATTCCTATTCACCTCAAGGAGTTTTCGCCCTAATTAACATAAATATAAGGGACTGGAATTATATAAAATTAAATGTTTAACTATAGTAGGCCCATGAAAAAACTGCTTACTTCAACGTGACTGCCAGCATTTCCACACGTTGAATACAATTCGTCAACTGGATGTTTCTCCTTTGAATGCTGTACTTTAGTTACCCAAGCAGTTCGTCCAAAAAAACATCACAAAATAATTGAAAAACTTGGTATCATCGTTCCTAAAATTCTGTTCCACTTTGGTTGATTTTTTGGATCCAAATATGACGAGTTTTTTCTTTTCATATTTCTACGACGACGGGACCATCAAAATAACAATTTTAAAACCTAACCACGAAGTAATAAACACCAAATTAACTAAATTAACATCTAATTTCACAAAATTAAATTCAAGATAGCAGAAGCATGGTACTGACGCCCGACCACGTCACCTTTCGCCAGCTCTTCATAGCAGCGGGAGTTTTACCGCTGAAATAGCAGCGGCAGTTCTACCGCTGAAAGTGAAAACACTTCAAATACTGTAGAAGGTAACGGTTAATTTTCCGCTGCGGCAAAAACCGCCCAGTTCCGTTCTGTAACTCCATCCCCCGCAACGATGGGTCCTGCCAAGGTCGCGGCCCCTAATGGATTATTTTATTTGGCTTTCTTCCTCACTCAATAAAACCGACACGTCTCCGCATTTCCAAAGAGGTTTGCTTCAGTTCAGCTGTATTCCGCTGGTTCTGCTTCCACTTTCTTACCACGTTCTTCGAAACTTTCATAGAGTCACACTTTTCGTAAATTTACTTTTATCGTTTTTAAAATTGTCTTTGGTTATCGACCGTAGTGAATTTTATATGAAGTGATATTACTTTGCATTAATTCAGGCGATAAACGAAGGGTGTACAATCTCTAAGGCCATTCGGAGTGCACTGCGCCCCCTTTTCGTTACGCGACCAACCGCATAGGGGCTCGTTTGTTCTTCCTGAGCCCTTGAGCTCAGAAATTCTTAATAAAAGCATTTGCCTTTTTGGCATTACCTTCTTACACATGTTCGTTCCTGGTGGCATATATTCATACTCAGATACAAATACAAGTCTCATTTATGACCCTGGGTGGGTGATTTTTATGTGACAAATTTTTTCATTTTAATTTGCATCCGTTCCAGTGTCATACACGCTTGCAGACACACATTATCGTACGCTTCCAGACACTTACTGTCATGTAGTGGGTCAGGGCATTTGCACATTCACCCTTACATTACTGTGTTGGTGGGCGGAGGGGTCCCTCGTGTGGACCTTCGTCTGGGTTGTACTGAGCCAGAGTGCGGGTCAGACGGTTGTCAGCTTGTCACTGTATTGGCCGGCTAGTACATATTAGCTTTTCAAGCTTTCTCTGTCTAAAGCTTTTCATCATGTTGTTCTCCGTTCAGCAATCCTTGAGTAATAGTAATTTCAAACTGGACAGTTTTCATGTCACTCGCAATTCTGCGATTCCACCCAGTACTAGAAGACGTATTCTCTTCAAAAGTCACAAGCTCGTTGTAATACTTCTGATTTTAAGACTCCGCGACTAATTCGTGTTAAATGTGATGGTCACTGCAGGCTGAGCATCGATCATGTTCTTCCGACGTGTTCGTCAAGAAACACAGCAACAGTAGAAAACAATTGTTGAAGAACCAAATAGTTTTCGCCCCAGACACTTAAAAGAAAAGACAGAGTGACCGCCAAGCGAAACACACGTCTGAAAATGTTCACAACTGCTAACGACTCTGGAAACTGCACCGCCCACCTGGGTCAGCATTTCCATTCTTCATGTAAGCCCAAGTTTCGATGAAAAATGGATGCGGCCGAATCTATACGGCGTTTGTTATGAATTAGCTTGCTGTCCACATTACGACGAAGGAATGCGTTGTTTGTCATTCTTTCGTGTTCGCTGGTTTATGCGGTAAAATCAGTAACCGATATGATAAAAGAGCTGGAATGGAATTCATTCGAAGACGGGAGGAGGGTGAAGAGACTCGTAGAAATGTAGATGGCGTATATTGGTGATGAGGCGTGGAAAGATTAAAAATAATGTATGGAAGGGAAAACCACAATCTGAAGATTTTCTTTCGTAGGTTAGGGGATCAGGGATTGGATTAAGTTTTCTGGGGAGTTGATGAATAATTTACCAAAAACGTAGAAATTTGTAGAGGAAAAAGCAGGTGTATATAGGAAAGGGGAAAATGGGTATGTAGCGAAACTGCCGCCGGAGCAATTAAATTAGAAAATAAAATTAATGAAATACGAAGACGCAGGAGATCAAAACAGCAGTGGTGCATGACTTGTTTGTTCGAAAGTAGAAATTTGTATAGAGGCACAGACTTGACAGATGATTTTAAATCTGAAATTGGGTATGGACTTTTTCAAAGTTTCTGCAGTATGAAGTCAACCTACTTTTTTACGTTATTGCAGCAGATTGGTACGAAGATTTCAAAATGTCAGTATTTTCACTATCACTTGGTGCAAATTTATACGTCAAAAATAACATGACTTAAAGCAAACCATGTCGATTTAAATATGACGTCAGCTACAGAGTCTGTTTTAAATGAATTTTCATGTTTTTGGACGTTCTCGTATGAAGGATCCCAATCGAGATTTCATTTGAGTGTCTTTTGAGCCCCATTTCATAATTAACTAATTTCGTTCCAGGTATTATGTTTTTTTTAATTTTTATTTTTATAATCATTATGAGTAGGGTCCCATGAACACTGGTGTTTTTTATATAACTCTATTAATTTTAAAGAATCCTAGATAGACGGCTCCATGTTCCCTACAAAACAACAAAAGCGTTCGTCTCGATGTACACACTTTAACTAAGCTGAGAACGTGTGGTCCACATTTTGCTTTGATGTATCGCCTCCCGAGCGCAGGCAAACGAATGCGGTCGGAAGCGTTCATTGGCCTTCGTTTTCACATACACACTGAGTGAACGTATGCGTTTGCTCATGTGCGGTCGTATGCGTTCGCCTAGTGTGTACACACCCTAACTTGTACGACGACGAAAATAGGACTTACTGCACTAGCAATTTCAGCCAACTTCACGAGATCGACAGATGCTGAGAACTGTTTTATATAGACCACAGGTGGATGTGCATTGCAACAATAATTAAAACACACCTATCGTAATAATTAGTAACAGAATACGAGCTCGCGAACAATAGAGGCTGCAAGGCAGAAGAATATTCGACGACGAAGGTTTGTGGCATTTGCTGGACGAGGCAGCTGATCTAGCCTCAAAAATTTTGTAAGGAGAAATTTATAAAAAGAAAATATGACGAGCGAAATCAAAGGCCTCAGATAGCGGAAGAAGAAAACACAACTACAATTGTGACAGGCTGGAAGCTAATTCCGGAACCAATTGCAGAAGAAACAATGAAACTGGAAGCCTCCTCTGAGCGGCAGCGGGGGCCGTCTTGGTAATCCAGGAGGCCAACTCTTGATGGCCTGGGCGGTTCACTGCTTTGCCGGTTCCAGGGAGTCTACCTCTAAAGCGCAATCAACAACAAGAAAAAAATGAACGCTAGTGGAATCTAAGTGCAACTGTGACAATTGGTGGTGGTAATAGTGGTATTATTACTAATATTAGTAGCTATAGCAACAATAGTAGAAGTAATGGAGGTGGTACCCACTCTGTTAAGAACAATAGTTAAAGTAGTCTGACATTAGAAATAAAATTACCTTGCATTCATTATTCATAAAGTACGTTAAATTCATAAGTATATATGCACGTAAAATAATGGAAATAAGTGCCCAGATTAAATTCTAGGATAAATTAATAAATAGTAACAGAACACGTGAAATCGTATTGCACCCACTTGTACATAATTTATCTACTAGTACGAGTTATCTAAAACAGAAAATAAATCAACTCAAAGGAGCGAGCAACGTGAAGATCCCTCCATATCTTCTGCCACAACAGGAGTACGAGTTTCTAGCATTAGCGGCGCTAACCTACAACGATAATTATCCACCCGATGCAATGTACGTAAAGCGTAGGTTTCCACAGTATAATAGGAGTAGATTGACGACAAACGCTCGGTAACAAAAACTTGCTTTTCACTGTAAGTAATTTCAGAATTCCAATTTAAGATTTAGGCACACATATGCCTTAAGAAGATAGTCTACATTCAACTGCTGCAACTGGAGAGGATGAAAGCCGAACCGTAATACCAAACGTAATATTAAACGGATGCCACGGACCGCAAACTCGACTGCCATCAAAGCTTTCATTTTTTGCCGCTCGCTACGTGAATATCAAGCAGGCACACCGTTTGAAGCCTAAATTAATATTCGCCGTTAAAATGAGGGACACAGTTTTGAGCAAGACCAACGACACTCTCTTGTTGTAACGCCGGAAACTACACTTTGTTGCACGAAAGCAATAAAGCTCTTTCAATAGTCTATGCGAATGAACCAATGAGTTAAATTAGTCAAGTCATTGCAACACTTTAACGTTAAACACTGGTAGCCAAACACACCGATGTATCAAAAGGCATTATGTCACAGATGTTCTATACTTATAAAGAGCTCAAGTTATTTGGATACTTACATAGCTTTTAACGGTATCCCATAGCGGTGATATATGTTACAAGTGAGCCAGGCAATCATATTGCCCGTGCAGTAGAAGATGAAAGCAGAACTTAAGAGTTGCAGAGATGTATCTTTGTCTTCAAGAACTTGTTGAAAAATTAACCAAGGTTCGTAAATGAAATGTAAGATCGTTTCCAATTTTGAAATTCACACTGACAAACTAAATGTCACAAAAAATTAAATACTTTTGGTTAGAGTCGATTTCAGTACGACAATACCGTCACGTAAAATATCTCCCGATTCGGACATAGTGGATTCGTTCAAAGCCTGAATACAAGGGTAGGATGAAAAGTTCTCGACATGGCACAGAGACTGTTATCAATGAATTATTCTGTAATTTTGGTGCACACTCGTGAAAATAAGGAACGTCAACTTTCAAATCGATCTGTGGAGAAATTCTTTCTATGCGGCTTTTTGTCTCGTTAAAATTGACATACATTCTGAAATACTGTGCTGACATAAAATTTTAGTTTTGAATCGGTTATGAAGAACGGAGAATCATCCAAAGTTGGAAATCATTATAAGCAGTCTGCTTGTTCTTTTTCAATAGCGACGGCTGGATTTAAACATGATCGTACGTCTTTTGAACATGATCCTCGTAAAAACGACCAAAAGCTGTAACCACAGAAGAAAACATCAAGAAAATGAACAATATGATATTGGCTGAACGGTGATTAACAGTATATTACAAAGCTAAGGCTATAGGAATATTAATAAAAAAAGGTATTTTACATCATGAATTAAATATAAGAAATCTTTTTACACGATGGGTGCCGCACTTGTTAATAACAAATCGGAAACGAATTTATCACCAATGTCTGGACGATTTTGAAAATGATCCTTTCATTTTGAAGGCCGATTTATTACTATGAATGATATGAGGGTTTCCTATTACACGCCACAAAGAAAACAAAAATCGAAACAGTGGATGATAGTAGGTGGCTCTGAACCCAAAAAAGTCGAGGTCGATTTCAACTGCAAGAGAGGTCATGACCAGTATCTCTCGCATGCAGAACTTAATTATTTTTTTATTTATTATCTAGAACAACTGGTGAACCATTCGCAAGTCTTTAGGAACATATCAATTGAAACTATGCGAGAAGACACTTGGACTACAAAAGGAATAATAAAAAAGAAAGTCTTTAGTCTGGCCAATGCACGTATCCACACATGTGCTTTGGCAATGCGGAAGAGATCTGAAGTACGAGTTGTTGGAACATCAACTTGTTCTCCAGATTCGAGATCTGACTTCCACTTATTTCGAAATCTAAAGAAATTCATGGTTTCAAAACTTTTGAATCAAATGAGAGGTGACAGAAACCATATTTTTCAGATCTTCCGCACTGCAGGCTGTGAACCTCTCGCCTTACGTACGTGTAGTGGTATGATGGCGAGCGGTGGCCAAATCCTTTCCTCCGAGTGTCTCGTATGCGAGTACTTGACTCTGATCACGATTTATGTTTTGTACTTGAGGATGAAAAAAGAAGTTAGTTAAGGCCTCCTCTTTCGAAAGAAACAAAGTTGTATTTACGTCACAAGCCAACTGTGAAGTCGTCAACAGTGTAGGGTGTTCCCATCCCACCCGCTCCGAGGACGCGTTCAATACTTCACTCAGGCATTTGGTACACAAGAACTGTGCGTCAGGGGGCGTCCATTAATTACGTGAAATGTTTTTCCGGAATTCCGGATCCCCCCCCCCTTTTCTGGTGAGATTTTGTGAGATTTGGTCGGACCTCCCCTGTAAAATGACGTGAGATTTCGACGGAGACACCCCCTCCCCCCTTACGAGTAAACCTCGCAACTATTAGAGACCTTCATTTTAGGTCTCATGCTCCCAAGGGCGGTTATACCCCCCTAAAGTCGGTTTTTACCCCTCTAAAACCAACTTTCGCGTCATTTGTAGACTTTTTTTTTTTAGTTCTCCCATTCTAGAAGAATTTCAAAAACCTCACGTGAGATTCCCCCTTGGTGAGGTTTCGTGAGATTTCACCGGACACCGGCCCCCCTATTTCACCTCACGTAATTAATGGACGTAACTCACCACACCACCTTCCAAGCTGCCCGGATCGCGAATGACGAAAATGGGTAGCGAATGGATGACCCATACGATTTAACTGGGAGAGAAACCTAATGGTGGTGATTCTCAAAACTTTATTTAAAACGAAATTAGTTCAAAAACAACTTCCAAACCAGCCTTCATCCAGTCATATGGTAAACATACAGTAAACCAGACTTCCATTATCTTCAGCAAAGACAATCCGTATCCGGGTTTTGAAATGACAGAACGACTACATTCAAGCGCACACAAGCAATGTTAAAAGACACAATAGAACGCATGTATTTCGAGAAGATTAACTAGTACAGCAACAATGGAAAAAGGTCGTATGGAGAAGTTCTTAAAACAAGGGTAACCAAAGAGATAAAACAGATAAAAATAAATTACAACTGTTTGTGGAAATAAGGTAAGAACATTTTGTAGCAGAAAAAAAAAATGAGAAAAATATCGGAAATAGTTTTTCATATCCGGTAAAACCTCTAGACTAGAGTTGGGCGAAGTGATCACTCCACAAAAAGAACTAGTTCTTTTGGTTCTTTTGAACGGTTCACTAGCTCAGTTTTACTTGAGACCTTTTTTTTTTAGGTCTCACCCCTCAGAATCCGGTTACACCCCCAGTTTTCAATGAAATACCCCCCTTAAATACACTTTGATGCAATTAGTAGACTTTTTTTTTTTTCTACAGTCCACAAAAGCTCTTTTTGATCTTCGGAATTAGCCGACTAATGACCGACTCACCTAGAAGAACTACCGTTCACTTTTAGTGAGCGACTGCTCACTCGCTCTTTTAAAAGAATTGCTCTAAAGAACTGATTCACTCGCGAACGACCCATCTCTACTCAAGACACCCTCAATACGAAACATTAAAACTTCTCTCAGAATATATCGACACCAGTAATATAAACTAAAGTAGCTATATTTAAGTTGAACCAAACCCAAAGCCTTGACATTGAATGCATTGCCACAGCGCTTTAGGTGGCGACGTTAAACCAATAATAAAGAAGGAGATTCAGTTCCATCGGAATTAATTTTTTTAATGATTTTATGCCTCGTCGACGTCGATGTCATTAGAGGCGGTAAAGGACTGGGAACAAGGAACGGTAATGAATTCGGTCATAGCCTTTTTATGGAAGCATCCCGGCATTCGCTTGGAGTGATTTGGTGAAACCATGGAAAACCTAAATCTTGATGCCCGGACGGGGATTCGAAACGGCGTCCTCTCGAATGCAAGACGAGAGCCTTAACCGCTCACCCACCACACTCGGTCGGAATTCAAAATATATCAAGCGTTCTTCTGCCACCCACGGTGTTCATAATGCCAATGTAGAGCTAATAGTGAGCTCGATAATTTTGCCATTATATACAAGATTATTTTAAGGCTTTCTTTATCTCTACTGTTCATTGATTAATCACTTCCGCAGTCAAATAGTTGGAAGAGCTTTCAAGAAAATTAGTTTGATTAAATTAGACGGTACTTTTACTGTACTCCACAACTCAAGCGCTTTCTCCGTCAAAGAACTTTAACAACAAAACACGTTTAGAGAAACTCAGCATATCTTCAACATTAAAGGCTCTCCTTTCACCGAGACTCACAGTGAAAGTATTGTCAAGAGCACAAGACTCCAGGCTTTTGTTTCAGATTAAAATGCAATCCTCACTCAAATACATTTGTGTGCGAATCAAGAAGAAGGAACCAATTCGTCTAAAATATTAAAGAATTTTATTTGAAAACCAGAGGCTTACCATTTAAAAATTATCTTTACTTATATATAAATAAATTTGTAGATGACCCTATTCTGTATGTCTGTTATGGAATCAGTCAAAACATACAATTTTCACAGAGTATCCACAGCGTTAAAGCTTAAAATCTGTGAAATTCCTGATATTAGCGTTTCTTGCTGCTCGTGGATAATGCGGGGAAAAAGCTAGTTCAGAATGAAACGATGTTACAAGCAGTTACTTTTTTTAAAATGTTAATTATTCACTCCAAAGCTCTAACGTGTGCTGGTACTAAATGTCTGCATTTTTAGGAGATGTATCGAGAACAATCTGATGCTATGATGTCCAAGTTACAGTAAGGAAAATTTTTTAATAAAAAGAAAAAAAATGCTGCGTTGTTACAATTTTCATAAGTACAGCTTACTGTCCTTACTGTCAAACATTTGCTTCAAGATATCTGCTATACGAAGCAAATGTGTTGCGTGCTTTCCGCAATGTAAATTGAGGAGATATAATGCCAAATGACCTTCATCCTAGTTCTATAATTAAGTTTCTTCATTTCGAACAGTTACAAAAAGTTGTTCCAGCTTTGAAGACGTACATGACTGACCAATTAAAATACGTGACATTGCTGAGACTACAACAATCGGAAGGGGACAACTAAAGCCTTGTCCAAAGTAAGTACCACTCTTGCTGACAGGAAAGCAAAAAACTACGCACATGAAAATATATGAACGCTATCCGGATGACACTTCAATTCACTATTACTCAACATATCACAAAAGCAGTCAAAACAGCAGACAGGCAGTAAAAACGGAGACTGTCCAGGCGTATGATTGCAATGAAATACACTGAACCTTATGACCACCTACCTAATAGTCGGTACGTCCACCTTTGACACGGATAACAGCGGCCACGCGTCTTGGAATGGAAGCAATGAGGGAGTAGGCACCACATCTGCACACAAAAGTCACCTAATTCCCGTAAATTCCGGGGCGGGGGGCGAAGAGCTCTGACGCCACATCCAATTACAACCCAGATGTGTTCGATCGGGTTCAGATACGGCGAGTTGGGGGGCCAGCACATCAGTTGCAACTCGCCACTGTGTTCCTCGAATCACTCCATCACACTCCTGGCCTTGTGACATGGCGCATTGTCTTGTTGAAAAAATGCCACTGCCCATGCCGTAGGGAAACATGGTCGTCACGAAGGGCTGTACGTAGTCTGCAACTAGTGTACGATACTTATTGGCCGTCATGGTGCCTTGCACCCATGGAGGAAGGAATATATGGAGACGAGATAACGCGAAATCCGTGAAACCTCGTGAAAAAACTGTGCCTGAGCGGCGGACATGGCAGGAGTACCAAAACATTGGGCTGTTTGCACTGTGTCAGCTGCTGAGAATATTTCATTTTCTAATATTCTAAAGTTTTCTATAATGCCAAGTTGCGATGCATATGGTTGCACAAACAGACGAGATAGGAAAAAACCTGGAATAGCGTTTCATAAGTAAGTCACATTGTAATTATCGTTCTTGAAGTATCTGACAGGCAACCGCAACATTAGTACCATACGCTATAAATTTATTCATTGCTCTCAATAGAATCATATTATTCTCAAATTTTTGTTGGTGTAGTGTAGACAATTAGCATATGTTACTATTTTGCACCTGAAAAGCTAGCCTTATTGTAGACAAATGTTGGAAATTTAATTTAAACGGGTCATGTTTACATCGCGACACAGTGAATATGGCATTCTGCATGCATTACTCACGTTTAAGTTTACGCTGAAATTGCACGATGAAATTAATCGTGATAATTTGTGCTGTGCGAACTACTAAACGTGATGAAATAAACTTTGTTGACGGAAATGTAGTTCGCGATGCATTTCTTATGTTTAGATGTGTCTACATAGTTTGGTTTTGTAGCGGCAATATTAATGCAAATGTTGGCAGGTTTAAATGCAGTGTATACCTGAAGAGAACAAACAAATTATTTATTATTAGCTGTTAGCTTCTGATTTTTGAATGTACTGATTTTTCTAGCAAAATTATATAGGCCACTACCAGTACAATATCTTCTAAGTAAGCTCAGAAACTATGAGGTTTTATGAAGTATTAATTTTTTTTAAAGCTCTAAACATTGACTTATGCTTTTTTTTTAAATTTCAGATATGACTTGTTTCTATTTGTAAATATGTCTACAAGTATATTTCTAAATTTTGAAATCTTCCTTGTCAATTACTGAAATAGAATGTGCAAATATAACCTATTTGAACATCAACTAAAATTTAAGGACTGTAGAAACAGTTTGTTATTCAAGTAAAAAAGAATTACCTGCTCATTAAGTTACGTCCGAATTCATCATCAAATATGGATATGGCGATTGTTTTTTTCTGGTCCAGGCCGCATTTCAACCTAACCACGTCAATTTTAAGGTACAATATCTCGAGAACTAAGCGAGATATCAAAAAATTTTATTCTTTACTTTCAGTTTCCCTCATCGAGTTACACAAGAATTCGTCATCAAATTGCGGCGCCACGGTTATCGTTGAATCCCCTCATAACCTAACAACCTCACTTTTGAGACAGTGAACTAAGCGAGATATCGAAAAATTTTATTCTTTATTTTCGATTTGTATCGTCGTGTTACATAAGAATCTATCACCAAATTTGACTTTGGGCACACGTTTCTTCTGAATTTCAACCAGAAACTCCACTGTTTTGAGACAGTATATCTTGAGAACTAAGCACGATATCAAAAAATTTTATTCTTAATTTTTGATGTGTCTCGTCAAGTTATATAATAATCCATCATCAAATTGCGGTGCCACGGTTGTCTTATGATTCCCTTGAGGTTTTTGTGCATATTTCCGTGTTTCTCTGGTCAAGCAATATGGCGGCCTCCCCTCCCCACTTGTCTCCACCCGGTTTCACTCCAATATGTGGCGAAGGTCCCTTGCGTCGTCTCCATATATTCCTTCCTCCATGCTTGCACCAGTTCCGCTGGGCCCATGGAAGCCCAGAGCATAATTGAGCCTCCGTCAGCTTGTCTACGTCCCGCAGTACATGTGTAAAGAAGCTGTTCTCCTGAAAAACGACGGATTCGCACCCTACCATCGGCACGATGAAGAAGGTATCTGGATTTATCATACCATGCAACGCTCTGCCACTGTGCCAATACCCAGTGACAATGGTCACGTGTCCATTTCAGTCGTAGTTGCCGATTTCGTGGTGTTAATATTGGCACATGTTAAGGCGCATTCCCACGATCCCTTGTAGGCGAGGCGAGACAGGACCTCATTAGCCGAAGGGTAGGGACGACCGCGGGCCGCAGGTTACTCCTAGCTTACCTTGCCGCCACCTCCGCACCACGTTGCCTAGTGTCGTTTGGCACAGAGCACTTTACAGCAACACAAGGGGTGCGCACCGCCGCTGCAAACCGATGGCAACAGCGCACCGCTACACACGCCTGTGATGTTTACCGACTTAGTGTGGGTTTCTGCGTCTCGTCTCCGCTAGAAGAGGCGGCCCTGTTCCCATGGCGTCCCGTCCCATCTCGCCTCCGTTTACAAGGGATCGTGGGAATGCACCTTAAGGGGCGTCGGCTGCGGAAGCCCATCGTTATGAGTGTTCGACCTGTCGTGTTTTACCAGTCTGCCGAGCCTACGACGTCCGACATCTGTAATGAGGGGTGGCAGCCCAACTCCTCGACGTTTGAACGTGGTTTCACCTTGGTTTCGCCACTTGTTGAAGACACGGACCACAGCACTCCTCGAATACCCAACAAGTTGTGCAGTTTCCGAAATGCTCGTGCCGAGCCTCCAGGCCATCACAGTTTGCCCTCGGTCAAACTCAGATAGATCGTGCGCCTTCCCCATCCCAAATACGGATAGCACATTAACTGATACTACATGCACCGTGCGTGTGCTTCATTCCTCGTCAGATGACGCTCCCATCGCCTGGACGGGTTTATGTAGATAGTAGGTAGATAGTCATCATGTTCTGGCTTATCAGTGCAATCGCGTGTGTTCGCCAGCAGTACACCATGATGACTTCATCGCAGCAAACATACAGTTAACTGGACACCAAAAGTAAATCTATACTACATAATAAAACTGCAGGAAAGTTGTGCCAGTACATGATCTTTTTTTTTTTTTTTTTCCTAAAAGAGTGAATGCAATGTATCCTATTGATGACAGAGAAAAACAGTAAAATTTGGAATTTTTATCTGCCTGTATATATGTTCGCACATCGCGCAAACACTAATAGACGGGGTGGCGAAATTGCGCATAGTGACAGCTTTTCATGGATCAGCATTTTCCTATACTTCTTATTCCAGTAAGTTACAAAGTTCTCGGTCACAGAGGGTACAAAACGGGAAATTTTGAAATTTTTGCCTGTCTGTCCGCACATCACACAAAAATTAATGGTCAGATTTTTAACAAAACTGCATGTAGTGATAGCTTCTTTACATCCAGATCAGTAACACAGTTACGGAAGGAAAATACCTTAAATTTTCAAATTTGTCGACCTGTGAACGCATCTCGCAAAATTAATGAACGCTTTTTAACAAATCTTCGCATAGTGAAAATTAATACCATCGGCTAACATATAAGATACTTTGTATCTAGATAAGTAATATAGTTTTGATGATACTGAGGCCAAAACAATAAATTCTGGATCTGCGTCTGTGCTCTTCCTGCAAAAACTGATGAATAAATTTCAACGAAACTGCGCTTAGTGATAGCTTATGTCATCAGTTAACATACAAGATACTTTTCATCCTCATCCGTACCATATTTCATTCACGATACAAAAGCAAAAAACCGTAAATTTTGAACCTTTTGTGTGTGCACGGATGAAGCAAATCCAATCATTTCAACGAAACTGTATGCAGTGCTAGCATATGTGACGTTAGTGACAGCTTCCGTTATGTTTGGATGTGACACGCTCAGAAATAAAACATATTCAGCTAATTTGATTGTTTCGTAATGGAATCTATTCATTTTATATCGTCTTGTAAGAAATTTATTTTACACTAATTACATATTGACATATGACACAATAAAACTTATTATAATAATTGAAGCGAAAACTTCAATAGGCGGGCTGTAGGCTGGGGGTAAATCTCTGAATTTGCGTCACCGATATGCTATGAGGGGTTGCACATATGATATGCGAATTGGATGCGTTCTTATGAGTTGGCGTCACCAACATGCTGTAATAGAAGTATATCTGTAGTAATAAGTATGACGTTTTGAGCTCGGACAACGCGAACAGTGAAAGTACAGATTATAATTGTATCTAATATACAGAAGTTAATGCTTGGTTTTCTTTGAGAAAGTTCTTCATAAAAACACACAGCTTTTATCCGATTTTGATTAAACTTTGCATACGTATACTTTAAAACAAATAGAAAAATACTGCTTACGTTTGATTTGCAAAAACCTAAATCCTTTCCTCCTTTCCACCTAATTTCTGTCAACGTTGTTCATACAAAGTCACAGTTTTTAATCCGATTTTGATAGTAGGTACTTAGCAGCACACGTATACTTCTAAATAAGGCGGTCAGGTAGCTCAGAGGTTAAGGCGCTTACTTCCTAAACTTTCTCTCTCCGGTCGCGGGTTCAAATCCCGTGGTGAGCAGAAAAACAGTCTATCTGTAGCAGTCTGGTAGCTCAATGGTTAAGGTGTTTGACTGGGGAAGAAAGTTACCCAGTTCGAATCCCAGTCACGGCAGGGATTTTGATACACCCTAAACCCGATCTTCACCTCTGGCATAGCTTGCTGTATAATGTAAAGTACGCCAGAATGCTTCCGTGGTTGAGATTCCATGTTAAATATATAGGTCCCCTGTACCTGGTAAAGCTACCAAGTTAGGTTAACGTGGGTAAGACAGGGGCCAGTAGAAACCCCTGTCAACAGTTCATTACGACTGCACGGAATTATTATTACTTAGTATATCTGTAGCTATAAGTATGACGTGTTGGGTGTATGATATTCATACTTTTCACTTCTGTCTGCAGTCCCCAATCACTGTTAACTGTAATTATTTTTTTTTCTGTCTCTTTTAAGCTACAACACGCTCGCCTTAACGTTGCGATGGATGGAATTTATCATAAAGACATGAAAAGCAGAGAAAGTTCTTGCACCAAGCGCACTGAATAAAAAACATCTTGATGTATGGTCTTCTGAAAGCTCACTTCATTTCCATTTTGAAAGATGCTTTCAAGTTGATATTACAGCGAGGCGTTTTCAAAATGTAAATGAAGTGTGCTTTCTGTAATCCATGGCATGCGAGAAATGTTCCTGCAACAATGTGGCTTTTATTCATTGTGCTTGGTGCAGTAACTATCTCTGCTTTTCATGGTTTATGATGAATTCCATCCTTCGCAATGTCAAGGCGAACGTGTGGTGGAGACAAAGAGTTAAATTATTATAATAATATATCTTATTCGAAGGGGATGTATGTCACTATCTAAGTATCATGAAATAAATTTCTTACCAGCCTTATTTACTATTTTTATTCATTGCCAAGTATCACGTTTAAACATTTATTGAGAATCTATCGATCTCTAGAGATATGACCTTTGACCTATCGGTTTTTTTTCGAAAAATATCAAGTAGTGACCTTAATCCCTCTACATGGCTTGGTTTTGAGTAATCCTCGACCACCATACGAAATATCATCGAAATTCGTTGGCCCGAAATTGCTCCCTTGTCAAATTTAGTCCGACCACTCTTTTTTTCTTTTGGGTTTACGCCTCGTCGACGTCAAGGTTATTAGAGGCGATAAAGGATTGGGGGCAAGAAACAGGAAGGAATTCGGTCATGACCTTGTTTAAAGGAACCGTGCCGAATTCAGCTGGAGTAATTTGAAAAAAAAAAAAAACAAATTTGGATGGCCGGACTTCATTCTCCTGAATTTGAGTTTAGAATGTTACCAGTCACCCGTACGCGTGGTCCCGATCTCTTTTAGACAGATGCTGCTCACTTTGTAATCGTTCAGTTTATTAACAGCGGTATCTGCCAGTATTTTTAGAATGGGGTACTTGACACTAACTATTAAACCATGAAACCTTAATTTACACTGATAGAGTAACTTGTAACGATACCGAAAATCAACTTCATTTGTTGAATAGGTGTTAAAAACATACTATTTTTAATAAAATAAAAATGCAAAAAGACAGCTGTTAGTCACGTGACGCGAAACACCAATCGGAGCGCATGACGTCAATATTCAGTTAGCGCTATTTAGCTGCCGTGTATTTACGTTTGTTGACGATCTTTCCGTCGCTTATTTAAGATTTTTAAGGTTTCTGGGCTGGTTGTAAAACAATTTCTCTACTTATACTCGAAAGGCAAGTTGGTTTTATCAAGTCAGATAGCTCTAATTTGCCCTGAATTGACGTGATGATGCGGGGAATGTTTTTTTGCATCAAACAGCGATTTCTGCTCCAGCAGAATTTCGTAATGTCAAAACGTCCAAGTATGCATATCTGTTACGTTACACATGATACCATATTACGATAAAACGTTAGATTATAAGGTATTTTACTTAATACAAATCTGTAATTTGTGATTTTAATCAGCGGGTCTACATTTTGAGTAATTTCGAATATTTCATTGTAGTACCTTTTAAAATTTGTTTAATAAGGCAGTTTCTTCGCATGAGCATGTGTAATTGCTAATCATTAATGTAATTACTATTTAAAAAATCCTTGAGTGATTTTTTCAACTATTTTTTGCCGCGCTGGGTTAGTTAAAGTTAAAAGTTTGTTTACATTCGTTTGACGTTATTTTTACGGCAGTAAGATTGTGAATATAAAGCTTTTTTTTCTGTATTAGAGGTTATAAAAGTTGTTGTATAGCTAGAAATTTATTTTGATCATATTTTCTAAAAAAGTCGCAAACTATCTTCCTATTCAGGTCGAAATATTTTTCGGTATTCGTTGAAGCGGGGATTCAACGATAACCGTAGCGCCGCAGTTTGGTGATAGATTCTTATGTAACTCGATATCACAAATCGAAAGAAAGAAATAATTTTCTTTTTTGACATCTCGCTTAGTTCTCGAGATATACTGTCTCAAAAGTGAGGTGGTTAGGTCGAATTGCTGCCTGGACCAGAAGAAAAATTTCTCCAAAGGCTAATTCGATGAAGGATTTTTTTTTTGTTTTGTTTTGAAATCTTGCTTATTTCACGAGATACTTTAACTCCAAATTATGGTAGGTTGAATACAACTTGGACAAAAAAAGAAAAAAAATCGCCAAAGTCACAAGGAACTACA
The DNA here is from genome assembly GCA_031002005.1 of Vandiemenella viatica. NCBI lineage: Eukaryota > Metazoa > Arthropoda > Insecta > Orthoptera > Morabidae > Vandiemenella > Vandiemenella viatica. The sequence goes on from JARYHS010008075.1 coordinate 86,587,609, forward strand.
CGCTGGACATGCTCAATAGGTGTTTCATTATCTCCCTAGCGGATGTGATTAGGTTGAAATACGGCCTGTACCACAAGAAAAACGTTACCAAAGGATGACGAACTATACCAATAAATGATTTTTGACATTCGATATTTCGGGAACTAAACGAGATATCAAAAAAATTATTCTTTACTTTCGGTTTGTTTCATGGAGTTACATAAAAATTCATCATCAAATTGCGGCACCACGGTTATGATTGTACTTCATGAAATTTTCCATATCGTTCGACTACTGTACTAATAAAATAAATTTCACGCATTCACAACGAACGGCGTTTTAAAGTCTGAAGTTGTCATTTATTTCTCGATAAAATTTTAAGTTTTTCACGTAACAAAACATAGAGGTATATAGCTTATTAAACATTATAAAATATTACGTCAAAACATACGTCAAAGTATGACAAAAATATTGTAGACTTTGTAGGCAAATACGCTAAGTTGCGTCGTGCAAGCTTTAGCCACTTTTTCGGCATATTTTCCTTCTGTGAAAATAAAAAACAACTTGTTTGGTGTCTTAAATGTTGTGTTTACACACTGAAGCATTACGCAGCACTTGTAAACAGCAGAACTCATTTTACCCACGAAATAAACAAACACCGGCACGAGCTGACATGTGACGTCGCAAGAGACGCCATGACAGCTGCGAACGTTTTGGCGCCAATATTCAAATCAGCGCATAAAATTGCAATATTTTCCACTTTCCCGTTTGTTTTTTTTTTTCAAGAAATAACATATTTTTGAGATATAGTAGACTCTCAGCTACAATACTGACTCCTTTTGTCATTTATTTGTTTGTTTAGCTCACGCCACTACGCACGAATTGTACGATCGTAATTAAACATACATGTAAATGTCATATTGGTGATTTGTTCATTAAGCTTACCACTAGAAGTTCTAACGGCTGTGAGATCCCACTCACAAAATCATTGTTATAATAATTGTAAAATAAAATAGGTTAAACAGACTTCACAGCATACGTAGTTTGTTTACACATGTGGGTAATTTTAAGTTTGTTTTATAATTTAATTGTTTGTGGTTGGTACAACTGTTTGGTTGGCGGAGTGAGAGTGGAGTTGTGGAGTTGTTAAGATGGCGAGAGAGTACTAAGAGTGAATATATGGATAGGAATGTGTTGGCAGTGTATTGTAGTAGCAAATGGTTGAAGTATAAAATAAAGTTTGGCAAATGAATGAGTGTAATGATTGAATTATTTGACGATAATACCCGTTGCGCTAAAAATGTATAACTTGTAAAGTGATTTGTTGGCTAGTAGTAATAACACGCTAAGTGACATCGCTACCGCAAAAACCAGTAGTAGGGACTTAGCACGGCAAGTAAAGAGTTTGCAGTCAATATACTTGTAGTTGAGAAAAATTCATTTTATAATTATTTCAGAACGAATGAGTAGTGAATTTACGAAATTAGGTCAGCGACAGTGTGTGAAATTCACGAAGAGCAACAGGAAACAATTGTTGCTTTCACATCAGCGCTTTCACGAGACATCAGTTGAGTGAATGATCGAGTGTGCCCCACATGTGTAAGGAATGCGATTCAGAGCGTGCCAGCGTCACGCTGTCTGACTGGAATACAAGCTGAAACAAAACTCGGAACACATCTGGGCAGATACTGCCTCAATCAACCATCACAGCACACTGATCTGAAAGGATTCAGCGACACGCGACATAAATGGCTAATCGCTTAAGGAGTAGACACTGTGTGTGAGATTCGTCGGCGAAATGTAATGACATCTCTAGAGGAAATAGTAACGAAATATAATGAAAGGATGCATCCGAAAAGTGTGCTTCGAAACGATAAATTTCCTAGTATACTGACTAACTACAACAAAGGAAATAAATTGGTTCCACAAAACGTTATTATTAAAATCTGTCGGAAGGATAGAAGGTGAATAGATTTGGAAACTTGGTCCAGGAAAGAAGAGTAGAATGAATCCACCATAGAGGTCGAACTAACCACAGATTAGCGACGTGACTACAGCTATGAAGTACACAACATTCGCTTTCACAGCGTCGCCACCACACACATAACTACACTCCTGGAAATTGAAATAAGAACACATTGACGCCGGTGTGTAAGACCCACCATACTTGCTCCGGACACTACGAGAGGGCTGTACAAGCAATGATCAAACGCCCGGCAAAGCGGACACACCAGGAACAGCAGTGTTGGCCGTCGAAGGGCGCTAGCTGCGCAGCGGTTGGGCACCGCCGCAGTCAGTGTCAGCCAGTTTACCGAGGCATACGGAGCTCCATCTCAGTCTTTAACACTGGTAGCATGCCGCGACAGTGTGTACGTGAACCGTATGTGCAGTTGACGGACTTTGAACGAGGGCGTATAGTGGGCATGTGGGAGGCCGGGTGGACGTACCGCCGAATTGCTCAACATGTGGGGCGCGAGGTCTCCACAGTACATCGATGTTGTCGCCAGTGGTCGGCGGAAGGTGCACGTGCCCGTCGACCTGGGTCCGGACAGCAGCGACGCACGGACGCACGCCAAGACCGTCGCATCCTACACAGTGCCGTAGGGGACCGCACCGTCACTTCCCGGCAAATTAGGGACACTGTTGCTCCTGGGGTATCAGAGAGGACCATTCGCAACCGTCTCCATGAAGCTGGGCTACGGTCCCGCGCACCGTTAGGTCGTCTTCCGCTCACGCCCCAACATCGTGCAGCCCGCCTCCAGTGGTGTCGCGACAGGCGTGTATGGAGGGACGAATGGAGACGTGTCGTCTTCAGTGATGAGAGTCGCTTCTGCCTTGGTGCCAATGATAGTCGTATGCGTGTTTCGCGCCGTGCAGGTGAGCGCCACAATCAGGACTGCATACGACCGAGGCACACAGGGCCAACACCCGGCATCATGGTGTGGGGAGCGATCTCCTACACTGGCCGTACACCTCTGGTGATCGTCGAGGGGACACTGAACAGTGCACGGTACATTCAAACCGTCATCGAACCCATCGTTCTACCATTCCTAGACCGGCAAGGGAACATGCTGTTCCAACAGGACAAATCACGTCCACATGTATCCCGTGTCACCCAACGTGCTCTAGAAGGTGTAAGTCAACTACCCTGACCAGCGAGATCTCCGGATCTGTCCCCCATTGAGTATGTTTGGAACTGGATGAAACGTCGTCTCACGCGGTCTGCAAGTCCAGCACGAAAGCTGGTCCAGCTGAGGCGCCAGGTGGAAATGGCTTGGCATGCCGTTCCACAGGACTACATCCAGCACCTCTACGATCGTCTCCATGGGAGAATTTCAGCCTGCATTGCTGCGAAAGGAGGATATACACGGTACTAGTGCCGACATTGTGCATGCTCTGTTGCCTGTGTCTATGTGCCTATGGTTTTGTCTGTGTGACCATGTGTTGTATCTGACCCCAGGAATGTGTATATAAAGTTTCCCATTCCTCGGACAATGAATTCACGGTGTTCTTATTTCAATTTCCAAGAGTGTATGTAACGGTCACCGAAGACAAGCTGTTCAGCATATCGCGTTTAATATAATGCAGTTAACAGATACAAAATGCAGGCAGCCCGGAGGGTTGGGATATACGGAACGTATAAAACAGTGGTTCCTACTAGAGACGGTACCTCCCCCCGGTGGGCGTTGAAGAGTCATGGGGGGCGTTTCTGGTCGAAGGCATATTTAGGGATCGTTGAGGATCAACCGCCACCCCGCTGCCTTCCAGTACTATATCCGGCTTTAAGGGATGCATCAAAGAAGTTTTCAATTTCATTCCCATGATCACATGTCCCTTTAAGAGGATTTAGCTAAGAAATTAAACATATCGTCGATAGTGGAACGCGGCGATTTAGGATTGTTAATTACAAATAAGGAATTACCAAATATCCAAAAAATTAGTGTCATTACACCAAGCTCAGTCCTATAATTAATAATATTTTTCGCCATACGTATTTGTTAAACTGTGGATAATACACAAATATTATCAATATCTACATTTTTCCTTGTCTTCTGTATTGATATTGTACACTTCACGTAAGAGGAGAGCTATCGAATCATTCAACGAGTTACGAGCTAAAAAAAAAGTGGGTGCACTAAGGATTGCATTATTTATTACAAGAAGGGGAGTCGGTGTAATTTTTTTCTGGTAAGGGGGCGGTGAGTAATTTTTTTGTTCAAAAACGGGGGCAATGAGATTTAAAAAAGCGGTAGGTAAAAAAATACTGAGATCCTAGGAGCTAAATTATTCTCGTTCATAACAGTAAATTTTATCGTAACAGTTATAATCAACACGCCATAAACACCGATAATTTGTAATGTGAAATGCGTTAAGTGTGAATATCCACACAAGTTTAATACATTCCTTAGTAACACCGAAGTTATCTAGCGCCAGCACCACATTAAAGTCACTCTAATAGTGAGTCTAATTACGGTTCTTGGCCTATTTTCGGAAGTTAACTATAGTGTACGCACTTTTTACCTCTAAAACTACTCACTAACAGAGTAAAACATTCCTACAAAGCTTACACGATTCACACACTGATGACAAAATTCGATATCTGTCTTAATACCAGTTCGTCCTTGACGACTCTATATAATGTGCACTCTTGGATTTTTGTTCTACATAACTTGACTTGCTTCGTCTGTCGATTTAAACAACTTACGCCACAAGAACTCTGCCCCACAACTGACAGTTCATTCGTTACGTTTCCAATAGCAACACGCCGTAATCAATAAAAACGGAAACTGTACGAACTTCAGTACTGTGGTTTTCGTTTGGTGGAGATCGGAAGGTTTAGTTACAGGGCATCAGACCAGTGGCGGCTCTAGCCGTAGTGCCACTGTGACATGTCACTACCTCTAATCATGAATAAATAAATATAAAAAAATAATGCAGTGAAAGAAAAATAAATGTTTATAAATGCGGCATTCTCTACTCTGTAGCTAGGGAAAGTATTGAACTCCATCTGTTGGCCACATCAGTGAACTGTTTCGCTGTCGTGGAGACAAATGTTGGATGGCACAGATCGCGCATGCGCTCTAGCGTTTTCGTGGAAATATTCAAGGTCGGGGGTTCGCTTTGTTAATGGAGAATGGAGACAACTTCGTTCTGTCACACGTTGCAGCTCGATAAAGTTAGTAATACTGCCGGCAGAATGCAGCAGCTGCCATTTTTGTAGCATTCAACTAAATACGCACTGTAACAGTGCTTCAGCCTGTTCGCTGATTGCTGGTGGTCCGCGAACATAGTTCAGGAGTTCCACAGGCAGAATATCATAAATTCTGGTACCATATTCGTACTGTATAAGGATGTATGCCCAACATTTAAAAACCTTGAATATTTCAATGACCCGGCAAAAATGTGGCATTTCCAGGATGAGATAGAACAGCACTGTTTCTACAACAGTCTATTCACTTCCATGTGGCGTCTAGAGATTAAGTAAATGACGGTTTACTAAGGGTTTTAAGTGGGTTTGAGGAACCACGATAGGTGATAAGATTGGTAACGCGAGTGGTGAAGTAAATAAAAATAAAAGGCATACGGTCTAGCGTCTTTTATTTTGGTTTATGCATGTAGGCCGGTGGTATAGTGTAGCGCTCATCCTGTAGTAACATTATTATTTATCTGGTTGGTAACATTATTATTTATCTGGTTGGTAACATTATTATTTATCTGGTTTGGTCTGATTAACATCTAATTAGCTTTTAATAGTTCACATCCAGTTTTATATTTGCGTTTTCATAGGATTCAAAACGTGGTTTTAGATTTATTATGTTATAATGGCACATTTTAATAACAACAAAATAAAATTAGGATCAGGTGGAAGACATTAAAAAAGACAGAGGAAAAATTGCGGAGGTGACTGGCGACAGAGGAAGGAAACTCAGAAGAGGAAAATGAAGTTGCGTAATCATCGTCCATAGTCGGCTGAAACGAAAAGGAGAAAAAAAAAGAAAAAAAATAGGCCTGTGTGAGTTAGTGGCCTACAGCATTATTTTTGAAAATTTAATGGTCCTCGGGTTGAAAAAGGTTTGCATACGCTGCCCTTGAAGCTTTGTCAATGCGAGCAGGCAATATTGTTTTTTTCTTAGATTCTCTGAAGGCGAATTACATAAGTTTATGAATGCACATAACAGGAAACGATTCTCAAGGGAAATGTGTTCCACTGCCGTCGTGGTCATCGAAGGCAGTGCCGGATAAGAAAGTATGGGGTCCTAGGCGCTCTCAAAAATTTTGATTCCCTCTGTTTTTTTCATTAATTATATGTATTTTATAAGTTCAAAGAAAAGGTTTTGTATTCAACTAACAAACGAATTTTACAATTTATCATATTTTGAAAATTACTTTTATTTATCGTACACTACTATGAAACAAAAAAAATTAAGTTCCATGCTTTTCATATTATTTTGATTGTTTTATTTTTGATGATTTTTTTATTATTTTTATTTAGTGAAAAAAGTGAACTTTCAGGGAGCCTTCAAAAATCAGGGGCTCCATGCTACTGCCTAGTCGTGCCTAGTCCTACCTTTTGGGTAATCCAGCACTGCTTGTAGATCAACTTGCCGGTTTTTGGCTAATCACTAAATGTTTACCGTTTGGTCAATTTTAAAACATTTATCATTGATTAATTTCAAAATCATTTAATTAATCCGGCAGTAATTTCAGGTAATGAGACTTTCACACATTACAAATCTTTATATAGCGAGATTCTTACTCTGAGCTGTTTTTCACCTTTCACTTCAATAATGATCAGTAAGCCGCGGAAACATTCAGTGGCGGATCCAGGGAGGGAGAGGGCTAGGGGGCTTAGGCGCCCCCCACCCCCGAAAGCACCAAGGTCACCCCCGACGACATGGATTTTGGGAACCATTTTTTTTTTTTTTTTTTTTTTTTGCTGTTCTTAGAAGGGCGGCATTCTGGAGTAATGAGCCCCCCAAACCAAATCCTAGCCCCCCTCCCCCAATCAAACCAAAATAATCCTGGATCCCTGGATCCGCCACTAGAAACATTTTGTTGTTGTCACAACCTGAACAAATCACTTCGGCCGCCACTGCATCAGACCACCACAGTTCAAATAGGAAAAAGTGAAACCACAGTCCTATTCCCGCACTACTTCAACGCATAGTATCAGACCGTCAAAAGGTTCCTTTTAAATTAGTCCTGGTCAGATGGAGAAGCAAATGTACAAATGAAACATGTGTTACAGATCACGTACAATCAAAGAGCGTTAATGGCACTATAACAAAACATTTAATGAAAATACTGTATTATAATATTAAAAAGCATAGAGGCATTTTAGTTTATAGCGAAATAAAGGGCACATCACACAAGTCATTAGTAGTAACATTTGTGTGACCCTCCCTGTGTGACATCAATCAACTTTAAAATAGCATATACATCGACTTCATTTAACCTGGTCCCTTTTTAACTGTTTTATTATTTTAAATTGTTATACTAGCTGCATCCACGCAGTTTCCCCATTAAGGAATGATGTAATTTATGGAGTTTGAACTTAAAATACGGCATTCTTTAAGGAATATTCCCGAAAAAGGCTAAAGTTTTTTTCCGAACAGTGAAGAAATACTATTTTGTAATCGTTAATGGAAGTTTGCAGAACTCACTTATTAAGAAAGATAAGGGATACGCTTTGCCTATTAAGTCGAGTCAACGGTGGCTCTGCCTACCCTTTTCTCGAAGCGATTCGGACCATTTTTGAACCTCAATTTCTTCGGTCGCATTGATAATACATTTCGCATATTTCTGTTATGCAGAGATATCAGCAATTTGATACACACATAACATTTTACCCACATATTATAAGAAAAGTCTGAAACTCGTAAATTTCCATATATCTACCTACTCCTTACCCACCTTTATCGCGGAATCGCTTTCTACCCTAATAACTTTATACACCTCACATTTTCATTGTAGAGTGAGCTTACTAATGTGTTAAATTTTACTTCTTTCCTTTCCTTACTTTGGAAGTTAGTGAAATTCAAAATTTTATTCCGACCTCGACACCCCGAGATCAAAATTCCATTGTACTTCCAGTAATCCTAGAAACAAGTAATTTTGTACACATACATGATTCCATCCCTAAATCATAAGAAAAGTGTAATATTGGAGTTTTTCCCAGTATTTATTTAATTACAATCCCAAACATGAAACATTCTGGCACATATTTGGGGCTAATTTCTTTGCTCCGGATCAAGCTATACGCCTGAGATTTTTTTTTAATGCATAGAGGTCATCAAGTTTAACTAATATCTTAAATTTTACTTTGTTCATAGGCTTAGTTTGGAAATTACTAGTTATTTATTTATGGTAGTAGTTAAACCAACAACAGTCTGCATTGCTCGGCTACGGCGCACACCCGTTGTTTTCAGAGAGTGGGGCATTGTTGGTAACGTATACTGACGTTTCAAATCTGAAATGTTCTTACTCACCGTTTTTCAAATGTAATCATTGCATTTGAGAGACGATTCAGAATAAGCGGTAAACTTACAAAAAGAACACAAAAGCAATTCTCGTAAAAATAGCCCAAGTCTCGTACTCGTGTAGTGACAAAAAGTTATGAGATCTTCTTCTGAGCCAAGTCTTTACAGTGTATATTCACTTCACTTTGTGACGGAATAGTTACTCTCGGTTTATTTAGAATTTTAAAAAATTCTGATGACTTGGCTATTATGCACGTCAAAATTTTCACCGAAATGGAAGTCATAATACCCACTTGTCAAATTCGAGAAAATGCGAAGGAAATCGTGGCTTTTATGTATTTGTAAGCTTGATAAAGCAACACATCTAAGGTACAGGGCGTTCGCCGGGAAACGCAACCCACTGTTAGCGCTACAAGGAAGAAACTGCTCCCGGCGAGCGAGCGCTCAGTTTCCGGCATTGTTCGACCGTCGGCCGCGGACTATTTCATAATAATTACGCTCCATAAACTTCATAAACTTGTGTGCTAAGCATTTAAATGTGACGTAATTCATTAGCTTACCTTATAAAAGATGCTGGAAGTGTTGACCCTCTTGTGTAATGCACATTTCACATCTTCTGAACATATTTCGAGACACACGCTGCCCTAACTGAATTAATGATTTTTTGGGTGACTGTTCTAGTCAAAAAGCGATATCGTCAATTTTCTCCTCTGTGAGAATACGGTTGACCGACAGTTTCTTTTTGTTAAAAAATGAACCCGTTTCTCTTACTTTTTTAACCAGACGCAGAATTGTTGATTTAGCTGGCAGTAAAGCGCCAGGAAATTCGCGACGAAATTTACTGCGACACTTTTTAAACGACTTCTTCTTCACATATGTATCGTAGAGAAATATTCTTTGTTGCAAACTGTAACGTACCATAATTTTACTCACACTCAAACACGGTACAGATTAATAAGAGTATGAAGCCCCAAACCAGCCAAACCGCAAAGAAACGTTTATTCACAACACTGATTAATAAGAGACTGAAGTCACAAACTATCTACAATGCAAAGAAACCGTTCTTAACAATGTAAGGGTCACTGCACTGCACTGTTGGGGCAGCGGAGGTGTTAAACAGTGCGGTGATTAACGGTGCCGTGTGGCGGAAACTGCTGGCTCCACTGACCGAGCAAGTTGCCGACGGCAACAGACTGGGAGGGTAGCGTTTTCCGGCGAACGCCCTGTATTAACATAGTTTTACGAAAACACGGTGTGCATAAAGGCCAAATCACCGGATTTTTTATTAATTATTATTATTCTAAATAAACGATCTATAACACCGAGAGAAACCATACTGTTTCACAAAGTAAATACACACTGTAAAGTGAAGACTTGGCTCAAAAGAAGATTCATAACTTTTTGTCACTGCACGAGCACGAGACTTGGCCTATTTTTACAAGAATTGTTTTCGTGAGATTCCTTTTCCATGTGGACATTTAGCCTTTCAAATTCTCGTTGAGTATTTTCGACACGGCCGATGAGAGCGGGTTTTCTGCTCTGGTTGTGTCCTAACCCGGCGCTGACATCACGCTGCGGTGGTCGATCAACATCGAGCGGAAGGGCGGTTCTGCCTAGCGCGACTCTTCACACATTAGGCTCCCGCCTGCTTAAAACGTAGTCTGCAATCGCAAGCTTCATAACAGCCTGCCCGTAACTGAGATTCGACCCGAAAGTTTCTCGATCCAAGTCACTCTTCTACTTTCACCATCGTATTAAATGAGACCTTATTACACTGTGTTAACGCTGGTGCCTTGCGTGTAAATGAGAAAGTGTTTGCATTTAAAGAGGCAAGAACAACTAGAGCGAAAATCACATGCCGCTACTTGTTGCCAGTTTGTTTACAAGTCGCCTTATAGGCATATTTCTACTAATGTTGGCTTTGTTGCCTTTTAACTAACAATCCACGACATAAAAAACAAAAACCGGCAAAAATTTTGCATTGCCGAAAGTGGAAATGTGTTTGTGTAGGAACCATCCTGGCATTAGCCTGGAGTGACCTTGGGAAATCACGTAAAACCTAAATCAGATGGCCGAACGGTGGTTAAAACAAACGTCCTATCGAATGCTAAGCCCTGATGTCAACCGCTAAATCTGCAGATTAAGTTTCGATAGTGCAAACTCAGTTTTGGTATAATCGAAAAATTCGTAATAGTTCCATTCCAACTTAGATGTAAACAATTTCGTCCACTGATCTTCGCCCAGCCTTAGTAAGGTTGAGAGACTTGACTAAGCAGTAGTTCTCAGTTTTAGGTTGAGAAAATCATTTTTTTCTGTTTAAATGAAATAGAAACCTCTCAGGAAAGTCAGATGACCACGAAGAATGTGGATTTAGTTTTGTATAAAACAGTTCACTACTTTGGTTGCTCTTAGGGTTACTAACTGTCAGAATGAAAAACTGAACACTATGCGTTCGCTCATTTAGCCACCACGTTTCTCTCGGATCTTACAACTTCTGAACTCTTCAAATTTGTAACTTCGGATTAGTTTAGTTCTTAGAAACCTTAACACGATAATAACAAAATAATAAAATAAACGAAAAATCCTGCAGAGTGAAAATAATTATAGGGTGTTTTGTGGAAAGCTAAAGAAATTTTTTTTTTAACTAACCTTCATGGGTATCTGCCCAACCTCCAACTCTCGAAATGTTTGAATTTTCCTTTTTATTTCACTGTTTGTGGAAGCTTTTGCAGAAAATACAAAAGAAATACCTTTCTGTCCTTTATTTCCGAAACTACTGATCAAATTTTTGTTTTCAGCATTTACAGTGATATGGTTTACGAGATATACCTGGAGTTTTTTTTTTTAAAAAAAATGAGTGACTGACAAATTTCATGCTTAATCAAATAATTTTTTACCACCAAAATATCCCATGCATGACTCGATGCAGAATTTAATGAGTCGGGCAATAAATATGCACCGGTAGTGATTTTTTTTAAAACATAAATTGTTCAGGACTATCAATAATTTTTTAAACTGAAAGTTTATTTTTGCGACCGATTTTTTATACCATTTTAAAGATAATTTTGCAAAACATAATGAACTATATTTAGAAAGAAACTTGATTAAAAGGATTTTACATGTTTAGTGAATTCAATTTAATACATAATCTGTGTATGAACTGTGAGTGCGGTGAGTATCTCGCAGTAGAGAGACAGTGCCAGTTTCTGTAACCACATCAGGACTCGGGCAACAGTGGGAATGGGTGGCTGTCGGCACTTAACCATCTGCCGAGTTTTCTAAGCCACCATTTACCACCAGGCGGCAAATCATACTCTCTTCCCGCATAGTCTAGCTAACAGCACAGTCATTATCTACATGACGTTGAGCTAAACTGCAGTGGACAAAAGGAATTTCAGCTCACAACAAAACTCAAAATGACAAGGGAGACAGATCAGAAGGCATGGCGATTATTTCGAGCAGATCAGGAGCTACGTAGGCGAACTACACAGAGATTTCGAATTAATTACAGCACTATGTAATTACTCTGGGTTTTTTTGTTGTTGTTTTTTGTTGCTTTTTTTTAGGGGTCTACGCCCCATCGAAATCAATGCGTTTAAAAGCGGGAGACGATAAGGGCCATGAACGGGGAGGAATTTTGTTATGGACTTTGAAGTTAAAACGAATACTGAATCATCGGATGACAGATCTTTAAGGCCTTTTCAGTACCACAGCGTAACTCAGGAAGCTTACTCCTTGCTTAAACGGTTCAGTCTACGCAGTCTTTGTATTATAATTCGGAACAGATCAAATTTGTGAACTTTTCTGTGACTTCCCCGCGAGAGATCAACTGTTTAGTTCAAACACGTTTCTAGCCATAAGGACAAATTAGCATTTTATAAATCGACTTGACACGTATTTCGAAAGAAAGAAGTTTTCCCTTGCAGACAAAAATTTAATTAATTCAGCGTCAGTGTCAGAATAGTATTTTAAATTACTCACCAGACAGCATAATTTTTGTAGAGATTAGAATATTGTTACAGTAATTCTCCCAGTTCGCAATGTCAGATTATAAATCTTTACTAACAGGTGTTACGTGCCGCATATAACAACGGTTGGAATCCCAACTTCAAACCTGCTGTAAGCCATATAACGACGACCGTCCAAATCACTAATTTAAACGGACAGACTCAAGATGAATAAACCAGGGAGGCTGGCTGGCTTCCCGTCTGTGAAACCTTAGAGCAGCAGGCATACGAAGAGCTTCCACTCCAATTACAAGCCTCTTGGCTTCGCCCTGCTCGTCCTCTCGGTGTGCCATGTTCGTTACAAAATGATTATACAACTGATGTCTGAGTCGAAGTACAATAAATCAGATGGGCCGTATAAACTTGTGCGTCGCACTGGAGACAGTAAGAGTGGGTCTGAGCTATTCGGACAAATAAGTAAGTTCCATTTTTCCCCGAGCCTTGGATCCCATGCTGTATTTTTCTCTCTTCACCAAAGAAGCAGTGAGAATGTTTGTGCCATGCAGAGTGAGTTTAGTGAGCGTGTTTGTTCACTTTGGAGGGTGATGCTATGCGCCAAGTAACTGTTCCTTTTCCTCTGGTCACCTCCGAACAAATGAATCCAGGGAATGAAAAGGAGCAACAACGAAGGCTACACCGTAAGTCACGCTGACTGAAGGCACAACAACCCTGAGAATGGGAACCTGCAAGCAAGAATCGAAATGTTTATTCGCTTGTTTCTTTTTGGCAACCATGGTACGAAGGTGAAAATTCGTTCCCAACTCGGAAACAATATAAAAAAGAAGCTAATATTAATATCTACATACAACTGAAGCGGGCTGTATCCGTTTCTTTGTTTCGGCATCACCTAAAAGCTACCCCAACGATGTGGACGGAGTTTTCACGGCTTCAAAGCTTTAGCAGCCTGGCGGGCGCAACGCGAATCTTGAATAAATTAATTGGGTTGCAACTGGAAAAGTCAATTGTTTTATGTAAAGATTATTATTGTGGCGGACAAAAGGTCATACATTAGTGAAATTCGTAATTGCTTGCGATATAGTACGAAAAGTTGAATAATAAAAATTTTGTCCAGTTTAATTTTATTTGTTGAACGTTTGCTAAAAAGAGTATTTTGAAATAACACAATAGCACGACAAGGTGGTACAAAACGTTTTATTTCAGAGATTAAGAGAGGAAGAAACGAGGAGTTTGTAACCCGATAGCTATCATTATAGGTCATCTTAGTTGAAAATATGACGTAAGATGTTCTGCGTAGAAAAAAAGACTACGAAGACATATTACGGTAAAAGTAAGCTAGTAATAATCATGCTAAGACATGGTCATTAAAAGTAAAAGATTGCTAGTTGTATATAAGAATAAAGGCAATGGGTCGTTTTATTAAGGGAAAGGTTTGCTGATTTTGTATTCCGTGTTTCGACAGAATAGGACTTGACAGGTTAAAAAGTCAATTAGATAACGAACCTGAGAAACCGGATTTTTTTCCCATCTGAAGTCAAGTAGAAAGAGTTATGTTTAAAATATCTGCAATTAATAATTGTTGAAAAAGATCTTATACGTTTTGTTAAATTGATATAAAAGTAGTTTATGACCTATTCATAAGTAAATATAATCTAATGGATATAATAATTCAACGATTTAAATTGTCCATAGAATAGAATGGGTGTGCGAAAAGTAATAAAAGTAAGATTTATAAGCAAAAATAAGTGATATTTAATGGAAAAAATGTTTGAAAAAGAATTGCACACAAGTTTTCATATTTGCTGATAAATATTTTCCTTTCCCACGCGCACGTTGACATTAATTTGGTCCAGTGTAGTACGGGTCAAAGATAACGCTACTCAGTATCCTTGGTCTAAGCTACGATCATTAAGGTGATTTGGCACAAGAATATTTACACTGAAGAGCCAAAGAAACTGATATAGACATGCGTATGCAAACACAGAGATATGTAAACACTCAGAATAGGGCACTGCGGTAGGCAACGCCTATATAAGACAAGTGTCTGGCGCAGCCTTTAGATCGGTAACTGCTGCTACAATGGCAGGTTATCACGAAGTGAGTTCAACGTGGTATTATAGTGGGCGCACGAGAGATGGGACACACCATCTCCGAGGTGGCGATGAGGTGGGGATTTTCCCGTACGACCATTTCACGTGTGCACCTTGAATATCGGGAATCCGGTAAAACATCAAATCTCCGACATCGCTGCGGCTGGAAAAAGATCCTGCAAGAACGGAACCAACCACGACTGAATAAAATCGTTCAACGTGAGAAGTGCAACCCTTCCGAAAATTGCTGCGGATTTCAATGCTGGGCCGTCAACAAGTACCAGCGTGCGAACCATTCAACGAAACAACATCGATATGGGCTTTCGTGTACTCGTGTGCCCTTGCTGAGTGCACGACACAAAGCTTTACGCCTCGCCTGGACCCGTCAACACCGACACTGGACTGTTGATGATTGGAAACATGTTGCCTGGTCAGACGAGTGTCTCGTTTCCAATTGTATCGAGCGGGTGGACGCGTACGGGTATGGAGACAATCGCATGAATTCATGGAGCCTGCATGTCAGCAGGGGACTGTTCAAGCGGGTGGCGGCTCTGTAATGGTGTGGGGCGTTTGCAGTTGGAGAGACATGGGACCCTTGATACGTCTAGTTACGACTCTGATAGGTGACACGTACATACGAATCCTGGCTGATAACCTGAATCCATTCACGTCCATTGTGCATTCCGACGGAGTTGGGCAATTACAGCAGGACAATGCGACACACCACACGTCCAGAATTGCTACAGAGTGGCTCCAGGAACACTCTTCTGAGTTTAAACACCTGCACTGGCCACCAAACTCCCCAGACATGAACATTATTAAGCATATCTGGGATTCCTTGCAACGTGCCGTTCAGAAGAGATCTCCATCCCCCTTCCCGTACTCTTTCGGATTTGTGGACAGCCCTGCAGGATTCATGGTGTCAATTCCCTGCAGCACTACTTCAGACATTAGTCGAGTCAGGCCACGTCGTGTTGTGGCACTTCTGCGTGCTCGAGGGTGCCCTACACGATGTTAGGCAGATGTACCAGTTTGTGTGGCTCTTCAGTAAATTTATTACTCGAAAAACGCGATTAAATAAAATTGAGTATTAAAGACAAGGAATCAATGTATTTACTGTTAATAATTTGAGGACAGTAATATTGAAATTAGCTTGTGGAAGATTGGTAGTGGTAATCACAGCCGCGGAGCTTGCTGTGATGTTTTCAAAGAAATTCGCTCCGGGAACATACGTTACACTCTAACTGAAGCCATCATTGTCAATGAGTGAAACATTTGTTGTTTAAGAGATAAATTGTGTATTGTGCGATTACAATTTGAAAAAGATTTATGGAAATTACGACAAATACCTATAATGACATTTGTATGAAGGGAAGTAGGATAAAAAAGGAGAATGAAATGTTAAATAGGTAGCAGGTTCTGTATCACGCCGGTACATATATTTGTTCTGTATGCGTTCTTTTTTACTGTTATTGGATGCTGTGGTATTATAAATTCATTTTTTCATAAATTCATCAGATTAAACTTTTATTTTACATTATAACAACCTTTCGATTTTGTTAGTATTTTTGTAAAAATTTTGGTATTTGTATTGGTTTGACTAATTTACATGTACTTTTAAGTAGCTTTGATTATTTATTTCATCAGTTTTCTGAATCTGCAGAAGAGACACGATTTAAATGCATTCCCATTGTAACAGCACATTAAAGCAGTCGATTAGACAAGAGGGCAAAATTATGTGTGTATTATTACAGTTTCAAATTCTGACAACAGTGTACAACTAAAACAATTTCTTCAGACAGGCAAAAAGGTCTTGCAGAGATAGGCTCTACTTCAAATCCAAACAGAGGTTAGGCGAGTGGAGGGATGCAGTATTTGACGATCCTGAAGTTGAAGAACTTAGTAACTGGCCTCCAACGGCGATATAGAGTTCAGAAAGCTCTGAACCGGCTGTGAACTCGAATAGTTAAAAGTTCGATAGTAGTTTGGACATACGCGGAATACGCAAGCTGTGAATGAGAAGTAGCTGGAAGCTGCCGTAAAAGGCTGCAGCAGATGTGATGTTGGGGAAACTGATATAGCCAAGCCTATCACAGATTCTCCCATATCGACTGTCGTACCTGCAACCCAGGCTGAAGTGTTGGATGCTGTGCCGCAGTCGCCTGTTGGTGACTGGCGTATGGCTTCTAGACTTCGAAGCCGCACACGGGGGCAGTCGAACAGGCTTAAAGGCCAAGACGCTAAACTTGTTCGTCTGTCCAACCGGTTTGATGTATTGTCGGAGGCTGACTCAGTCCCACAATTGTCATCCTGCGAGTTGACGGCCCCCCAGCCCGCCAGGTCTGAGCAAACGCAGAAGGGCATTCTGGTAGTCGGGAGCTCTAATGTTAGGCGGTTATTAGAGCCCCTTAGGGAAATGGCGGATTCCTCGGGGAAGAAATCCAACGTCCATTCAGTGTGTATTCCGGGTGGCCTGATCCGAGATGTGGAACAGGCCATCCCGGATGCCATAGAGGGGACGGGGTGTAGCCAACTACAGATTGTGGCTCATGTCGGCACCAATGATGCCTGTCACCATGGGTCGGAGGTTATCCTCTCTTCCTTCCGGCGGCTGGCTGAAAGGGTGAACTCTGTGGCCAGTGACCGCAAGATATCGGCAGAGCTAACCATCTGTAGCATCGTAGACAGAGTTGATTGTGGACCTCTGGTTCAGAGCCGTATTGAGGGGCTGAACCAGAGACTACGACGTTTCTGTGATGACATTGGCTGCAGATTTCTCGATCTTCGCCATAGGGTCGAGTCTTGTAGGTTCCCCTTAATAGGTCAGGTGTGCACTACACACGTGAATCGGCTACACGGGTGGCAGGGGCCGTGTGGAATGCACTGGGTGGTTTTTTAGGCTGAGGGAGGAAGACCCGAAACACGAAATTCAGTTACGGGCAACCCAATTAGATACAACACCGGAATGTAGGAGCAACGTAAAAGAATCTCGTCAGTTAAAAGTTCTCGTAATTAACTGTAGAAGCGTTTGTAACAAACAACCGGAACTTGAAAGCGTTATTTGTAGTACAGAAGCAGATATCGTTATCGGTACAGAAAGTTGGTTGAAACCGGAAATTAGTTCCGCCGAAACTTTTAAAGATAGCATGAACGTTTTTCGTAAAGACAGATTACATTCTCATGGAGGTGGGGTATTTACAGCTGTGAGTAAATTTCTCCCATGTAATGAAATAGACGTCGATACGAACTGTGAAATCATATGGATTAAACTCAACGTTGCTGGGTCAAATTCATCATAGGTGCCTTCTACCGTCCACCTGATTCGGATTAGCTATCGTCGAGGAGTTAAGAAATAATGTAAATAGTATAGCTAGCCGTTTTAAAGATCATGCTATGATTCTAGGAGGCGACTTCAATCTGCCTTATATTGACTGGCGTAATTACGTTCACATCACAGGTAGCAGGGATAAGGCAGCTTCTGAAGTAATTCTCGATTTGTTGTCAGATAATCATCTCGAGCAGCTAGTTAATGAACCTACGCGGTGTCATAACGGTAGCGAAAACATTTTAGACTTGCTGGTTACCAACAGGCCAGAATTATTCACCGACATTTCAACGACCACAGGAATAAGCGATCACAAAGCGGTAATTGCGACTATCAAATTAATGACCGAGCGAAAAAGGAAAAAAGGGCGGATTGTATACAGATTCAGTAAGGCCTCAAAGGAGTGTTTTAGAACCTACCTGAGGAATAAATACCATAACTTCAAGTCAACAAAGGACACCGTTGAAGAGATGTGGCATCGTTTTATACATATAGTCAGGGAAGGCATGGAAATACATATACCAAAGCGGACAATAAAGGGAGAGGATGATATACCGTTGGTACACATGCGAAGTCAAAAGATTACTCAAAAACAAAGGAAAATACACGCACGCTCAAGAAGGAAGGGGTGTCGCAGCGATTTAGAAACCTTAGCTGATTTAAGAGGACGTATTAAGAATGTAATGCGCGAGCCTTTAAACGATTTCACTCCAACTCTCTCTCTAAGAGTCTCACAGAAAACCCAAAGAAATTTTGGTCGTATGTACGAAAAGTTAATTGCTACCAACAGCAATATTCCAGCACTAATTCGTGAAGGTTCCGAGGTTAATGAAAGCCGCGATAAAGCTAACGTACTAAATACTGTATTCAAAAATTCATTTACAAATGAACATAAGGATAGTATTCCCGTTTTCCCACGCCGTGGCGAGTCGGTGATGGAATCATTACGAATAGATACTGCAGGTATCGTTAAGCAATTAGAGCTCATGAAGTGGCGGAAAGCACCGGGCCCGGATGGAATTCCAGTAAGAGTATTTCAGAGTATGCTGCAGAAATCGGGCCATTTCTGTCTGATATATTCAGTAAATCATTAGAAGAGCGAAAAGTACCTTCAGACTGGAAAATCGCGCAAGTAACTCCGATTTTCAAAAAAGGTGATCGAAGTGATCCTGGGAACTATCGTCCCATATCTATAACATCTGTTTGTAGTAGAGTTATGGAGCATATTATATGCTCGAACATTATGAATTTTCTAGATTATAATAATTTGCTTACAACAAATCAACATGGATTTCGGAAGAAAAGATCATGTGAAACACAGCTGGCCCTATTTACACACGACGTAATGAAAGTTATCGATACAGGTTCACAAGTAGATGCAATTTTTTTAGATTTCCAGAAAGCCTTTGACTCTGTGCCACACAACCGCCTTTTAGCGAAGCTTCGAGCGTACGGCATATCGGATCAGCTTTGTGAATGGATAAAGGATTTTCTAACTGGTCGGTCGCAGTATGTTGTCGTTGAAGGAGAAAGTTCTTCTAATCTAGATGTTACATCGGGTGTACCTCAAGGAAGTGTAATAGGACCACTTCTTTTCTTAATTTTTATAAACGATCTCGGAGACAAAGTGAAAAGCCTTTTTAGATTGTTTGCTGATGATGCGGTTATTTATAGGGAAGTAAGAAATTTGGCCGATTGCTTAGAAATTCAGCGCGATCTGGATGTTATTTTGGCTTGGTGCGCTGAGTGGCAACTTACTCTAAACTTGTAAAAAGTGCAAGACAATGAGCATAACTAACAAAAAGAATCCGATTGTTCAGAAATACGAGTTAAACAATACAGTTATTGATATGGTCGATTCTATGAAATATTTGGGAGTAACAGTACAAAGGAACATGAAATGGGACATACACATTAATTCTTTAGTAGGTAGAGCAAATTCTAGGCTGCGATTCATAGGTAGAATCTTGAAAAATTGTAATGAACAAACAAAGGAGATAGCGTACAAATCTCTTGTGCGTCCACATTTGGATTATTGTTGTGCCATTTGGGACCCGTTTCGTAAGGGATTGATCGAAAGTATAGAGAAAGTACAGAGAAGAGCCGCTCGATTCGTGACCGCTTGCTACAGTCCTTATGAAAGCGTCACAGAACTGATTAGTAGATTAGGTTGGGAGTCTCTGGTAGATAGACGACACACGTTTCGTTTAAACTTATTGGAAAACATGCGTACTCCAACTTTCACTCATTGAGTGTAGTGAAATACTTCTTCCACCAACCTATTTGAGTCGGAAGGACAGGAAAGATAAAATTAGAGAAATAAGGTGCCGGACTGATTCTTATATGAATTCTTTTTTCCCTCGTACCATTAGGGATTGGAATGCACAGCAAAGAGATTAGCTTTGGTGCTGAGCACCCTCTGCCACCCACAATTTTGTGAATTGCAGAGTATATATGTAGATGTAGATATAGATGTAGATGTAGTTCAGACGGTATACCATCTGTCAATATCACCAAACCTGGCTCCACGCAAGAAGATTCGATTAAAGTTAATGCCAACGTAAGAATTGCTGCCGACTTTTGTAATGTGAAGATTCTTATTCATCCGCACACAGAAATACAGAGTGTGACGGATAGCTACTCGGCTGTCTCGAAGATCTGCAACCGTGCGCACGCTCCAGTGAGCTCCTGTTTTGCTGGAGAGTAGCGGTCCGCCCCGAGCTGTGATTGGCGACGGCTGGTTTTACTGAGCTCGCAGCGCCTGTTTTACCTGCCACGCGGATGTTCTCGTCGAGAACGGTCAATCCACGTGCTCCCATTTTCACCTTGCCTGGACTGAACGCTATAAGAAGCAACGAAACACACCCGACACTTCAATTATTACACAACTATGCGGTGTACTTCCTAATGCGCCCATTCTCAGATCGTTTATCCTTCCAGTGAATTCATGCACCACCCAGTGAGGCAACTGTAAAAAGAGGGTAAGCGGGTAGACATACTTCCTAGTTCCTCGCAGCTCTTCTGAGATCTCGAAGCAGCAGTGGGAGACCTGCTTCGCTTCATTCGGTCACTGCACAGACTGCGAAAACAATCAGAATACTACTTACACAACAAATTCGCTGCCCTCAAGAGCAACTGGATCGCGACGGACATTCTCTGTTAGGGCGCTTTCTTCCGAGATCCAACTTACCCACACAGTAAACGTACTGCATGAGACCAGCAACTGTAGACTAAGCAAAACTTGAGCGAGGAGAAATAAAAGGCAAACAATCAAAGAGGACAGCACAATGTTGTCGCGACACGCGCGTATTTAATTATCTCGAAAAACACTGACGCAAGTAGCAATATCTACGATGTTGTTGATTTCATGTAGTTTAGCCTTATTGCAGTAAAAACTTTGTTACTGGTTTAAAAGAATTTCATAACGATAAAATTATTATATAAAAACAGCCGCGTTAAAAGATCCAGATGACACTTTAATGAAGTGATACTCTCAAAAAATAAAACAAGTCATCAAACTGTTACAACATGGGCGGTCAACATCAGCCATTAGTAAAGGACTGTCGCTGTAGCAGCAAAAAGTTAGCACAACCGATGTCCCTGTTCCCAGTCGAAACGAAGGATCAGACTGAGAAAAAGAAGCCAGTTTGCAAATTAGATCGTTGACATCAAGTCTGATATAACTAAGCACGGAACCGCGAATTGCTAAGATTGACAGCAAGAAACAAAACAATATCCCTTAAACACTAGTTGAAATTAAGACCACAGTCTTCATCCGATTCACTGATGATGCTAGGATAAAATAACAGCAGACTGTAAGGGGGCGTCGATTAATTACGCGAGGTGTTTTTCTGCGGAATTCCAGACCTCCCCTCCCCCCCCCCCCCTTCCCCATATAATGTCGTGAAATCTTGAGGGTCCACCCCCTCCAGTTCTGACCAATCTCGTAGTTTTTAGAGACATTTTTTAGCTCTCCTGCTTCCTGGGGCATTTAAACCCCACATCCCACCCCTAAAGTAGGCATCGTTTCGTTTGTAGACCTTTTTTTTGGCTCAATTGCTCTTCAAGAAATTAAAAAGATGACTAGATTTCCATCGACCCCCCTTCCTCTCCTCCATGATAAGATTTGGTGAGATTTCGCCGGACCTCCCACCCCCAATCACCTCACGTAATTAATGGATGCCGCCAAGGGAATTTCGAACATGCTATGTTAGTTCATTTTTTAAAAAAAAACTGCTTAACGACTCTTAACAGCGAGGTCTTTAGAGACGGGAGAGGATGGGGAAACCATGGAAAACCCAAATCTGGATGCCCGGAAAGGAATTCGAACCGGCGTCCTCCCGAATGCGAGGCCAGAACGGTAACCGTTACACCACCACTCTCGGTATGTGTGTTAGTTAATTATCTATCCTGACCTAATCGAACACGGAACTGTGTTGTAACAACGGCTGACTCAGCTATACAGCAATGCCGTCCAACAAAACGCAGGTCGGGAGCGTCTATAAACCATGTCGCTTCATTTCGTACTCTTTTGACCCCACCTTCCCTCATGTAGCCTGACGTGGCTGGTGCCTTGACACTCCCTCACCCGTTTGGAACGTAGCTTCTTCCTTATTAAATCCAGAAGACATTTTATGCTGTTTCCTCTTAACAGACTATTGTTAAAATTGTTCGGTATATAATGAAAATACGAAGTTATAAAGAGTTATAAATATTCTGAATGAAATTATTGGGAAAACATCTTTCTCGCGTATAGACAGAGATCCATTTTCCTTCTTAAGGTGTACCTAAAAGTATCCACCATTGTTTGATAAATGCTATAATAGCAAAACTATACCTGTTGCAAAAAAACTAAGAAGAGCTGCACTTTTTGTTTTTTGCTGCAGTTCTCTCACGTTTCTTTCTACATTCCCAGGGATTTCGATAGCTCGCACGCGGCCTAGGGCGGTGCGAGCGGTGCCACCGCACCGGGCGCCGCGAGAGATCGTGCGCGCAAAAAATGAAAAATAAATTCTGCAATAACCCAGCTTGTTGTTCACATATTATTTTAACACAATGTTCATCCAGAAGAGCTTATAATTTTAAGAGCTTTAACTTGATCCATAGTCGTAAGTCTTCATAGAATCGCGCAACCTCGAGTTTCTCGAATCAAGAAAATCACAACTCGTCCCACAAGGGGGCATCCACAAATTACGTGAGGTGTTTTTCCGGATTTCTGGACCCCCCCTCCCCCCTGGTGAGATTTCGTGAGATCTGGCCGGACCCCCCCCCCCTCTGGAGATCTGGTCTGTGAGAACCCCCCCTACAAATCGCCCTGGAAACTTTTGTAGACTTTTTTTTTTTTAGGTCACACCCTAACCGAAATACCCTCCTAAAATCGACTTTGCCGCAAATTGTAGACCTTTTTTTTTTGCTCTATTGTCCCCAAATTTTTCGCAAAATCTCACGTGAGATTTCCGTAGACCCCCCCCCTCCCCCTCGGTGAGATCTGGTGAGATTTCGCCGGACCCCCCCTCCCCTATTTCACCTCACGTAATTTATGGATGCCCCCCAACTAGCGCTCTCCGGGGTCCGCGCCTGCCGCAATGGTTTCCTACCTTTGGGGCTGTATTCTTGGAGTTCATTTCCATGTTCATTGGGAGACATTCAATATACTTATCTACTTCCACCATACTACTCTTAAGGCGATTGCAGTAAACTGTTTCGGAAAAATTTACAAAGCATAATGTGTCTTTTACAGACAAGACATGTCGCTACCTAAAATCTGCAGCACAGTACTTAAAAACAAAATCATGGCAAAACTGAGAAGGCTTCAAAATTGCTCGTAATTTTTTATTTTTTTTTAGAGAAGTCATCCGAATCGTCGTCACCAAAATTAGTTCAACACGCAACGGAAAACTTATTTAATAGAAGTTCTTCAGATGAGGCTCATGATGATAAAGAGAAGCATGTACGAGAAGTTTTACCTATGGCTGGAACGTCGTCTGCAGCTCAAAATATTACAGACTTAAGTATATCAGGCATACCAACCCTGTCGCCTGTTCAAAGTTTAATTTATGATATTTCAAAATGGTCTCTCTTTGACTCTGCAGCCAGAGATGAAATAATTATTCAAGCAACGGAAAAAGAAATCATTAACGTCAAGTTTCGAATACATATTTTCAAAAAGCAATGCCAAATGCAGAAACTTATAAGACGATGGATTGTTTACTTTAAATCTGCAGATAAAGTATATTGTTCTTTCTGTTGTTTATTTAACAGAATGTCACACTCTTATTTGGGCAAAGAAGGATTTGATGACTGGAGCCAAGGGCGGATTCAGGATTTTGGTTTGGGAGGGGCTTGAGCAGACTTTGGTTTGGGGGGGGGGACTTGGCTTGAGTGGATTTTGGTTGGGGGGGCTTGCCTTTATTGGATTTTGGCTTTGGGGGGGGGGAGCCTAGGTAGTATTTATAGTCTCCTCGGGCCTCAAATCCGTAGAGCTAAATAAAAAAAGGAGATGGACCTAGATACTTTTGGGGGGGGGGCCTTGAGCCCCCTAGCTCCCCCCCTGGATCCGTCCCTGACGGGAGCTACTTATCAGAGCGTCTTAAAACTCACGAAACTTCCTCAAATCACCAGCGCACCATGCTCAGTTGGATAGAAGCGTTGATTCGATTAAAGAACTTCAGTGTAATAGAGAAGTATTTATAAATACAGACGGAAGACGAAAAATCACAATGAGTTGCAATTCTCAAATGAATTTATTCGCTTTACATACTGTACAATAATTTCTTGTTCAGAGGAAGTTTTGGATCTGAAACACTAAATACTTCTGAGGGTAACTTCCTGGGTACATTGTAACTGCTCGGAAAATATGACCCTGTGATGATGCAGCATCTTCGCCATATTGTTAATAAGGAGACTAATGTCTATTATTTCGGCAAACGTATTCAAAACGAAAGAAGTTCGTAATAAAAATATGACTATGAATAAGTCATCTAAATACTTTTTTCCGTCTTACTGAATTGAACTCCTGATGTCTGTCACGCCGAACAATTATATTTAATATTGCTTTTATTGACACAATTGAAGATGAAGTCCAAGTGCGTATTTCGTTGCTAACAAGCCGGTAAGTAACTTCCGGAACTGGGAGCTGGACTCTCTGGCCTTTTTGTCGATCATACTTTGCAAAAGTTCAATTTGGATATTAACGATTTTCAAGGCTGAAGATATGACAATGGATCCAATATGATAGGAGGAAACGAAGGCGTCCAAAGCAGAATTCTGAACCAATATCTTCGAGCATTTTTAATCCATGTAGCTGTCATTAAATTTGATAATAGAAGGTGCCGCCAAAACATCTGTTAAATCGGTTTCCTTGTACGAATTTATTGAAAGAATATTTGTTCTATTCTCTTGATCAACAAAGCGTTTAGAAGGACTATCGCCAAAAAAATTTGCGAAACTTGTTTTGAGAATTGAGTTTCTGGCCTCGTTGCAGTTCGTTATCACTACTCTTCAGTTCGTGACGCCCTTCTGGAAACGAATTATTCAGTTGCAGCAACAGAGGCCTTGTCCCTGAGCCAGATTATGGAGCAATTTGAGTTCATAGTTGCAACGGTTATTTGGTATAATACATTGTTTCAAGTAAATAGTCTAAGCAACTATCTAGATTTAATGGTACAGTGTCGTTCTTACACATTATCAAAACAATTCCTGATAACTCAGAATTGGAATAATTCTGTGCAGATTTAGAAATAAGTTTAACTGATGAAGAAAAATGTGAAATATCCGGTTGTGAGTTGATTGAGGAACTGAAACTATTATTGATGGGGCTTGAATCAGCAGAACCAATAAAAGTTCAACTTATGAAACAAAATGGTTGGCATGATATATTTCCGAATGTGTAGTTGCCAACCACACCTGTAACTCTCGCTAAAGAAGAACAAAGTTTCAGTAAATTAAAACTTATCATTATCAAAGCTCAGACTCTAGATAGACTATCAGATCTTGCAATTTTTTTCAATGGCAGTTCTATCATTACCGTGGCACCACAATCTGGTTCTTGTAGAACTCGACGAAACAAATCGAAAATAAAGAATAAAATTTTTTAATATCTCGCTTGGTTTTCGAGATGTAGCATGTTAAAAATCAGTCATAGGTATAGTTCCTTCTGCTTTTGGTGTTTTTTCTTCTGATCCAGGCCGTATTTCAACCAATCAACAATCACTAGGAAGAAAATAAAACAATTATAGTGCATTTCCACCGTGTAGATAGGTTGGTTTTGGTAGAAAAAATTTTCTGGTCCAGGCCGGATCTCACCCTGACCTCCTCACTTTTGAGTAACAATACCTCGAAAACTAAGAGAGATATCAAAATACTTTATTCTTTATTTTCCATTTATCTCGTCGAGTTACGTACGTATTCATCATCAAATTTGGCTATACCGAAATTTTTCTTCTGGTCCAGGCCGTATTTCAACCTAATTACGATTTTGAGATACGATATCTCGAGAACTAAGCGAGATATCAAAAAACTTTATTCCTTACTTTCAATTTTTCTTGTCGAGTTCTACAAGAATTCATCATCAGATTTTGGCGCCACGGAAATGATAGAATCCCCTTTTCAATAGAAAATAATATTTTCCAAGGACAAAGCGAAGAAGATGGCAATCTAGGCCTTTTAGTTATGATTTTATTTCCTCGTTTATTTGTTAAAAAATATGTGAATTTGACAGTTACCTGATGCAAGCTTTGTGTACAACATAGAAGCTTAAAAAAACCTTTTCAAACATATAGTGTTCCTTTTTTACAGTTGTTTCTCGTTCATACCCCTGCTATCCTATACTAATGTTTCTTGGGATTGCTCGAGTGAGAGACTGAACATTTGGGGCGCCACAATGAGATCTCGCGCCACCTGGAAAACTTGCTAGGGAGCGTCAGTGACGCTGTTTTGGGCATTGCAAACTCGAACGAAAAATCTTTACCATAAGCCTCGTATACTTTATTGTAGAGCGAAATTTCAAACCACACTTAGAACTTTAACACTTCAGCGAGCGCTGTAATTAAAGGTGAACTGAAAGTCACTTGACAGGACAAAATTAGAATAACGGTATGTGTGGTGACACGCGAACGAAACAAAACAATTCTTTTTTTTTTTTTGCGAAACTCTACGAACTATCACTGGCGTGGAAAATTCCGAGTGATATCTGCAAGGGAATTTGAGTCTATCGTAGTTTCGGACCGTAATGCCCTATCGCGTGTCGGTTAGTTCAAAGGGGCCTGCCCCGTGTTACCCAAACTGTTTGATCAAATCACACGCATGCGCAGCACTGTCAGTATATAGGGTATGTAAATGAAGGAGATAATTAAATCAAGGAAACAAATATCCACATGTTGAGTATTCTGTACCCTATTTCAACTGCGACAAATAACAGGTAGCTTGGCTCGGACACTTTCCCCTTCCCAGGTAGCCCACTGTAGCTTTAAACCCAACCTCTCACACCCTCTCCCTTATTCTCAGAACATGCAACACGTATATCTGGTTTAACACCTCGCCCAGAATCTCGGGAGACTCTGGGCGACCGCTCCAGTGGCGGACTGGTGACACACCCGCTTGCCGGAAGGAGCCTGTTCTAATGTGGGGAACTCAAGTGTTGCCATCTGTCTGCGAATAATGTAACTTGAGTTCTCTATGATGGATGTACACAGTCCAGTCACATTAATGTGACCACCACCTACTTTCGAAGTAAACGTGAAATAACCAATCACAGAAGGCAGGTGGCAGCACATTACAGTGGAGTGTATATAAAGAATGTCCTAGGGCATCGGAAAGCATTTCAATCGTTGGCGTAATGAAGAAACGTAGCGATTTATCCGACGTCCAAAAGGACATGATTATTGGCTTTCGGGCCAAGGGTGGAAGCATTTCGGAAGCGGCTAATTTTGTGAACTGTTCACGTGCCGCCGTGGTGAAAGTACACCGTGCATGGCAAAATGGCATTATTCAAAACCAGCGGCGCGGAACATGTGGTGCACCACGGGCTATAGATGACAGAGGCGAACGAAGGCTACGGAGATGCGTTCGGGCAAATAGACGTGCAACTCTTGAGCAACTGAACGCCCAGATGAACCAAGGGGCTACCAAGAGTGTATCCTCAACAACGGTTCAGCGAACGTTGCTGCGCATGGGCCTCCGCAGCAGACGCCTGGTTAATGCACCTATGCTTACTGCTGTTCATCGGCGACGAAGGCTGGAATTTGCACGCCAGTACGCAACTGGACGTCCACAGAGTGCCGACAGGTGGTTTTTTCCGATGATTTACTGTTTATGCTCCATCGGACAGATACAGTTGGCGCATACGGCGTGAAACGTCGGAAAGCAAACACCCTGCAACAATTGCCGGAAGGATCCAGGGTGGAGGAGGGAGCATTATGGTTTGGGAAATGTTTTGCTGGCATTCACTGGGTGAACTCATCATTGTGGAAGGCACGATGGATCAGCACAAGTACGTATCTGTCCTTGCGGACCATGTCCACCCCTACATGCGAATGATTTTTCCTCAGAATGATGGCATCTACCAGCAGGACAATGCGAGGTGTCATACAGCTCGCAGTGTATGAGCGTGGTTCGAAGAGCACCAGGATGAGTTTCTCTTACTCCCCTGGCCAGCAAACTCACCGGATTTAAACCCAATCGAGAAGCTGTGGGACCACCTCGATCGGGTTGTTCGCGCCATGGATCGTCAACCGATTAATCTAGCGCAGCTGGCCACGGTACTGGAGTCGTCATGGCTCAACATCCTAGTGAACACCTTCAGAAACTTAATTGTCTCTCTTCCTGCACGCCTCGCAGCGGTCCGCTCTGCCAAAGGTGGTTATTCTCGTTTTTGAGAGGTGGTCACATTAATGTGACTGGACTGTGTATTTTCGTTTGTGAAATGTGTAGTTTACGAGGCGTAAACTGGGAATACCGTGCCAGCATTCACCAACGTGATTGCGGGAAACCATCAAAAACCGAAAAGACGACCTGTACGCGGGGTCAAGACTTTCAACCCGGTCCCGTTGTACTCCCAGGTCGAGTGTGGTACTGGTGTTATTATAAGATTGACACTGTCACCACATGCACTCGTATCCTAAAAAGATAATAATAAGAAAAATGTCAGACTGCAAACAAAGCAATTCTGAAATTAATCACATAGTGTAACGTTTGTTCTACCTAAGATTTACAGTCCAAATCAGATAGTATGAGGATAAAAAAGTTGATTTTCATTGGTTCAGACAGTTCCTGTAAACTCAGTCCTCCCACATTTTCCATTTCTTTTAAAACAGCATTCCCTGATATCAAAACTCAGGTTCCCCTGGAAATCGTCACCTATTTTACGGAATACAACATGGGTGCCTGCGCCAGAGTCTGTGCACTAATATACCACACTTAAACAAGCAGGCGGCCGCAATCGTGGTCTAACCTTAATCTTTTTCGTTAGAATCAGCATCACCATACCATTCTTCAAGATATCAACTGTTTTATCATCTCAACAATTGCTTTAATATATGACTGTTTCATCTGCGAATACTTTGCAGAAGACTGACTACAGAAAAAACGGATCATAACAGACGTAAGAATTGAAAACTTTATAAAAAGTACTACTCAAAATAAAAAATTGTTATTTATGCCTGAAAAACAGCAGGGGGAGATGTAATATTGTATTTGAAAACTATTTGCTTTTGTCTTTCTCTCTTTCTGCAATGGTATTTTCTAACACTAAGACGGAAGCGAAGCTTTCATGGTATAACGCATTTCTTTTTATTAAATGATTCACGAGCTTTAGTAGAAATGGAGAGTAATTACTTCCATTTTCTTTTTTTTTTTTTTAAAAAAAAGGTTGAATATTTTTCATTTGCCTAATTGGTTTTCTGAGCATCAAATTACGCCTTCGTAATAACACTGAAATCGTGCACAGGTGCGGCTGTGAGCGGTATAGTTGCAAACAAACAAGGTTTGACTCGAATATGTGACATGTGAGTAGGATTGCCAACTGTCCGGTTTTCGACCGGACTGTCCGGTTCTAATGCGATTTGTCCGTGTCCGGTTTACTACTTGCGACCGGACACAAAATGTCTTGTTATTAAAAAAAAAATTAAAAATACCGGATAGATAGTTTCTCATGTGTGTATGAAGTAACAAGGTCGCCGCGCCGCGCTCCTTATAATCCACCATTCGCTGAACGTAATTCAACTGTTTCGCCCTGTGTTCAAATGTTTACGACAATTAGTCGCATATCTGATTATCGTGAAGCGATTGATTTATTATTATTTCAGTTAACTACATTATGTCGACGACGGAACGCCGTGCTCGTTTTTTCTCGCGTAGAATTAAACAATGAATAGAGTAATTAATTTTTACGTTAGAAATGCATGATGAGTGTGTTAACAAACAAAATACAGAAACGTTATTGCCGTTGAGACAAGTAGTTGTCAACTGACGGGTTTGAAACTTGGCTGCTTAAGGAGAAAACAATTGCACCACATATTGTAAAATTACTTCCACTGTGAAATTTGATGGAATAAAGGCAGTGAAATGCGGTTTCTTCCACAGAAGTGTTTGTTATTGTAATAACAATTATTTGGAAAAGTGAAAAAAAAAAGCTGCCCTATAAATTTTACTTTTTGTCACTAATGCGAGCCCAGAGAATTAACTGCTCACCCACCACACTCGGTAGCTGATTCTCGCTTGTGAATTATTTCCGAGCGGACCAGACGTGAAAGCGTGGTCAGCGTACCGAAAGTTAAGAAATGCTGATCTAGGCGAATGTTGGGACAGTCGCCGCATCTAAACTACACCTTTCAATAACATCTACGCTCCCCCTACTGTTTTGTGTAGTGATTAACGATAAGTCAGCCGGAAGTAACTAGATAAGTGACCCCGAGAAATAATAAAAAAAAGGGGAAAACCACGAAAAGGCATTACGCTAGTTGTGCTATTTACCGGAGATGGCTTCCGCACCACAGTTTAATGCAGCGTACGTTTGGTGGGTTGAGCCGAGGAATGTGCGTAGCCGTGATTCAAGCGGCTGCTGGAGGTTACGCAAGAGAGTAGTGAGTCAGCTCTTGGCGGGGCACCGCTCAGGAATGTGAACACACTACGCAGGCCGGCAGACCAGCACGGCTTTGAATGACCACTCTTTAGATCTTTTACATAAAAACCCTTCATCGACACCAAACGTACGTTTATAAACGAAATTATTCTTCTTTCAATTCCTCCAAGAGAACGACGGTCTCTGATCTAGGCACGATAACGAGAACTGCAAAAAGAAGACCCGCATAATTTTTCTGAAATCTGCCACTACAACAAACACTTCTGGAGCGTTGGAATAAAAAAGAAACTCTCGTTTCCACAAAAAACAAGACTAGGCCGGTATACGATGAAATATTCACACTCTGATACTGAAGCACGCCTTAGTATTGGACGGTGCAAACCTGCACTAGGAACATTCTAAATGTTAGCGTGTGACCCATAACAGCAAAATATTCCTCTCCCATTCCCTTCCCTTTCTTTTTTCGCTCCAAACTTGTGTTTATTTCCGTTGTTGTTCATACGGATAAATGTGTACTCTGGTGCAGCTCGTCATTGGTTCTAGTTTTAGAAACTCACGACTTTACCCCTAAGTTAATCAAGTGTTAAGGGTAGATCGTGAATGAATATGGAGAATCTAGGAGAAGGAGAAAGATAAAATTTTATAGAATTTCGTCCTAACAGAAAGAAACGAGCTACCAAGCAGACTGTTACAGTTTTGTAATAACTAGTCGCAATAAACACTCTATTTAAGAATAACATAAGCGTCCAAATAATACTGGCAGTTCGTATCTATTATATCTTGGCTAAACAAAGATTCTTAATACAGAGTAACATAACTTACAGGGCTAAACTTATAAAAATATCCGTGACTGTATACAGCAGTGTTTCTCAACTTGTGGTTCACGAAGGTGGTTTAGGTGGTCCGCAGGCAGAATATTATAAATTTAGATATCATACCTAGAATATAAGACTATAAGAGAGTATAAGCTATTGTCACATTGTTTAAAATGGCAAATATTTCAGATTCCATTTGTAATACTGATACAAATAATACAACAGTAACTCCAGAGAAAGCAAACGTGAATAAACGTAAACGATTACAAAAACCATAAAGATTTGTGGAAGAAAACATTTTACTGGATAAGAAGAGATCTTCAAAACAAAATAATTGTTAAAAAACAACAACATAAAAACCACCTTCAAAAAAGCACACAAATTTTTTTAAAAAAATTATCCCTTGCTTAGAAGAAAGTTATTTTTGGAGTCGGTGTCAGCTGTCATATCGCAAAGATCGAATTACTGAACTTTATTTGGTATTCGAAGCGAAACGGGGAGTACGAACAAAAAATCCAAATATTTTACAGCATGTAGTGAGACAGATAGTGTTATTGCGGGAGACAGCTTAGGGAAACAAATTAACAGTATTTTAATCTGTGGCTCGGCATTGTTGGTCATCCAGGCATATCTCTGGCGCTAAAGTGTCAGTTGGTAGGCTGCATCATGCAGTAAACGCTTTACAGTTAGTATGATATCGGCGTATCATCTGTATATTTCAGTTTTGTTGAAACATGTTTCTAGTTATTAATTGTAGGTAAGTAGTAACATGATATTTAATGTGTAATTGTTATTCATTATTGTTTTTATCTTTTTGTATTTCTTGCTTTGGCTGGCACCGACTCCAAAAATAACTAATTAATGTAAAAATTTCAATAACAGTAATGTAAAATATTGTCCATTTAGATTTACTTTCTTATAAGCAAGGTATAAGTTATTTACAAAATATTAGTGTGCTTTTTTTGAATGCGGTTATTATGTTTTTTAAACAATTATTTTATTTTTAATTTTTAGTGGTATAATTGTTAGTTTTGTATTTTAAATATGCTGCATTTTCCGATGTAATCATAACATCTGTTAAAACTGCTGCCAGGTAATCGAAACATGTAACATCTGGATATTAATACATACCACATACACAAATCTGTCACTGGAATATATCTGTTTGTTCTGGCATCACACAGAAAATATAGATTTTTAATTGGTTTTCACAACGTGAAAGCTTGGGGTCCAAGTTGAAATCTGGCGTACATGTTGAGACATTAGGACAGATTTATTTTATAAGTATTATGCCATGACTTAAAAATAGCTAAATTGATTTTGTCGAGATTTAAAACTGTGGATTTCTCTAAAGAACGTTGGAAATTAAAAGGGGTGGGGTAAAGGGGAAGACGGATTCGGCTTTTGTATACCAAATGTAGACTGCCTTTTCTGTTTGGGAGACGCAGAGCAGTTTGGTTTTTGTAAAGCTAATGTTAACAATATTTTTCTCTTTGTTTTAGTATATATGTGCAAAGTTCCATCGAAACCATATAAAAATTGTAGCTTTGTGTAAGGTACATTTGCAAATATTAAATGTGGTAAGAGAGTGAGCGGTTGGGTTTTGAAAAAAGAAAGTAGACACTAAGTTTCTCTTTATTTTTAAGTATACTTGTGCAATATTCCATTGAAATCTGATAAAAACTATGGGTATCTATAAAGAAAATTGGATATTAGGAGGGGTGGGGGTAGAAGGGAAGAGGAGTTGGGATTCTGCAACCTAATTTAAACACCATTGTTCTGTATTTTTTAAAGTATAAGTGTGCAAATTTCCTTCAGAATCGGATAGAAACCGTATCTTTGTGTAGATTAAGTGGTGGAAAGGGGGTGAGATGTTTGGCTTCTCGAAACCAAATGTAGACAGTAGTTTTCTGTTTGTTTTGGAGTATACAAAATCAGACAGAACCGGTAGCTTTAGATAAAGAACATTGACAGTTATTAAAGGGGTAGAAAGTGGGATAGGGTTTGCCTTTTTGTGAAAGTTATGTGGATAGTATATTTTTTATCTATTTGTTTTAAAGCATACGCATGCGAGGTTCCACCTAATCGGATTAAAATGTGGGTTTGTACAAGAATTAAGTGATGTAAAAGGGGAGCTAGGGTAGTTTTTGGATTTTTTGGTCAGAAATCTTATCCATAAAAGAATACATATATGCGCCAACTTTCATAAAGATCGGTCAAACGGTGTCGACTGTAGCTTTTTATAAAGAACATTGACAAAAATTAAGGGGGTGGAAGGAGGGAGAGGGGTTGAGCTTTGGCAGACCAAATGTTGACAGGATTTTTCTCTTTGCTTTACAGTATACATGTGCAAAGTTCAATCAAAATCAGATAAGAAATGTAGATTTCTATAATATTAAGGACTGTAAAGGGAGACATGGAGTGGTTTCTTTATTATTATTTTTGGTCAGAAACCTTTATCCATGTAAAATTACACGTATATGCCAACTTTAATGGAGACCAGTTAAATGGTGTCGACTGTAGCATGGTATAAAGAACCTTGGCAAAAATTAAGGGGGTGGATAGGGGGAAAGTAGTTCAGTTTTTCTAAAACAAAAATTGACAGTATTTTTCTCTTTATTTTTGATTATACATGTCCAAAGTTCCATCGAAATCGGATAAAAAATTTGGGTTTGTATAAAAATTAAGGGGTGGAAAGGGGTAGAAGGGCTTGTTTATCAATGAAATTAATATGTCACCACTTTGGAGGTATTCCACTAAACAAAATTCCATTTAAATCGGCGAAAATTGGCGAAGATATCGCCGAACATACATACCAAAAAAAATATATAGACGATTTGAGAACCTCAACCTTTTTTTGAAGTAGGTTAATAAATTCTTTGCAAAACTCAGTATCTGCTCAGTGAGTTTTATCATTGCATCTGCTGGCATCGGACAAGTCAGTCAATATTCATTTTCAGAATATTGTTAGCATGATCTTTGGTTGAATAAATTGTAATTTTATGTGAACTTGTGCCGCACTGACCAGGGGCGTAAAATTCCTAATTTTACTTTGTACTAAAGTATCATACAGTACTTTTTGTCACTATACTAACTATAAAGTATGCGGGAATACTTTATTTGTGGTAAACTATACAGTGAATATTTTATATTCTGAGCGGGCGTCATGTTAATAGTAAGAGAAATTTTTTAAACTATACAGTTCATGGAACGGAACGATCTTGGGAGTTATTAAATTCCAAAAGACATATTAGTGTTTATGACGAAACTAAACGCATTATCTGAAATCTTTTTTTTTCGGGGGGGGGGGGGGGCGGATTGCGGTTATAGAAGTCATTACTGATCCACTATATAACACTTTGAAAAGACGTGAGATTTTTTTTATCAAATACAAAAATAATTGTTTCGTACCTGCTCCTGTACCCTACCGAGAGCATAGTTAATGCAAAATGGCGGGAAGGGGGGAACCGAGTGTCCTTCAATTAAAATGAGTTCTTCATTTATTTATAATTTTAGTTTTGGGATGTGGCACCAGCTGTTTAACACGTTGAAATGAAATAAAAAATAATAGCACGAATATATATATGTATTTAAGGCAGTAAATTTCTATTTTTTTTTTTATCTGCTTAACGTCTCTCTAACAGCTAGGTCTTTAGAGACGGGAAAGGATGGGGGGGCAAGGAATGGGAAGGAATTCGGCCATGGCCTCTTGAAGGAAGCATCCCGGCATTTGCCTGAAGTGATTTGGGAAACCATGGAAAACCCAAATCTGGATGCCCGGATGGGGATTCGAACCGCCGTCCTCCCGAATGCGAGGCCAGAACGCTAACCGTTAGACCACCACGCTCGGTAGCTAAATTTCTAAATTAAATAATACTTTCTTTTTTCCATATAATTTTTATTTTCCTCATACAAAGACAAATATACTTTATTTTTCCTAAAAATGTTGTCAACCGTTCTCACCGGACCAAACGCTTTAAGGCGGAATGCACCTCGCTCTGTTGCAGTCTCTCATCACGGGTGCAGAATGTCAGGTAGTTATCGTACACGACGTATGACATCGAGGTAACACAACTCACAGATAGTCTAGGGATCAACAGCCAATAACTAGCCAACGGTTATTTATTTGGCCTTCTTGAATTTTTCCATCGTATTTATAAACTGAATATAATTCTATTTCTCCTTTTCCACATTTCCCTTTCCTTTAGCCATCATTTACTTTATACTGACATTGTTCAAATGTCGGCAATTTCTACTGGTATGCAACCTTTATTTTGATTT
Organism: Vandiemenella viatica; assembly: GCA_031002005.1. Classification (NCBI taxonomy): domain Eukaryota; kingdom Metazoa; phylum Arthropoda; class Insecta; order Orthoptera; family Morabidae; genus Vandiemenella; species Vandiemenella viatica. Next base: position 86,623,622 of record JARYHS010008075.1, read on the forward strand.
CAGTAGGAATAACATTCACAGTATTTCCTTCAGTAATTCCTCTATTTATTCATTCTTATTCACTGGAACAGCAATATGATCAGTAAATCTTACAAGGGAAAGGTCAGAAACGTATCCCACTGATTCAGATATAATTCCATAAAGTTGGTTTTGACTAATGAAAGATGAATTGTGTGAAGCCACACATTAAGTTTACCCATATATTTAAAAAAAAAAAATCCAGTTTTTAGGTTATGACTATTCAGCCCCTTCAGTCTGGGCCGGATGGACAGTGAAACTAGTAATTGTAACATTAACAGATTTCGAGAATACGAGGTTTTCTTTTTTTTATTTCAACTTTTAGAGTAATACGGGAAAGGTTCGCTCCCTTTCAGAGCTCGCGAAGTTGTCGACGCGCCCGCCTGCACACTGTCCAAGACTTAGATTCGCAGTGCACTACTTCCTGCATAGTTTTTACTCTATGAAAGTTTTCTTGCTGATGACTGCAATTATATATGCTAAAACGGCATTTTGTTTTGAAAATTGAGAATAAATCACTACTTATTCACGATCGTTCATACGTCAATAAAATTCGGTATAACACGCATAATTACCCGAGCCAATAATTGGTGATATTTTGTCGAACGCATGGTATGCACTGCAATAAAAAACAATTAAAGCTCGTTTTTGGACGTTAATGACATTTATTTCAAGCACATAACCGCGGAGAATTCAATTCCAGTGCCACAGTTGAATTTTCTTGTTATTCGTAGTGCCGTAAATTATTTTGTTTTAAATTTTTGTATCACGAATATCATACATCGGGCTGCTACCAAGTAAGCCGATGTGACGTATGTGAAACAAATAACTCTGTACTATGATATTAACGACAGATAAATCTACAGATATTACTTTAGAGGAATAACCTTGTTAATACCCGCTTCCACACAGCTGTAAACTGTTCACAAATCGAAATCCAAAAATAAGTTAAAATTTAAAAAAGAAAGAAATTGAAAAGAAAGTTGGCGTTGGAATCTAACCCACCCAATATTATAAGCACTCAAATGTTTAAAAAAAAAAAATAGTTTCCGGGCCATACAGTTTATAAAGAAATTTTCTTGTTTTTCCATTCTCTGTCGATCCTACCTGTTCCGAAAGATCTCAGTAGTCACAACATATAAACTTCAAATAGTATTTTGTTGACCGAATGGTGAAATGCATGTTGGTATAGTTATTTCGTACTCGTAATATATATGTTAGTCAGATGTCATTTAGGAATTTGGGAAGGTTTGAAGAAGACTCTCAAGGAAAGAAGTTACCGATAAACACTACGAATTAATAACCGGAGATATGGACAGTTACTAAATCATCGATTTATTAGTACAGACTATTAGATTATAAAGAGGGGAAACTGCGATCACCCATCTAGTTGGTGTTTTTACACCGAATTTTTGTTTTTTAACTTGTGGTAATCACTTATTTATAAGTTACTCTATGTTACGCAAGCATACTTACATGGATTCCTTGAAGTTTGGTTTCCTCCGGCTTTTGTTTGTTGTGTTGGTTGCTAGGAGAGATATGGTGGGTCGTGATATTGAACTGAATCATCGCAAATTCCATTTATGAATCGTGCAACCTCAGAAGGAAGTCCTCCGATACAGATGTTATCTCTGTTTAGTTTCGGCTTGTGTTGGCGGAAGATGTAACTGAATTAAAGTTATTATAAAAACGAAGAACTTTTTAAGCATTTTTTAATAGTTAGATGTTTTATATAAAATATTCATAGAAGAAAGGCGATCGTGCTTCGAAGAGGAGAAAAGCTATTTTCCGCAAATAACTAAGAAACATTACACAAATCAGAGGCACCAGGCAGGAACGATGCACAAAGAAAAATAAAATAACACAAACTGCAGTGTTAATCAACAAATCACAAAAACTAGGAAGGCAAAAAAGAAAAAAACCTTCACGAAACAATAAACAGAACGATGGGAAATGGACATTGCGGAAACCAGAACAAACAGATCCAGTTAGAAAGTGAAAAAGAATTTGACCGATTAGAGACATTCTTACTAGAACTATTTTAGGCTACAGACAACTGGCAAGAAACTGCAACAAAAAATGAATGGTACCTGCAAAGGATCACATATGGTGTATCGGGAGGACTGGATCGTGAGTATTACGAGGTTCGCGTGACCTGACATCGAACCAGTTACGTAATACGCATTCATTAAGTCGGAAATGACGAATTTGAGGGTAGGGCCAAAGTGGGGGCATATGTTCATATTTTGTGGCTACTGATGAGCAACGCCGCCGGGCCGAAAATAGCGATTTAACAGATTATCGTGTCACGGTGGTTGTATTTTTTTTTTTTTTGCCTTCTTTTCGGACTTCGTATTTCTCTGTTGCCTTGATTTCGGTTGTCAGGGATAGATGCCCAGTTTTAACTCGTTCAGAACTTTAATATTCAAACTTATTAACTTAATTTCTCCTATTCGAATAACAACAAACTTTCATATGATTTCTTACAATTTATTAAAGTAGCACTCAATAGATTCGTATCCGAAGATACAAGGTCCTTTACTCGCAATAACTGTCTATCATTAACTCAAACGCACACACCTATTACCTCTCTCGCTCTCTGTTTGGGGCGTCAATTAATAACATGAGGTATTTTCCTTCCGGAATTCCGGACCCCCCCCCCCCTCCCCTCTCTGGCGAGACTTCGTGAGATCTGGGCGGACCCCCCAACCTCCCTCTAAAATGACGTGAGATTTTGACTGAGACCCCCCCCCCCTACTAATCGACCTCGTAACCTTTTGAGAACTTTTTTTTTTAGTTCTACAGACCTACCAGATTTAAAAAAAAAACCTCACGTGAGATTTCGGTTGACCCCCCCCCCCTCCCCCTTGGTGAGATTTTGCAAGACCCGCTCCCTATTTCACCTCACGTAATTAATGGACGCCCCTTTGTTACTCGGCTGTTTCCATGACTACGAATTTCTCCCAGAGTAAACCTACAGTAATTTTTCCACGAAACTCGTTATGCTACCGTACACGGTGTAGCACGATGTTCATCCGAGACGGTCATATCACAAACCCGGACCTCTTCGGCAGCTTCATTGCATTTTTCCGTTGTATTCGTCAACAATATCATTATACGAAAGGGTGAGCATCGTAGGGCTCAGCTAAATCTACAAATAACTTAAATTTGGAATTAACATTATTTGTGAAACCAATAGCATTTCACGCCCTCAATTATTTGATTCCGTATCAAATGTGTCCAATTTTTAACGTAAATAAAAAAGGGTGTGTTTTATATAACTAAATTTGCATAATTATGGATCGCAATGAAACAAACCAACGTTGTAAACATCCCAAATAATGATGAACTATATAGCGATAAGTGGCGATTTAATTAAGGTTTGCAGAGGTGAATAGTAGCCGAAGTTGAGGTTAGCGATAATCCTGACGTTCAGCGTGGCGAATTTGAGGTTATTGATGACATTTTACAGATCCGAACTAGTCTGTCGAGAATATGTAACAGTTCACCGTTAAGCGGATACGAAGAGATCAATTCGGGAAAGGTTCGTTAGCAAATAATGTTACGCCGATGTGTTCATTCAGCTACTATCACATCTGAGCCATCAAACAGAAAAAGGAACAACAGTCTCTCCGCTGGTTTGATGCAATCCTCTAACCTATCCTATCTTGCACTAAACTCTTCATCTCCACATACCCCTTACAACCTACATCTTCAATAGTATGTTTCACATATTCTAATCTCTGTCTTCCTCTACAATTCTTACCCCCGGCTTTCCCTCCACTTATAAATTAACCAATCCCGCATCATTGCTGCTTCGGGAAAAGACGACACATATTTGTCTAGTACAAAGGAACTGCGTCATGAGAGATGTCAGCAAGTGAGTCAGCACCGCACTGTACGCAGTTCGCGCCGACAGAACTAGATACGGACGGGTGTGACGAGGCAGCTGCTCGCACAGGCACGAGGAGAAATCAGTTCATTTAAAAACACCAGACTTCTCAATCCAAAAATACATTTTTGTTTTGAAGACGATAACAGACAAGTAAACAAGGATTCAATCAACAAATACAACGAGGGCTGCAACTTTTAACGAACCTGAGAGAAAGACTAATTGTTTTGAGTCTGCTACCAATGCCACTCGTATCTTCCAGATTAAGCAAAGAGCAGCGTAGCAGGTCGTAGATTCTTCTGTGACCTAACACACGGGACTGGTAACTTACATAATGCGTTGCGTCATTTGGAAAATCGGCGTCTAAACAGCAGACCACCCACTGAACTAATAATTTTAGCAATGTCACAACTACAGAAAAATGACAGAGGACAGGCTGCTTATGGTGATGGCATGGCTTTAATATCAGATTCTGGTGCGCCCATGTTTTAACTAACGGTGGAAATACAATTAGATTTTTTTGTTTCAACGCGCTTCATGGCTCGTCTAGGTCAAAGTCGTCAGAGCTGGGAGGGGATGGGGAGGGAAGAAATTAACGCGGAAATAATTTGTCCATGACCTTGTGGAGGAACCATCCTGGCATTCGCCTGGAGTGATTTCAGGAAGCCATGAAAAACCGTAACCTGAATATAATTTAAATATACTAAAAGCTTCAGAATGCTTCCGTTGAATAAAATATAATTAAAAGTGAGGAAAGGATTGGGATACGACAGATAGGTCTACGGATTTTCTGATCACATTTAAAAAAATGTAAAACGTCTGGAGAAAAATTAGGAAATAATAAAATCGTATAACTCAAACACTCTCTTCTTCTTCTTCACCACATTTTGCCAACATTAGAGGTCGGCTGCCTTTGATTAGTATGGTGAACTTTGGAGCTTTGGTAGTACTGCTGCATGCCCTTGCTGACGCCAGGCAGGTCGTAGCACGTACTAATGGAAGAAGTGTAGTGCCACCTGTCTGCGAAATGTGCATTGTGAAACGCCCCAGTGGAGAGGGCTGTGGTCGTGGCCTGTCCTCAGCTGGCGGAGGGGTTTCGACTGTCTAGTCGAGATTGTGATCGGTTACACTTTCAACTCTAATGACCGAACTAGCAGAAAAGTAGAACAAGTGAAAACTTCCATAGGCGCGTTAGCCGATGTTTAGATCACGAGTTCGCGACTCTCCGTCACCGACATGCCACCTGTTGCGCGTATGATACGCGCGTTGGACACTTTTCGGATGGGTAAAATCTTATGAGTTCGCATCATCAACATGCTGTAATAACAGTATATGTGTAGCTATAAGTATGACATATTGCGGTGAAAGTATATAATATAAAACAAAATGAAAAATGCTGTTTTTACGTTGGATTTACAAAAACCTAAACCCTCTTCTCCTCTCCTCCCTCATGTTAATTTCTGTCAACATTGTTCATACAATCTCAAACTTTTTATCCGATTTTGATAATATTTAGCACACGTATATTACAAAACAAGTTATCTGGTATCTCGGCGGTTAAGGCGCTTACTTCCGAAAGTTTCTCTCTCCGGCCGCGGGTTCAAATACCGTAATGAGCTGGAATTTTTAGGAGTTGTTTTTGATTATTTGAGCTGAGGCGGGACGTTCCGTGGTTCTGATTTCACGTTTAACTGTAGGCAGGGCAGGAACTGGCCTCCCTGCCCCTGACACAATAGCTTGGTAAATCTGCTTCTGGAGGATTCTACCAACCTTCGGGTTGCGGCTAAGCTAGATTTTTAGTTTTTGAAGTGAAAACTTCTTTAGACGCGTTGGGCGATTTTTGGAACGGTAAAATGTTATTAGTTCGCGTCACCGACATGCTAATGTTAACAGTATATCTGTTACGGTCTGGTGGCTCAGTGGTTAAGGTGTCTGGCGAACGAAAGGCCCCTTGTCCGAATCCCTGTCTCGGCGGGGATTTTCAAAGACCCTCAACCCGACCTTCACCTCTGGCACAGCTTGCTGTATAATGTGAAGTACGCCAGAAAGCTTCCGTGGTTCGGATTCCACGTTAAACTGTAGGTCCCCTGAACCTGGTAGCACTACAGGTTTAGGTTAGGGTGGCTAAGAATGCACAGCCAATAGAAACTCTGTCACCAGATCATTACGACCACACGGAATTATTGTTTAATATATCTGTAGCTATAAGTAGGCCTATGACTTGTTTCACTTCTGTCGGCAGCTCGCAGTGACTACCAATTGTTTTTTTTTATGGCCCGGGGGGGGGGGGGGATTAGGATGAGTAGAGAGCGACTCAAAAAAGTTTTAATGTTTCTTACCTGCAATTTCAAAGAATATTTCGTCGGGTATTTGAAATAATTCGGCAGTTATTCTAAGGAGATAAACGATGGAACATCTCACTGAGAGAGCAAACATCTACCATCACTCTGTGGTCACGATTTCTTTTGAAGCTCACGCAGATTTAGTTCATTCGAATGACATCATTACTAATTGCTCAACAAATACCACAAATTAGCTAAAAATACGGTTGTGACGCATTGACAAAATTCCGCCTGCCTACAGGAGGTTTTCCTGCGATTGCCTTCAATTAGTGTTTGCCGTCAAGAGAATGCGCAGTTAGTTATTGTCCGCTGAAGTCAAGAGAGAGCGCATTAAGAGCTGGCGTGTTAACCCCCACTGCGCTGGGCCATTTTAATGCAATACACGAGCCGGGGTGGGACTTCGCCTCCCTGCGCATCCAGAGTTATGTCAGTCATTTAATTCGAAAACAAAATAAGAAGGCACATTTAGTTCAAACCCATCTTTTACTTTACAATCTCTAAACTCTGTCCAAGATATATAAGTTCTTTATGTTTCGGGTATTATCTTTTCTCAAGAGGAAAAACAATAGCATTATTCCCTTTTACAAGAATTAAATTATTTCCTACTGAAAACAATTTCCGCATTTTCCACCATTTGTAATAGTGATATAGGAGCTAGACGATGGTTACACTAAACTCGTCCCCTCCTGCAAAGGTGCGTAGAAAACGTGGTCACATACGATGCTCGCAAAGCGCTGCCCCACTGAAGAACTATATTTACTGCGGCTAACTTTCCCCTTTTAAAACAGGTCCCAGAGCCTTGCGCAACTACTCGCCCGGCCGAGGCGGGCTGTTGCCTTTCCCACCGGCTGACTCACCTGTCTGGCCGAGCTTCTCGGGCGCTGACGAACCGTCCATGTAAACAGTCGCACACAGCAGGTCGCCTGCCAGGGTCACCCAAAGCCACCGACTGCGTCACGCGCAGCATACACTAGCTGTGCGAGTGCGTAAATTTCGCATGCGTTTAGAGGTTGGAAAGGGCTGAGGCCAGGGCCTGTTTTCAGGAATCGTAGCGGCATTCGCCTAGAGTGATTTGGGGAAACCATGGAAAACCCAAATCTGGAAGTCCGGACGAGGCTTCCAACCCGCGTCCTCCCGAATCCGTGGCCAGAACGTTAACCGTCCACCCACCACGCTCGCTGTCTGAAAATTCAGCATTTCCTGTTCACAAGAACAGACTCTAAAATCATACCTAATTATCGTAAGCCATTTCTTCTGCATTTGCTTGTTATAATAATAAATTATTATCTAATAAAAAAATCGCCACGCATACAAAAAATACTAAGTACACAATTTCCACTGACACACCAACCATAAGTTAATCTTAGTAACATTATAAATGAAAAAGCTTGGATGGATGTTTGGACTATTTGCCTCAATCACGCCTTAATTGCTCAACAGATTTAGATGAAATTTTGACATGGAGTTGGTGTATTGTCTGGGTAGTGACTAGTGACATACGATAACTTTTTGTCCCACAAAAACGAAGAGTTCTTTTGGAAATTGTTATTATCAAATCGCATTTACTCTTTGCTTCTTACATAAATCGCAAACACTGTGTTTCAATGATCAAGGCAAGGACGTTATGACATATCCAATTTAAAATTGCAAAACTAGGTGCACTTGATAAACTGGAGCGGGAAATATAAATCAGATCCTAATCCTAAAATTTTTAAAAGCCGTATGTATTTAGTTTCTGGTAATTTGTACGTAGATATACAATTATTTTGGCAGATTGTGGGATGGAAAATAATACATTATACTTACTTACGTTTCCTCAACATTACTAATTTAAAAAAAAAAAAACAGATTGTAATGCCATCTATTGGCAGATTATACTACTAAAGATATGGATAATACATAAATTAACGTTAAAGTTAGGAATTGGCTGTAGTATTTAGTTAAACTGCTATTTCCTGCTTTCTTTGTTACGTAGTTTTTGTTGAAACATAGTAGGTTCAGTTCTCACCTAAATCGTTTACGCTGATTTTGAAGGAACTGTAATAGCAAAGACTAAAATGCGTCTTCGACCAGAATGATTACTAGTATTCCGTGGCGCATAGTGGATTTTGAGCGAAGAAGTGGCCATCCTTGCCGAATTCTGACTATAATGACGCCAGAGGAGCCTCAAGGCGCCTATAGCTTTAGTTACCTCTTTCCTGGCTTTCAGGTACATCTTTCATTTAGCCCAGGAAGCAGTTAACCATACTTTCAAGCCCAAGAGAGAAATTTTTCTATCGGCCGTACTTTGAACAATAACCAAAACTTTTGTACTATAACAAACTTTCAAGCGGACTAAGTCGCGTGTGACTGCTGCTATCATACGTTCAACGTCCACTCCCACATATTTATCACAAAAAAGCAAAGGGGGGAAAAAAGCACTTTCTGATTGCAAACTACCCGCTAAAAACACACATTCGACAAAACATTACTGGAAGAGACACTAAGGACAACGCGCACAAATAACTTACTTCCTATCATTCTGAAAATCAAAACAGTTCAACAAAAAAGTGTCGTGATTGATGAAGGTTAACGGTCTCCACCTGTTTAAATTGTGTACCACATTGGAAGTGTCACGCTGGTTGAAGACTACCACACATCACGACAGAAATGTCATTGCACACATATATGTAAAAAGCTAATAAACTACAATCATTTTACAGAAAACTTTGTATCACCGTCTATATCTCAACGAGAGACGAAAAGTGTCCGAAATAAATAAACATTTCAAAAACAGTTAAACTGGCACTTTTTATTAAAAAATAATTTATTACACTCCATAATTCTTTGGCTATCCTTTGGTACTTCAACAGTCCACAAATATCACATAATGAAACACGATAGCGGTTAATTTTAACAAAAGGTGCAAGGGAGATAAAGAGGAGAAAATCTTCATGCTGGGCGAGTGATTGGGAACATCCATAGAGCTGTTACTCGCCTTCATTTGTTTACTAATCCTGTAGGAAGAAATAATGATCCTTTTCGAAGAAGTATCTGATCATTCACAGTTGATTACCGGAAACTTTTAAAATTGTAAAATCCACATATTTCGACAGAGAAGGAATTCGACGTTCTTCCAGACAGAATCGAGGTTTCCATCCCATATTTAACATTTCCATTCATTCCGGCAAATAACAGGGTTTCCGATTTCCTTTTCCTATAACTAGGGATTGTAAATAAGTGTCAAATGCATCTTGCTCACTTCATTCTTGCCGCTCTGCCTGAAACTGACAACATGCGCTATTAATAAAAGCTGGAGGTTTTCAAGGCGAGGCTTTAAAACGTATTTCATTAATTGGTGTACGATACCACGAAGGAGATAATTGAGTTGAAATTAGCCAAACGATTAATCCATACCGTGACCGGTAATCCTACCATGCAAACGGAATCTGCAGTTACAATAGCCTCGTCTATCAAATATTATCCTGGGAGGGGCATTCTTGCAGTTGAAAACCGTACCTAAAGGTGGATGATATGGAAACAATTAAGCGTAGGTGGATGCATACTGCGTTGAGAAATCAATACAGTCAAGACCCGAACGGTATTCCGAAACTGTAAAATTAAATTACGACAGTTTTTTCCAGGGTAAAATATTCCGAATGTAAAATAGATGGCAGGCAGAACTACTCAGTTCTGCCCTTCTGAGCCTAAGTATCAGACATTTGAATGAAGCACGTGAGATGTACCCACACCACAGGTTTTGTTTGAATTAGTGTTTTCTTAAATATTTTAATGTAAATAGGAATTTACTTTGGCTTTTAATATCTTTAATAACTGACGGCGAGAGACACTGATTTCGCAACACAAAAAGTTCAAACCTCAATCCTATTTCGCAAATTCTGCTTAAAACAGCCTAAGGCTATTTCTGGTCATTGCAGATGCACATGAAGCGCTGAATAAACTTGAATTAATTAAGTCTGATAAATCGGCTTCAGAGGGTGGAATAAGAAGCACTTTATTGAGTACGCCAACAAAACTTTTTAAAGAGACGTCAAATAAAGTCCTATAGCCGCATGTCGATAGATAAAGGAATATAATTTGCTCCGAAGAATGTACAATAGTCCATTTTTTATTAAGTCCTATCGTTCAAGAAAAACCACCATTTTTGGTTAGACGTGAAGCAGGCGAGGCGAGCTTCTTTGGTATTTCGAGTACTTCAGAAATGAAAACCGCAAAATAGTGCCACCACAGTTAAGTCTGCAAAGAGGAGGACCGTTCTGTATAGCTATGATTTTATTGCTCGCTGTGGACGAAGTCATTGCATTAGATACACTGTTTTGCCAATACTAATAAAACCACCACGGATTTTTAAGTGACAGCGACGGAATTCACTTTGATGTATTTGAAAACAAATCTGAATCGGCAATCTGTAACCTTCCGAACATGAGTACTGAAAACAATTTACAGAACAAAGTTACGAACGAATACGAAGTTACGAACGGAATTTTGGCAAAATTTATAAAATCGCTAATTGCATGTGGCGCTCATTATAATATTAAAATAATGCTAGCATTAATTTCTGTCTAAAACGCTTACTAATGCGGAAATTCTTAGAAATGATGAGGCAGCTCCAGAGCAAAGCGGGGTAGAATGTTAAAGAGCAACCTTTTTTCAGCAAGGTGTGCAGTAATTGCACCTTGTGTCACAGCCAGGCAATGTGCCAGCAGCGTGGGTCCAAATCGATAATTGCGTGGGCGAGCGTCGGCCGCTACACAAGGAGAGGATGCTCGCCAGCCTAGCAATTACTTACACCCCATAAGAGACCAATCGGCACAACCCAAAAATGTGACTACCCAAATGTTCTCCTCGAAACTCCCGCCACACGCAGAAAGGATGAGTATGCTAACGCCGCAACAGCTCGTTCAGCAGCATGGTGTTCCTCAACTTTAACAAATATCTTGACTGATAAAATTATGGATTCCGAAGTAAACTGTCGAACCAAAGAATTTCCATAACCAGTGTAACCAATTAGTAACCACATATTGTAAAATATATGACCGGTAGCGTCATTCCCCACTTTTTAAGGACTGTGCGCATCACAGAAGGGGGCGTCCATTAATTAAATGAGGTGAAATGGGGGGAGGGGGCTCGGCTAAATCTCACCCGGGGTTGGGAGGGGGGAGGGCGTTCGACGGAAATCTCACGTCATCTTTTTAATTTCTTGAAGAACAGTTGCGGTAAAAAAAAGTCTAAAACGAAGCCGATACTGACCTTAGGAAGGGGGTATAATGATGCAGATACCTCCTTAGGAAGCTGGAGAGCAAAAATAAAAGGTCTCAAAAGTCTACGAGGTCCGTAAGTAGGGGGGAGGGGGTCCAGAATTCCGGAAGAACACCTCACGTAATTAATGGATGCCCCCTTACGACTTACCTGAGTCTTCATGGAAAAACGAATATTTATCTCATGAAAATATATTCAAAGACCCGAAACTAACCCCAGCAATTTATTTAATTCATTTCTAGATAACTGTTGTTTTAAAAAGTTTCTTACTGGAACAAAGGCTTGCACAGACAGGCAATACTAGCGAAATTTCCAACTGTCGGCTTCGCAGCATGATGTAAAGAACTGCCATTAGGTCAAGTGGCCCTTCAAATACCACGAGAGAAAGCTCAGTGGCATAAAAAAAACTCAAAACAATACGAGAAAAGAAAAGAAAATTTCCGGGCTAGAGCCATCGAGAACAGGAACTCGATTTGGATGATTACATCTGGTTTTCTTCTCTACCCTTGTTAAGGTGACTGTGAAGACAGATAATCCTTCTGGGTGAAGATCACTAGAAGCCGGTTTGATTTTTCACGGGTGATGTGTCCGGTGCGTTCAAAACAAATATTCCTAGTTACAATTCTCGTTCGCTAAACCCGTCTGACATAGCGGCGCATTAACTGTCCCGCTGGGTCCACATGCAGGAGACACCCGGATTTGATTTCCCCACAGGCCTTTCATATTTTGCTTTTCCATTTTTCCTGGAAACCGTTCTAAGGAAAATCAAAGATGCATCTTGCACAAGGCATATGATCTATTTGTTTCCAAGCGTTTATATTTCGACTTTAACAACCTCATTGCCAACAAAGCACAAGACACTGAAATCCTGGGGTATCAGGCAGATAGAATACATCCCTTCGTTCACACACACATAATACATGATTCCCATTATGATTAGAGCGTCGACTTTAGATTGCGACATAGTGAATTTATTAATACCTGTAGCATAGATATTTTGATTTACGAACAGCAATATTAGAGGAATTTGTGGTCAGACTGAAATGAAGTATGGATCAGAATAGTAACTGACGTTCCGTATTAGACGACAAGGAATTTAGCGTTTTTAATAATAATTTAAGATACTGTTGTGAGAGCCAGGTTGTTGACGTAATTATTTCACGCAAATGGAAGTAGTTCCATATGTATAGCGATCTATGCAGCCTCCGTAATAATTATACTTAATTTTATGCATAAAGTGTTATTTTTAATTTATGTTTTCATTTGCGTCATATTAGACCTGCTGATATTATAAAAAAAAACCTATGTAAGTAGTTCCAACAGTATAACCGATTATGTTAATGCCTTGCTGAATTACCCATACATAAGATAATCGTAAGAATATGTTGTTAAGAAATGTATAGTTTTGGTAGGTGTTTATCTTTGATGAAATGTGAAAACTTTGTTTGGGATTGTATCTTTTACACGTAGTATAGCACTTTTACAGCATATAGAATATGCTTTGTGTTTTCTAAGTAACGGGAAGAGAGAAAAAAAAAAAAAAAACAGACAAAAGGAAAAATTAGAGACAATAATGAATATTTGCTAAGAAATGGAAGGAAGATTCGTAGCAAAAAAAAAAAAGGTAACTAAATAGGCACTCTCAACTACACCATACAACAGCTAAGATCAACAGCCTCATACAACAAGACTTTTTTAACTTATGGCTTTATCACTAAGGTCATTAGATGCGGGATGGGACTGGGGACAAGGAACGAGAAGGAAATCGGCCATGGCCTTTTTGAAGGAAGCATCCCGGCATTCGCCTGGAGTGATTTGGGGAAACCATGGAAAACCCAAATGTGGATGCCCGGACGGGGATTCGAAGCCGCGTCCTCCCGAATGCGAGACCAGAACGTTAACCATTCACCCACCATACTCGGTCATACGACAAGAAATAAACGACTAATTAAAATTGTTCATGATGACATTGATCGCATTTTATTATACCTGTTCAACAATACCACACCCAATGGTTCATTGAGTGGGAGGTACACCACTTTCGTCAACGGATCTGGTATTTACTCATTAGGATACATATTTCCGCGAAATTTCACATCAACAATGCAAAGGTTACTGTTTGTCGACAACAGGATAACCAGTGAATCTAAAAAACTTGTCCACGTATTTCATCCACTAAATACATTATTAGGTGCCATCATTTTGACTTTTTTTTGTCAAATTTTGAAAACATATGTTTGGAAAATTAGAGCGGAGTGGGGCACATTTCTAACGACTTTGGAAGCTCATATATCGCGAAATACACAATTATTAAATAAAAATGTCCCAAGACTACATAGATTGATCTTTTGAATATCCAGCCAACGATACCACTCTCGAAGGTGAAAGCGGAAAAAAATATCTTTTTTTTTTTTAACAGAAGGGAAGAAATTAATATTGATTGTGTATGAGTCATAGTTAGAGGGCACAGTCTGATGGATATGAATTGTGGAGATTTCTGCATAGCAAGAATCAAAAAATTGCTATCCAAAAGGAACGTAACAGGAGTAATACATAAAGATTTCTATAATAGTATTATCCTCACTTTCTCGGAAAAAAAAACATGCTATATAATACGGAAATTATTCCAAATTTTAAAAAGTATCAAAACATAAAATCGATTTTATAAATAGCATAAGTGGCTGTAATGAAAGTATTCAAGTTGTACGAAAACGAAGATGTCAACCAAGTGACACAAAAATCTGAATGTGGTATAATTGTTCGATGATAAGTAGGTTTTGATTTCCAGTCTCCATTCACATATTAGGTTTTGATTTGTTTGATCAGAAGATATTGAAATATTACTTAACGATAGGGGGGGGGGGGAATAAGCTGACTGTAAACGGTCGCATGTATGGTAAATGATTGATAGACCCGCATCCCACCGAGCAATGTACGTTTTCCAAGCAGGAAGTACGACAATGCCGCAAGCGCGGAAATGAGTTAGCGGCGGGCGCTGTGAAAGTGGCCTAGAAGTATTTTTGCAGCTGCGACTTGTCTGGTGGCAACCTGCCAGCCACAACTAAAAAACTTCCACTCCCGTCCGCACTGACCACCAGACATGCACCTATTGTGGTTTCACAATGCAAAGAGTGCTCTACACAGCGCTTACGTGGCATTACTGCTTTTACGTTTCAGCGATTTTGAGCGTCCCACAGACCCTGCAATGTTACAGTCTCATTTTTGTTCTAACAATGTGCACAAAGAATACAGAAATTAAATAACCTGAATACATAAAACGAAATAATCTAAGGAATTGCTTACTGAAGACCTGAAATGTAAATATCTTTGCATAACATTTGATAATAAATTTAATTGGTCAGAACACGTCGGGAAGATGGTACGAGAAGGTTTCAAAATCATTCACTTGTTGGAAAGAATGATAAGGGGATCTACCAGAAAAGTGAGGGAAATAGGTCACAAAACTTTGGTTTGATCATCTGTTTGAATAAGGTGCCGTAAAACGGGATCCACATTTGGGTATCAAACACAGGAGTTGGAGGAGCTGCAAAGAAGGGCTGCTAGGATTGTCTTTGAAAATTACTGCAGAACACAACTCAATCAGTAGCTGACATGACAAAGGAGCTGGAATGGCCTGTTTTTCTTCTTTTTTTTCTGCTTTATGCCTCGTCGACTTTGAGGTCAAGGATTGGAGGCAAAGAAAGAGAAGGAATTTGGCCATTGCCTTTTAATGGAACCATCCCGGCATTCGTCTGGAGTGATTTTAAGAAACCATGGAAAACCCAAACCTGGATGGCCATATGGGAATTCGAACCCGCGTCCTATCGAATGCCAGGCCAGAGCGCTACCACTCACTAGACAGGATGAAGGTGAGGAGAGTAACGGAAGTGCACAAGGCGTATATTGGTGATGAGGCGTAGAAAGATATTGGAAGAATTAGGGGAAGCGCCTGGAAGAGAAAAGAAAACCATGATCACAATCTGGCACTCGATTTCAGGCATAAGGGTAACGGAAAATTTTATTTCGTAAGAAAGTGAATGTGAAATTGGAATAAACTATCAGAGAAATGATGAATAATTTATCAAAAACGCCGAAAGAATTTAAAATTAAAATTTGTAGAGGGAAAAAGTAGGCGGGTACAAAAAGGGGAAAATATATGAGTAGTGAAATTGCTACTAATGCTTTTTTGATTTGCTTATGGCCTCTACGCCTCGTCGACGGCGAGTTCATTAGAGGCGGGATGGGACTGGGGACAAGGAACGGGTAGGAATTCAGCCATGGTCATTTGAAGGAAGGATCTCAGCATTTGCCTGGAGTGATTTGGGGAAACCATGAAAAACCCAAATCTGGATGCCCGGACGGGGATTCGAACCGCATCCTCCTGAATGCGAAGCGCTACTGATGTATGAGCTACATCGAAAATTAATTAAATTATATCCGAACCGTATCGCCTCCATTTCTTTGGCCTGTTTTAACCTCTCAGATACTTTGCGTGTTTCTATAATTTTACAGCGGAGCCCATTAAATTTTGTACATCATGGCTTCACTGCGAAATGCCTTCCGAACCTATCACAAAATCCCTTACACGGTACTGATTTCAGTCTTATCTTTAAACGAGTAGTACTTGTATATATTTGCAATCTCAGAAATACCTCTAACGATTTTGATGAAATTTCATATTTAGATAATGTTTTGTTTTTAAGATTACCTAAGTAGTTGTCTTCCCTGAAAAAACGCAATTCTACAAAATACGAACAATTTTTGCACTTGGTATCTCGAAAACTGCTCTAACACTATCCCGAAGACGATTCAGGTACCACAAAACCCACTAATAGTTTCTCTTTGGTTTTAACAAGGAAATCTCATAGATTTAAACGAATAGTTCTTGTACTAGTGATCGCCCCGACCGTAATTCATTAAGTTATTTAGTTTATTTCGTGAAAGAGTAATAATCATTATTTGTTCTCTTGCGTTTGCTGCGAGCATAGATATATACTGTATACATTGACGTCGGTGGCTGTTAGCGTCTACCAATACGTTATTAGCTTGTGTTGTTTGCCATAATTTCCTGCACAACCTATAAAATTAAAATAATACACTCCACGCATATATTTGCTTCTGAACTAACCATAGCAAATGATGAAATGTATTTAGGAATATTTCAAAATAATTTTTGACTTTCTATTTATCGATGGTTCATTTGAATTTACTCCATCATACTATGATTTAAAATATTCATTTTGAGTTGAGGCCGGTAAAACTGCTTTAACCTTATGTCAAAATGAAGTGAATGCAATCCTTTCGCCTCAAGTGATTTTTGATTCGAAATGTTTTGCATTGCAAAACCTGCATTGTAAATTCGAAACCATCAAAATTTCTTGCGATGACATTTAGTGCGCATTTAAATGTATCCATCAAAATAATTTTATCATTTTGTGTTTTCACTATTAAATTTGGTCTATTATCATTTTTAATTTCACGCAAATAGGTATTGTTTCTTTTTTGTCTCTCTCCCCCAGACCTGTCAATGTTTTATATCTAGGCATAATGGAAGTAGGTGCAAATACTTGAATAAAAAAAAATCGTAATGAAATTACCGATATTCAAAAATCAAAATACCCTTAACCAAAGTTTAACATTTTAAATAATAAAAATACCATATAGTATCTGGCAGAATCGCTACATTCCTTTTATAACTTCAACGATTAATCTCTACCTTATGCGACTCTTTTGTTTCACTCACAGAGTATCTCAACGCTGGGAATACACGTCAGATATTTGGTTCCGATCCGATTTCACGCACACATACGATCGCGAATTTATTTTTTATATAATAATGTATTTGTAACATGTATGAAATATGCTTATTATACATGTGTATATATATACACATTTACTGTTTACCAAAGACCACAGACATTGGCAGAATCGCTAAGTGTCGTTGCCACTAAAAAAAAAAAAAAAAAAATTGAATGTAAACAACGAATGCTTTATTTTATTTAATTTAATGTATTTGTAACACAGATTATATGTAGATTTTAGCTTTCTGCGCTTCTTCTCCATATAAACTTTAACTATGCCAAATCTCACACTACTCCGTGCGCGCAATATTCTTAAAAAGGGATCCGAAGTTTACGCTTAGCGTATTAATATATAGAAGATACTACCCCCTTGTAGTTGCCCCGTGAGAATACCAGCACTTCATGTTTAATTGTAAAACATTTAAAAATAGATATTGACTTTGTCAGAAATGATAGTTTACGTTGCAAAACTTCTTTGAAAATAATAGAAGTTATAATGTAATCACCGTTTACTTTTGACCGTATGTGTCTTTAACACAAACATCATATCATTAAATACTACCAGTTTAATTGTAAAATATTTAAAAAGTATATATTTATAAAATATACTGACTTTGTCAGATGCAATTTTTTCAAACTCCTTTACCTTACAAAACTTCTTTGAAAACAGTATTGACTTAACAGCAGCATTTTTATCTCGGAAACGGCTGTGGTAGAAGTTTCGGGTAACGCCTACTGATGTTATTTAAGCTTCTCTTTGATTCGAGCAAGGAAATGTGCACTCCAAAATGCCTAGGAAGTTGCTAAGAAAAACTTGTAACTACCTCCAAAAAAAAAAAAAAAAAATAAAAAAAAAATAATAATAATAACATTAGTGACATCCTTGACAAAAATACAAGCTTAAACAAAAAAAATTCCAACGCCACGCAATCTCGAAGAACTTTGAGGCACCCATGAGCCTGTGGTTGTAGTAAGCAACTGTGAGCTTCTAAATACCTTTAAGAATTTGTTTTAACTGCAATCAAACTTTACGCAGTCAAGACTCATCTCCAGAAAACCTAAAAGAAAATAGTGTCAACCAAGTTATTCGAACTTCGTCCAGTGAAGACTCAGTTCAAGAAAATCCTGACGAAATTGGACCTAAGCAAATTTCTATTCATGAAGCGCTGCCATTAAAATGAAATGTTAAACTATTATTCACGATTTTTTTTTTACCGACTGCAGTTCTAATGTAAGAAATAAAATTGAATGTATAACAAATATGGAGCGGTCTGGCAGCTCAAATTTAATTAGTGAGAAAAAAAGTGATTACTGCGTTAGCTCTCAAAAAATTCTAGCTAAGATCCCGGTTCAAATCGCGGTGGGGACAAGAATTTTTAAGATTTTTATTTGACCATATGGAATACACTGGGCCTTTTTGTGGCTCGGATTCTATGTTAAATTGTAGATCCCAGCGAAAAGGAACTGGCGGTCCTACCTCTGATACAATGGCTTAGTATGCCTCCTTCTGGCGGATCCAACCAACCATCAGGTTAGGTTTTTATACTGTCTAAATAATTAATCTATCCAATCTAATACTATTATATGAGCAATTCTTGTAAATAGATGAAATTAATGTATCACAAATTAAGGATTTTGATGAAATCTTGCATACTGAACAGAAATCGAAAGATGTCGCGCGAAGATCGGTCACCCAGGTGCTAAATGATAATATGAACAATATTATGCATGAGGCAGTTGGAGGTAAACATGAAGCTGGCCTCAAATCGCCCACAGACTTGTATTTCGGGAAGTACGCATTCTACATTCCATGGAGGTTGCGTGCTCCGGCAGCTTTGCATCACGAGTAGTCCTCGACATTCATTCGCAAGCTGGCTGTGTGAGTACCGAAAAAGAGACAGGGTGCGTTTGGCTTCCACGCTTTCGTATGTTACTTTGTCAGAAATTCTAGCTCATTTTTTCGCCGACTTCTAAATTATCATAAATTATATATTAAAATTTGGAACAAATTGTGTGCTAAGTCAACAGCATACTTGATAATCAAGCTATCTAATGTGAAACGAAACGATTCATCATATATATATAAAAAGACGAAGCGGAACTAGTGAAACTGTGTGTGGGAAAAATGTAATCATTACATAAAAAACCCGGATTGAACAAAACTATTCTGTGATATAAATTAGTCGTAGCGCCATCTATTGGGGAAACAGTGAAAATAAGTTTAATCTTTGCTGAATGTCTACCAGTCTTCTATAAGTTAGCCGTCGGATATTTATCCACACTTTTTAATTAATATTTTTTACACTCAATTTCGTTTTGTGTCATTAGCATTTCCTTTTTTAATTATGGCTTTACGCCTCGTCGACGTCGAGGATATTAGAGGCGGGAAAGGATGGGGGGGGGGACAAGAAACTGGAAGGAATTCGGCCATGGTGCATGGTAGGAAGCATTTGCTTTAGATTCAGAGACCTCCAAATAGTGGATTGTAATTTTTCCAGTGCACCGTTACAGACTTAACTGTCGTCCAGTTGCTAGTAAGTCAATTCACGATTTCAGCACTGCGCCGTGCCAGCCTAAGTAAAACGAAAATAAAACCTTAACATAAAATTCTAGTATCAGGTTCGAGCAACAGAAACATTTCACGTCGTCGCGAGAGTAATAAAAGTCACTATTTTGCCTCCGGTTTGCTGCATAAATACCAACGCCAAGGAATCCAACTGGCAGTTGCCGACAGGGTCAGATGGACTCACCTTGTTACAGTTTCCAGCCCGCTTATCACTAAATCTGGATTTTCGCAACACTATACACAAAGTCAGAGCAACAGTTTATACTCAACTAATAATGCTGTTCGCAAATGAACAAGGTGGGCATGAATTTTTTCAGAACGACGGCTTCTACTGTGTTGTTTACGCTGTTTTACTTTGATTTTTCAGTTCGCACATATCTTATAATCAGACGATTGCGGCGTGTGGCCACAGCATAGACGACGTCACTTCCCGTTTTCTCTGCGCTATGACGTGGTAAGTTCTCTAGTTAGTTCCTCAACCGATGCTGTTTGTAAGTATGTTTACAAAAACTAATTATTCCAGCACATGAACGATGAAAAGCACCAAATTACATAATGCGAGGGCGATGACCTCTCAACACCGCTGACTACTGATTACTCTATGAAATTGGCAGTGAGCTACCATCGATTCTCTGCAATCTGCTCAGCCTTTGACCACAGAACTTGTCGAGTGACAAGACTACTTTCTATAGGACGGCGATCCCAGTTGTTTAAAACACGTACGGGTTTCTTCGACATCAGCTAATCACTGAGTCAGAAACTTCTGAAATCTGAACGTGATCCTGCCGATAAGGCTGAGCTAGTCGATAAGGTGGACTGAGTACAGATGCTGCGCGGCAAGCAACCTGTGGCCTGCCGCCGATCCGCACCGTGCCGCTGCATTGCGGAAAGGGTGTGGCTCGGCGGACCCCATCACTCACACCATACGGCAAACAGCCGCGCAGGTGACAAAGGGCATACTTCGGCGTTCGGAATTAATACTAGTCGAGTCAACAAAGTATTTACAAACGATATTCCGATGATCGAAAACTCTGTCGCCTTCTTCTGAACCCCAGGAGATAGTGACATAAATTTCGATCACCGATATATCGTGGGTAGCGACAAAGATTTCTAACACCGAAATTTCGTGTGTTAACACCTCCTTCCGTTAGTCACCCAAGATCATTATATTAAGCACATCTACAGGTTGTTTCCGTAGACCTTACTGAATAGTCAGTGAAAATTTTTACTTATGCAGAGATATTACACGTAGTGCCTCTGCTGATGTGCGAGAATCCCGTCGAAGCTTTCCTACACGACAAATTCCGGATCTTAAAGTGTTTTATAGCTCATTGTGTAAAACCGAAAATTTCCTAGTATCCTATCTTCGCGAAGACGTCAACACAATGATCAGACGGTTCAGCATAGCCACATGATTAGCTCGAAGGGAGTTTCTGCACGAGCACCACGCGCAAAGAAGCTGAATCTGTTTCATATACAGCCTGTGCAATTTCTTCATGTAGAGGCAGCGCTGCGAGTTTGACATTAGTTACGCCGTCTCTGTTAAATTCTACCATGTGTGTTCACTGATGAAGCCGCATTCACTAGCGACTGAAACGATAACATACACAAAAATCATTTATTATCGGAGGAAAGTAAGTTTGCCAGACAATGTGCAATGCGATATGATCGATAACGTGTTGCTCGGTCGTGCTCTTTACGACGCCGAATGACACTTCACACATATTCTTTTGCAACACACATTATCCGAACTACTAGGGGACGTTGCTTTGGTCACAAAGAGAGCAATGCAATTTTAACAATCTGGGACCTCAGTCAAACTCCGTACTTTTTCTAGTGTAAGTGCAGAAGTCAAGCATCAATAACAGAGTTAGGACCAATTAATGAAGTGAAAGAAAAATTTGATGGTTAGGTAAAGGTTCTGGGAGAAACGATTAATATACTACCATTTGCTGATGATACTTTACTTTTACCGGATAATTAATTGTAAATGAACAAATATTGCGATAAGAATTCTTACTTAACATAAAAAAGTTAGACAAGGATTATGAAATGTATCAGAGATAAAAGCTTCTGTAGCAGAAGTAAAAGAATAGTGTAATTTACGGAGTAAAGCCACAACTGATAGTCGAAGCAAGAACCGGAAAAGGAGAGTTGTCTTCAATAAGAAAAACCTTTTAGTATCAACAATTTACCTAATACTCGGAAACAACCGTCTAAAATTGTTTGTACGTAGCTGAGCACTTTATGGAAGTGAACATTACAATAACAGAAAGAACGATGATTGAAGCATTTGAAATTTAGTGCTAAAGAAAAACATTGAAACTAGAAAAACTACAAAATACTGATTTCTAACTACGTAAAGTATGGCGTATAAACATTTAAAATCTGTAGATTCATGGCTGTGGGGAGGGACAGATGCGGAAATACCGCTTGGACAGTTGCCACGAGTAACCAAGATGGAGCGGTAGAAGCGACGCAAAATTTACGTCGTTCGCAAACCGAGGATATTATGTGTCAGACGCTGTTCTATGAGGTAAACGCAGATTTCAATTCAGTAATCGGAAATAATCTCAAAAGCCTTAGTCTGTCCTGGCCCAAAACGGAAACGGATGTCGAGTGTCGTTGCAAAGATGTTCACCGGCAAAGATGCAATGATCATCAACAATATGAGACAGTTATAACCGGTGGCTTAAGAACATGCGCGCTGCGGTCTGGTATCGCGTGTTGTAGACTACGGATTGAGAAAGTTACTGTCACGTTTCTCCACCTCCGTACAGATGTGGATCGAGAACTTACCCTATACTAACAATCTCAAGAGGAAAAATTATAAACATTCAAACGCAAATCAGCTACCAGGCGAACATTCCTCATCAACAGCTGTCGTCAGGAACTTCGATTCGCCAAACCAAAACATCAACAAACCGCCTTTTGATACAATTCTGATGTTGGCGTACCGAAGAAGGCACTTCCTCTATCGTGACCGCCGGAATATATTTCAAGCGTTCTTGTCCCTTTCTGTCTTATTTCCTTTGGCTGGAATTGATCCCGGCAGTTCGATAGTCTGGTGATCGAGCACTTTACCTTTGTCGTTGTACAAATCGTACGCCATTCTAATGGACAAACGTGAATGCCACCCTGTGTTGTGAGCTGTGTTAATTAGTTTAAGTACTGAATAATTTTTAAGCCGGAAGGCGAGTACCTCGCAGTAATGGCGATGGCTTTAAAGCCATATACAGAACGACTGGTAAGCCAGCCCCGACCTTCAACTTGTACCTCCTCAAGTACAGTATCGGGACGCTTAAAGGCGCACGGCGGAAACCTAGTGGTGCGATGAGTATGTCTCAAGTAATTTAAAAAAACCAAAGTACCGCAGTTTCTTACTTGCGTTACCGTTGAGCCACTAGTTGACTTAATCACTAAATGCCACCTCAAGACATCTGAGTGAATGGTTATACGTAAAAATGCAACTCCGCAAACTTCCAAATGTCAATTGAATATACGTAATAACAGCCATCCTACTCTTGCTTTTTAGACCAGGAGCGTCCTTCGTAGAGTTATCGTTGGTTGAATATTTTGTTTTTGTGTAATCGCAATAAATGAGTTATAGGTTACATAACAGCTTAAAGCTCAAATGAACTACCGCTTACACTCATTTTGTCCTTCACCAACTATTATCTCATTTTCTAGAGCCACCACACTGGCTGGGGTTCGCAAGTGTCACCCCCTCCCATTTTCTAGAGACTTTTGTCTGAAGTTAAGCCCTCCCATCCCATAACATCATTCTCAAAAACAAAAAATGTCGTTTAGGCTAAACAAATTAAATTTGTTTTAAAAGGTTTTATTAAGCTTATTAGTGAGCAAATACATCAGTTCCACTTTTACTCAAAGATTTATATATTAATTAAGTTTATGCATGTCTCACTCCTTAACACACCACGCCATCGCAGGGGGGGGGGGGGCGCGTCCCCTAGGGTGAGAACCCCAATATTAAACGACAAGTCCTAATAGCTGGAAGATTGAGAACGACATACACGCTAGTAATGGCAGGCACTCAGCAGGACCAACATGCTTGAGAACGGCCTTCAGGAAGCAAGGCGGAACATGTCATCCATGTAGTAACTTCGATCTCCATGTGATCGAAATACGAAAGATTAATAATACACTGCAGCCACCGTTCTTCCTCTTCTCAACCACAATGCATCGTTACTGTGCCTAGTGTTGCAAACTGAAAAAAAAAAAAATGTTTTTTTTTCAGCTTTGTGAAAAAAAAACCTAGCACCCGTGTTTTTTTTCTAATTTTTTTTTTTTTCAGAAAACAATATATTTGATAAATTATAGTTTTATTTTAGGAACTTCCATTTTACAAGTGTGTTTTAAGTCTTAATGAATCATATAATGTCTCACATAATGATTCATAAGTGTATATATATAGGTAACATAATTTTATTCATCCTCTATGTCAGTAACACATTCACTAGTATCAGCACTACCAACACTAGTTCGATCGGTGTCGGAATTTTCTGTCTCCTCTAGATCCATAACTTCAGAAATAGTTAAATTTTCTTTTACTGGTTGCCCTTGTATTGTACGCAAAAGATTTTGAGATTGCAATTTTAAATTGTGAGCAAAGTACACACTGTGCATAAAGACTGCGCCGATAGTTCTGTATTACGGTCTTTTAAGTTTGAATTAAAATCTATTATCATACAAAATAGGAGCTTTACTTCTTTTCAATCGTTTGTTTACACGAACGGTTGCAAAGAAACGATTCATAATTAGGGACCGTGCACAAACTACGTGACTCGGTCCAGAGGGAGGAGGGGTTAGCTGGAAGGCTACGTGGGGAGAGCGGAGGGGGGGAGGAAGTGGAACTGAACTCACAACATCATGTGAGTATTTATTTACCTCAGTTAATTATATCCGTATGTAATTTACAATAGTCTGACAAGAGAAAACAGTACAAAATGTCTTCTGGAATCAAAACGGAAGATAGCTACGTGCTAGGTGCTACGTAAGCGGGGGGTGGGGGGGGGGGTGTTCACAGGAGGCCAAAATGGAGCTATGTGGTTTATGCACGCTCCCTTACTGACAATTTAATGAGTCAGTTCCACTATACTCTGAGAGTTAACAAGTGTACGAATATAAGGAAAGCCCAATAAGTTATAAAAGGGTTGGCAGCACTATTTCAAATAGCAAGTATCAATCCAAACAATGGGGAATGGGGATTCCTTCTCGCGCAACCTAGTCTTTTCGGGAAATCCCCGTTCATAAAGAAAATTTCAGTCAATTTTGCCAATATTTTCGTAATTTTTTTCCTACTTAACCAGAAAAATATAGTAGATTTTAAACTAAGATAAGTACTTAGAATAAACTCTAAAATAGTCATTTTAAACGATAACTGGCTTACAAATTCGAGATTTAGTAGTTGTGAAAAAAAAGTGTTGCAGAAAAAAACATGTTTTTTTTTCAAAGCTTTTTTCATTTTGTTTTTTTTTCAAGCCAGAAAAAAACCCGTTTTTTTACAACACTAACTGTGCCACAAATTATGCTTGCAAATGCGCGTCTGGATGTAAATATAACGCATCAGTTTATTTCGTTGAATGAAATCTTCTTGGGTTACCACTCATAATCAGCGAGATGCCAGAGAATTAAAATGGTGCCAATACCAAAATTTCCATCTTCTTTTCGAAATTAAAAGGACTCCAAGCAAGGAGGCACTTGGGAAATAAGATCTAATGCTCGTAGTCATCACATTTAATTAAATCAGTGCAAGTTACGGTAGTAGCGAGAACACAGGAGCATCCCTCCTAGAACAAACTCCTGCTTAAGAAACACGATCAAGCGAAGGAGTTCTGGCAGTAGCAGCAAACAAAACCGACCGCCGCTTATTCATCCCCGAAAGTGGTCTTAGAAGCAGTATAGGAACACTGCATCTGGAATTGAACAATGGGTACAGCCTATAGGGAGTAGCCTAAAGACCGATACCTGAGATTGAGTAATGTACGAAATGCGTGTATGTAGCGAAAATTAAAAACAAGATAAACTAACCGTAAAAATAATTAAGGAGATTTACGGCTAAGCGAATTAAATTAATTTGAGTAAGAAAGGATAGAGAAGTAAGTGTTAGCTTCTCGGAAAATTTTCGAACTGTGATTCGTTTCTGCATATATATTTTATTTCAACTGTATTGTTCATTTCAAAAATAGTATAGACACGTTTTTACGAATATTTGCAGTTTCTTCTGTCTTCGCTCTGCTGGACGTTCGAGGTATCTATAACGTGACACTGTTAGCCATCAGGTGGCCTACAACACACACTCTCCAGTAGCTTCTTTTAGCCAGAATACCAGACGATAGGCTCTTTCCTCACAGTAACTAGAGCAGTGAGACAGGATGTCTAAGAAACAAACAAGTGACTCACCAATCCTGAAAAAATACCACACAGCTTCAATTTCATACATGAATCAAATGTTTAATCTTTTTATTTACAACGGGTATAATGTATCCGTCATTTTACTTCTAATAAAATCACTAATTATTTGTCACAAACAGATTTTAACAATTAGGCTGATACGAATGAAAAGACAGAAAGAAATGGTCCGCAAAAGTAAGGCTAGAAATCGAATAAATACTACAGCTCTGTCTATTCCTCGAACTATCATGTCGAGACCCAAAACTCTACGGAAAATCGATCTAGGTTAAAAAAGAACTACGAAGGGCAGCATAAACACTCTACCAAGGGGTGCTCACATCAAGCACAAAACGGTGGGTGAAGAGTTCGTGAAGACTATTAGAGAGAAAAAAATAGGATAGTGTATTGTAATGTCAGGCAGACGGCACCTCTTTAGTTGAGAAGGAAACTACGTTCAATCGATGAACAGTGGCGGATCTAGGATTACCGCCTCCATTTTCACCGCCCGGCCCAGTAATGGAACCATAAAAATAAAAAAAGTCGCCGCCGTTCACGAGTGTGCCCCCCCCCCCCCCTTGAAGTTGCCACCCGGGCCAAGTTCCCCGATTTGTTCCTCCTCCCCCCCCCCCCCCTAGATCCGAAACTGGAGAGGAAGAGAATTGACTATATAGAACTAACAATTACGGAGATGAATAGATATTAAGCACATGAAAGGAAGAAGTGGAGAAACTAGCGACAAAAAATATTGTTATCAGGATTACAAATTGGAACGTGTATATTTTGTCGCGTAAATGGTCAATAATGACGGTGAAAAAACAACGCCGAGGTAAAAATATTCATCAAAGGGTTATCCTTCTTTGGCTTGGACAGTGGGGCGTGTTACTTTTACATTAATTCTTTATGTATAGTAGGGAAAGAGCTTGATAAAAAAATTTGCTGATAAAATTGTAAGAGTTTATCTAAATATTACTTTGTAGATTTAGTTGAATTGAGGAGTGTTAAAGCGGGCGTCGTAGCGGAGTGGGCAGAGCCGCTTTAAGCAGTGAGCTGGCTGCTATTACTACCGACACCGCCTACGCGGACCAGGCTCGCGCGCTAAAAGTGGAACCGCCGCAAACGTGAATCACGGTACAACAACAAATACCTACTACCTCTCACCAAAACTAATTCACTCTCCAATACTAAATGGTAAAATTAATCAACAGGCAAGTTCGAGTCGAGCCTCGTGCAATTAGAGTTCCGTACTCTAAATACATTAATGGATATTTTCTACGTGGCAGTCGACAATCACCTGGTACAGTAATCACAGGCTGACAAGTTTTTAGGTGTGATATTCTGCCGGATAAGTTCTTCTGTCTACAACGTTTCGGCAGCAATCTCCGCTGCTTTCATCAGGTGATCTCACCTTATAAGGCAGCAGGGATTGCTGCCGAAATGTTGTAGACAGAAGAACTTATCCGGCAGAATATCCGAGAAGAATTCTTTACAAGTTTTTAGATTCGGCAGTGGACTCCACTCCACGATTGTCAGTGTTGCCACTCCAACCACAGGTGCGATCGTTCGATTCCAATAAAATTTATTATAGTAATATGCAGTGAACTCTCAGTTAACAAAACTTTACAATGAAATTGTATTAATTTTTAGGAAAATAACATCAAGACAAAAACTTTGCTTTTTTTGCTCGAAATTTATAAACTATATTTGATGAAGTATGTTTAGTACTTATCGTTTAAGGAGAGGACATATCGAAATTGGGGACAAATTTCAAGTTCCTAGATAATACAGTTTTTGAGATAGACTTCAAAAGGGACTAAAATTGACAAATCTGGCGGCCACTGCCGTCTTTATTTTTAAATGTAAAAATCAAATTGAAAAAGAATACCTAGTTTTCTATTTAACGAACTACAAATATTTATAAAAAAAAAAGGTAGAAAAAAATGTAATTTTTTTATCCCCTTTATTCCTAAGAACCCTCCTCCCCCAGAATATAATTACACGAAATTTTAAATACGATTTCCGATTTTAGTCAATTAAATACACAAATTGAGGAATTTTGAAGTCTCCGCCATAATCCGCTAAGCGTTAGAGGCCTGTGACAGACGGAGATAGTTTCTCGTTGGATAAGGAATCCTAAAAAAATATATAAAGACTCCTATTAACAAAGGAGAACAACACAAAGCTGATTTTTGGAGACAGCTGTAAGAAGCAAGTAATAGTAAAGATTACAGACTGGCCAAGTCGGCAGAAAGAGGTATTCAGACGACAGTACGCAGATCCAGTGCCGCTCAGCTTTAAAGTTGATTCATTTTCCAGGAACTGCAGGGAGCATAATGAATGCGATTAATAAAAGCGCACCTGGTTTCAAACTGGAGTGCCACGGCAGAGTAACTCACTGTATGCAGGCAGCACAATACACTGTGCTTAGCACAGCGCGTTTTCTATGGTGGACTAGTCTCAACATGATTCATACAGATTCCATGCTCCACTGCGAAGCTAATCTATACTTATATAAATCTGAGAGCAAGCTGCGTTGTCTGAAGGATATGAACCGGATTCAAGCAAAAACTACCGCTTCAATTTGGATTGTATTTTGAAATTTTTATTAATGGTATGGATCAAAATCTGCGGAAATAGCTAATGACTTATATGTACCGAGGGAAGGTGAAAATAATTGAAATCGTTTATAGACGAAAAATTGTGGGCCACGGATCATATTGTATTTGAGATGTTCACTCCTTTCACAAAAAACTGACAAAAGGTCATACAATTTACGATTTTGTTTATGGTTTGACTTCAAGTATTTAGTTTTTCAGTTGTCTGGAATGCAGTGAATAAACGAGATACTTGAATCAAACGTAAATGGAAACTTGACTAATTTGACCCTCACCATGCAAAATTTGAAGAATCTCTGTTAAGTTTAATGGGAACGCGATCATCCATCACTACAAAAATTGCTTCCAAAGCATCACGTTGTTTTTGATTGGGCTGTTCAAACATTCATAAAGTAATCTTTGGTTATCGTGCCCGCAGCGGCCAGAGAACTTAATACAGATTCCAGATTATTAAATAGCTAAGCAACTCCGAAGAAATGAATTGCCAGCGCTTTTAGGTAACATGTCTCAAGTCTGATGTCCACTTTAAATAACCTAATAACTCACGTACAGCGAAGACCAACAAACACCATTGACGAAAGTGGTCAGTAAACAAAGCAAATAAACGGTCATGTATAAACTTTGTCAAGCAGCAACACAAGTTGAAGTTTTAATTAAATTGAAATTTAGCCGGAATGACAATCGGCGTTCGTTGTTACAGCAGATGCTATTATTAAGTTTATGTTGCTTTCACTGGTTGGGAAAAAGACCACAACCACAAGTTAGCGCTCGATTTCATGCCCAAGGGAACGTGAAAATTTTGTTTTGTGGGTAAGGGTGTCAGGGATTGGAACAAATTACCAAGTGATGTGATGAATAATTTACCAAAATCACTGAAGAATTTAAAATTAAAATTCGTAAATTGCAATAGTAGATGGGGGAGGAATTGAACACTCAAATTATGTAAGATAATATAAAAAAGTGGGTAATTAGATGACCAAGTGAATTGCCACCGGAGCTCCATCGCAATTAAATAATAAAAAAGACATTTTACCGAAAATTAGTTCAAAGTTCTTCCAGTCGTAAAGTTTTCCTTTTTTTTTTAGAATTAAATGCTACGAAAAAGCAATCTTAATGAATATATTCTGGAAATTAATTTCATACCAGTGTCTTAGTTATTAAACTGTGCACATATCTTTAAATTTCTAACAATATCTCTAATCGCTGTTAATTTCCGAGCGAATGCCGGGGTATGGCGTCACCATTCTCCAGCCAATAGCTGTCGAGGTAAGTGAGTGAATGAGCTTACGAAATTACAAAGCAGATATGTATTCCAGTCTATTAGATGAAACTTGATTGATGTAATTATGATTAAGAATGAATAAATTATTGCTAATGTCATATTCACAGAGAAAAGTAACCCGTCTGGGGATGTGGCTTAAAGCTGGCAATTGGTCAGCAGGGGAGTGCTTTTTATACAGCTTGTTTACAAGCATCTTTGTATTGAGCTATGAATACCTTTATCACTGATTCGTTGCAGGCAAGACCGGGTAGAAATGGAATTACAGAGGCAATGGCGCTCACAACCAAACGGCAAAGTGTATGTATATTGATCCCTATGCTTAACTCTTCAGTATCATTATCTTTAAACGAGCAATTCTTGTATTTATATGCTACCTCGGAAATGGTTCTAACGTTTCTGATGAAATTTTATATTTATAAAACGCTTTGCTTTTCAACTTTTTCTACAAAAACAAATTTTTACACAAAACGAGCAATTCTTGTATTTACAGCAGCACACGCCTTCACTGCCTTATTGTAACAGGCTGGGTATGATGGAGGTTATGCTGGTTGACATTTCCTCCTATTTGTGGTAGATATTGCACGTCTTCTCATATGGTATGTCTTCATATAGGCGTTTTTTTTTTATTATTGATGAAAAATCTTCAGTGGTCGGTTATGTGGTCCAACATCCATCGGATAATTGCCAAGCTAGTTAACCAATGGATTTTTAGATTTATAACATTGTTTGTAGAACTTTTTCGCAAGCTCGCGGAACCGATCTTTCAGGATTGGTAGATTTGCAGCTTCATGCAGGGCAGAGGTAGGAAACCTTGTGTCAAGATGTAAGACTATCTTCAGAGCTCTGTTTTGTATTGTTTGCAGGAGGCGATGATGTGTCGCGGCCGCGTATCCCCACACTGGACAGGCGTACTCGAGTATTGGCCTGACCAATGAGCAGTAAAGACGCACACCCATAGATGCTGCGAGATTGCTATCCCTGTTCAAAATTGGATACAGGGCTTGTAGTCTGGCACTAGCTCTTTTCCGAACATCTTCAATGTGTGCACGCCACGTCAGTCTACTGTCGAGTGTCACACCAAGATAGCGGGCTGTTCTGGCCCATGGTATGCTTTTCCCATTTAACTGAAGATGAAGGTTGAATTCGCTGACGAGGTCCCAATCTTCTGGTGAGTAAAATTGCTTGAATTTTGGCGGGGTTGATTTCAATCCGTCACCGCCTCGCCCAAGCTACTGTCTTCTGTAGGACTTCCTGCAAGCGGAGGGTGGTTACTGTCCAGCTGGTAAAGAACGCCGTATCATCAGCGTAGGTGGCAGTATGGACTGTTGGCTGAGTTGGCACGTCAGCAGTATAGAGTGAGTATAAGGCCGGTCCTAACACCGAGCCTTGAGGAACACCTGCCATGATTAGTCGTCGAGATGAAAGTTCTGCGCCAATTCGTACGCAGAAAGTCCATCCCTCGAGATACGACCACAGCAACTTGATTAAATGACGTGAGAATCCCTGGTCATATAATTTCATCAGGAGTCCAGAGTGCCAGACTGAATCAAAGGCTCGTGATATGTCTAAAAGCACCAGGCCACAATATTCCTCGTTGTTGAATGCATGCGTCGCAGCCTCTGTAACTCTCATCAGCTGTTGGATGGTCGAGTGGCCACGACGGAACCCTAGTTGCTGGTGGGGAATAATGCCGAATCGTTAATTCTTGTATTTAGTATCTCGGAAATGGCACTAACGCCATCTCGTAAACTTTTCAGGAACCAGTAAGACGACTGATGTTAGTTAAGATTCTCTTTGGTTAGGGCAAGGAACTCTTATATCTTTAAACGTACAATTTCCTGTCGTGCACAACGTTGGCCGAATAACGATAGCTGTGGGGATGTGGGAGAAATGATGGTTAAAATTAGTCGATGCAGGAAATTTTCATATTTCGAACAAAGACTTGTGTCTCCTTATACTTCTCTTTCCTGCCACAACTACATAGGATATACTACTGGTTTGTGTGTGGTAATAACATCGAATCTCCCATCGTGCACTATGGTGGTTAGATGTCGGTAGCAATGTAGGTGTGGGAGATATGGTCTAAGACGTATGTGTCATGGTCTATCACTTTGCAGCCAAAACTATCTAGCGCACAATACTGGTGTTTGTGTGTGGTAATAGCACAGAGCCACCCGTCGATCACAAGGTTGGGGGACATCCATTAATTACGTGAGGTGAAATGGGGGGGGGGAGGTCCGGCGAAATCTCACCAGGGGGAGGGGGGGGGTCTAAGGAAATCTCACGTGAGATTTTAAGGAAAATTTGGGGACAGTAGAGTCTACAATTTGCGCCAAAGTCGATTGTAACCTAAAAAAAAAAGTCTACATAAGTTTCCAGGGCGATTTCTGGGGGGGGGGGGGTTTCTCACGGACCACATCTCACCAGAGGGGGGGGGGGTCCGGCCAGATCTCACGAAATCTCACCAGGGGGGATGCCCCCTTGGCCGAATTTCAGTAACTGTGGGAGTGTGGGAGATATGATGGTTGAAAGTGGTCGATCAAGGATATTTACGTGTTTCGACCAAAGACATGTGTGTCCGTATATTTTACTTTGCTGCCTGAAATACATAGTGCAGATGACTGGCGTTTGTGTGGTAACAGCATCGAATCTCCCATCGTGCACTATGGTGGTTAGTTGTGGGTGGCTGTCAATCCAAATTCTTTAAAAACACGAAGTCGTGGGCAACAGCTAGTAATAATAAAAAAAACCCCACGCTGTAGGAATAATATTAATACTTTTGCCCTTTAAGGGTCGAATTCAAAAAAGTTCCTTTTATAAAATATGGTGTGACCTAAGCGGACGCCCTGGTGTTTAAAATGAACCTCATTTATCGATTTCGGTTAAGTATCAAGAGAGATAACTGGTTCGTGATAGGAAAATGCGTTGAAGAAATATTGATACTTTTGCCCTTTAAGGGTATAATTTTGAAAAATTTCTTTCTTTAAATATGATGTAACGGAACCGAAGACCACAGTGTTTAAAATGATACCTCATTTCTCAAATTTGATTAATTATCAAGGGAGGCACAAAAAACGCGTTTTAGAAATACTGATATTTTTGCCCTTAAAATTCAGAACAAAAATCCATTCTTAAAATATGATGTGACCACAGTGGAGACCTTAATTTTTAGAATTAATCTCGTATTTCGGTTAGATATTAATGGAGATAAATGGCTCGTGACACAAAATGCGTTGTAGAACAATTGATACTTTTTCCCTTTAAGGCTTGAATTCCAAAAAAAAATCTTTCTTAATATACGATGTCACCAAAGCTGAGAAATTACTTTTTATAATCGTACTTCATTTATCTATATCGGTTAGATATGAAGGGAGATAAATGGCTCGTGACACAAAAACGCGTTGCAGAATTATTGATACTCTTGTCCTTTAAGGGTCGAAATCCGAAAAAAAAAATCTGCGTTCATATATGATGTCACCAAAGCGGAGATCTTAGTCTTTAAAAAGATACTTCATTAAACGATTTCAGATTGGTATCCAAGGAGATACCCATAACACAAAAAACAGCATTTTAGAAATATTGACATATTTGCCCTTTAAGGGTGAATTCCGAAAAATTACTTTGTTAAAATTTGATGTGCCCAAAGGGGAGACCATAAGCTTTAAAATGACATCTCATTCATTGATTTCGGATAAGTCTGAAGGGAGATAATGGTTTGTGACAAAAGAAATACCTTATAGAAATAATATTTATGATGATGTGCTCGTCTAAGTGAATTACCACTAATTTTGCACCATTAATTAATCCCTGATTAGCATTAAGATTTCTATTTAACATGATAATAGCATTTATCTTTCAAAGATATTTATGAGATGGTAAATCGAACAATCTCGGAACAGCTCTAGCGATTTGGATGAAATATAATTTGTAGATAACGATTTGCTTTTAAAGTTTGTAACACGATTTTACAAAGAACAAGCAATTCTTTTATTTGGTACCTCGGAAATGTCTAACGCCATCTCGTGGACCAAGTTACATTTTTATAACATACATCTAATCTATGCAATCTAATACTATTATATGATCAAGTCTTGTATATGGGTAAAAATAATTTCTCACAAACGTCTCTAAAGATTCTAATGAACTCTTGCACGTAGAAATCTAAAGATGCCGAGCGAAGATCGGTCACCCAGATACAGTAATATAATGTTGTCAATATGTAAATTACCGAACCAGCGTGATGCACAGATATTAAGATTAGCGGTTTAGCTAGTGGGAAAATAGTTACTGAAAAATCTGGTGTTCCACTTGTTACCGTATTTCTAAAGTTTGATCAAATCGTGGCATTATTTACCGTGTTAGTTCTAACAAATTACACGGAAACATCTTGTGCGTCTACAGTTAAATAACATCTTGCTGAAATTGGATAAGGTGTTCGTTTATTATCACATGGAGAAGAAATAAATTAGTGGTGTGTTTAAATATTTGTGTAAGAAAGAAGGCAACCCAAAACAGTTTAAAAAAATGGGCATCTGGATTTAAATGGGTAGAATCAGAATTGAAGGTGGTTCCCTGCACATAAAGACCAGTTCAAGAAAATGTGGGCGGGAGTTGATAATGAATACAGGTTCGGTAGATTAAGTCCCGCCAGTTATCATTGACCTATGAGGAAAAAGGATGATTAGATCGGACTGCGCTCGGTATATAAATGGCTCCATCACCCACCGGCACTTGACAATAGCTGAAGTGCTATGACCGTCGAAACGTCGTGGTTTATTAATGGACTCACTCCACTATATAGTAAGGGAACCCCCCTCCCCCCAAGTAGCCTGACGTGGCACGTAGCACTTTTTCTCTATTGATTCCAGAAGACATTTTGTACTGTTTTCTCTTGTCAGACTATCTTAAGTTACATATGGAGATAGTTAAACGACGGAAATAAATATTCACATGCCGGTGTGTGTTCTGTATCTCATTTTAACTGTGACAAAATGAATGAATAGCTACGTGGCCTGGGTCGGAACCGGATACCGGCCCGCACCATCGAAAAATAAAAATAAGTAAAGTGTTTAAAATCAGCCAAGAAGCTTCGTCATAATAAATATTTACAACTTATTTAAATTTATTTAAAATAATGAAATTATCCAAATCAACCAGAGAGACTCGTGATAATTGATTATTATTTACAGTAGACCTACATTTATTCAAGCTTGTGCATGTACGACAACGCCTCTAGACATGATCTGATGACGCGGCTCTTTTCATATCTGTCAACAGTTTTTACAATTGTTTCGTCCAACTTCTGGTATGTGGTTTTTCTTCTCTTTCTTTGAAGAATCAATTCAGATCTCATATACAAGAGACCTGAAGACTCGGCTTCCCTCTTCAACCAAAGTAACACGTCTCTAAGCTTCGGGTTTGATCTGCCAAGTACATTGTTAATCCTATTATTCCATCCTTCAACAGCATTAGTCGTGCGATGACGTCTTTAGTGACAATTCCACATGTGAATTGAGATTTTTTTCATTCTCAAGCCACGTGTCAGCCAAGTAATCGAAAAACTCCAATAGTTTTGAGTTATTAGGAGCCTGTGATTGGATCTCCAACCAACATCTGTCACACCTTCTTGTTTAAGGAAAGCCAAAGCTGGACACATACGAATATGGAGGCGAAGTTCTTCATTTTCTTTGTAGTCACGCGCTAGTCCAAGCTCCTGAACCTTTCTCCATATACATTTTTTATGTGAAAAAAACAGCCTTTTACTTCCGTTGAGGAAAACACTTCCTTGAGGGCAGATACTGCACCACTTTCAAAACCTACAGTCGCTGTCTTAGGGGCCCATTCTGGTACAGCCTTGATAATTTCACGAAACATACGTACATAAGTAGTCTTCTTTTTGTCAGGTAAGAGTGTAAACACCACAGGATGTATGTTTGTTTCTTCGTCAGTGTTGCCGTAATCCGCATGTATCGTGTAGATTTGGGAGAACTGTTTACTGGCACTTTTTAAAAGTACCATCCATAAAGAATTGTTCGTGTAATTTTAAACTTTGTTTGCCTCTTTCACCGCTCAGAACAATTATTCTTTCACCTTCCATATGATCCGTAAGAAGGAAACTGCCTCCATCTCCCGTCTTCAACAATTCATCATCCAAGATCACTTCATCAGGATTATTTGGCTCCTTTTGGTTTCCTTGTGATATACTCCTCTGACCAGAATCCAGCATGCTGTTGTAGTGGTGACTAATTGGTAGCTAAAAGCAGGTAACAAGAGACGACCCGGTTGTGCGCGATTGTCACATATTCTGTGGAAATGGGTAGGCCTACAGGTGAAAGCGGGACATTTTTTACCGCGGTCTTCAACAAATGAGCGGACAAGTTGACAAAAGGCAAGTGAGGGGAGATAACAAGTAGCTGCAATCTCTGGCCTCCCATCGGGGCGAGCAGGTCAACTTGATACGACGTTTCGTATTCTCTATCCGACGGCTATACAGTTGATACACCGAAAAGCTTTCATTTATTCAGCAGCAATCAAGTTCGTGAAAACACAGTTGAGTTGACACACTGAGGAGAGATACAGCTGCTTAGTGAAAGAGCATATGCAATGTAAAAAATATGAAAATCGGAAAAGGGTGGAAAGAACGTAGAGTCATCCAAGTATCGAGAACGTATCGACGATTGGGAATAAAAACTGTGCCACGGATACAAAAATATTAATAGAAATGTGAAACGATTGTTGCCAACATAAAAAATTCGAAATCAGTTAAGGAAGACAGACGCTAACAGTTACGCATTTCGTAATATTTAATGTGAATCGTTTACATGAGCGGTCGGGTATAGAAAATTATTAGGATATTTTTACTTATGGATTTACGCTTCGTCGACGTCGAGGTCATTAGAGGCGGGATGTGATTGGGGTCAGGGAACGGGAAGGAATTCGACCAAGGCATTCGCCTGGAGTGATTTGGGGAAACCATGGTAAACACCAAATCTGGATGCCCGGACGGGCACTCGAAACGGCGTCCTCCCGAATGCGAAGCCAGAACGTTAACCGCTCACCCACCACACTCGATATTATTAGAGTAGCTCCAATATGTGATTATGGAGTCGAACGTAAACAGTCGAATGGGCAGACAAAGGGGCTGAGCAGGAAAGAATGGAAGAAAATCTGATAATGAGGAGGAAATTATTTATGCATTAGCAACATACTTCGCACATACTTCTACAAAGGGGAATCTCGGAAAGAAAATCGAAGGAGAAAGTATAGCAAATATGAAGAATATAAAATGATAAAAAATCAGGGTCAAAGGACAGAAAAGTGCAAAGCGACCAGTTAATGCTTGTCACATTAAAATACCGAGGCGTTTTATGGTGCGTAAGATATTTTTCACGTACAATTGCAAAACTAGCTTTCGAACAATCTCTACAAATAATCAGCACACACCAGTTAAGACAAACAAGAACATTTTACAATCCTTGAACGAGTTGATATTCGCCAGTGGCCGGATAACCCACTTAAAGCACGGAGCTAAAACTGGCCTTGGTGCCGTATTGACACCGTTGACAAGCTCCAGACAGATGTAGGAGGTCTATTAGCTAAAAATAAATTTGAACCGCACCAGGCATCACAGGAATTACGATCTTCAGTACAGAGCACATGGTCTACCATTCAACTAGAAATGGCGACCTTTTATTTATTTATTTAGCGTCTTATTCTTACATGACGGTTATGGAAATCACAACAAATTTAGACAAAACACTCCAATGACGGTTCATTACAAAACAGATTGAAGCTACGTGTGTGCATCACACAGCGCCCTTAGGTGACAGTTTTAAGTGCCGCGTCAGCTTGATCACGAACTATTGACCAAGGGTTTGTTTACAGCCACCAACCCCTACAAAGAAATATCGATGTGTCGA
This sequence comes from Vandiemenella viatica, assembly GCA_031002005.1. NCBI lineage: Eukaryota > Metazoa > Arthropoda > Insecta > Orthoptera > Morabidae > Vandiemenella > Vandiemenella viatica. Next base: position 86,661,727 of record JARYHS010008075.1, read on the forward strand.
ATCGACGCCATCGCATCCGGTGCAACTGCGTTTAAATATCTCAAATTTCCAGGGAAACCACGAAGTGGTAATCTTGTGCCACGTGCTTCATAGTCTATATGACGCCACAGGTACAGTAGCAGTAAGGCGAATTTGCCCAGCTCAAAATGTGGAGAGTAGAAGCAGTTCTTCCCGTTGCACATCTGATACGGTTGAGTCTACTCAAAACTAATCAATGCGTGATGTTTTGAGCACAATGCCTAGTTCATTCTGCTTTCCAGCTAACCATAGAATTGAAGGAGTTGGATGTTAAATTCACAGGAGTTTTCTCCAGGCAGAGGGTGTGGCATTCAGAAAAAGCTACAAAAATAACACTACGAAATACTATCGCCTAACACAATTCTTCCGGTGTTTTCTGCATTACAAAAAGAGCAAGTGGAAGAGTCAGAAAAATGGTCTACCTAACAGGCCACTACCTATCAACAGTATTATGAGAGCATTATTGGTACAAACCAACGTTCAACGCAAATATTTCAGAGTAATGGAAGCAAACTCCACGAAATAATTAGAACACTTGTCGATTTATCACGGCAACAACTACCTGAAAAAACATGGCACTAGAGCTTCAAATCACACACTGTACTTCAAGAAATGAGGCCACAATGTTCGGTACGAATGTTGTGACTGTTTGAAAATCACAAGATAAACTACATTTTTAGATCTACGCATTTATTCGACTCGGGAAAGCAATATTCCAAAACACCTGAGATCAACAATGTTTTCTTATCTTTCAAACTGATTGCGAGGACACGTAGACTAAAGTCTGATCTCTGAATAATATAATTCTTAAACTTACTAGTACCATCTGTGCTACTAAATGTACTTCGAAAATCCGCCGTCGCCCTTGTTTTTATGCAGAATAACATTCGGACTGGTCGATACTGCTTGGAATGAGACTGAGCGCATCGTGACAGAGACCAATCGCAGTCAACAAAATTTATCGTCTCTTCGGATGTCATATGAAAAATAAGAAACAAAAACTGAAGGGAGGATCCTACAAATCCCATGTTTGATTTTAACCTCGACCTGAGACCGAGACAGCAGACGACAGAAGCAATTTGGAACGATCCGATTAGAACTACGGCATGTTATGACAAGTGGAAGACATTTAAGAGGCGTCTTCCTGACGCTGAACAACTTCACACTGCAAAATGAACCCGACAACGTGAAGCTACATTACCAAAATCACCAGATTAACTACGCCTTTTGGTCTGCAGAAGACTGGGAAATCCTCATCGATAAATTACGTCATTATCTAATGGCCGTTTTCCCTTAATAAGCACTATTTTTCAGTTTTGGAGCAAGACGCCGTAGTCTGTTCGCCGCGGGCGCACTCTTTTGTGGTCGTGGAACGCCCGCGGGCAGAACGCGTGTCGCTCTCGTGATTACCACGTCGCGTCGCGTCGCCACAATGGAAGAGGCCGGCGACCGCAATCTCCACCCACAGGCGAGGAAACACTCAAATCAGGGACAGCTCTCCACAGACCAGCGACAAGTAACGCGAAAAATCTAACCAGATGACAGTAATAAACGACCAACACACAGCGTGGCAGAATCACTAACTGGAGAGAACTCCCTGAACTGTGTTCAAATTTTACTTGTAATATTATCGGAAAACCTGAAATTTTTCCAGTTTCTATAGCTCTTTTTGACTGGTGAGTTACATCAGATTTACGTGCGTCACGGCCGGCGGTATACCTCCAAGATGCACGCAAAGCTTTTTTTTTTTTACTTTTGGCTTTACGCCTCGTCGTCATCGAGGTCATTAGAGGCGGGATGGGGCTGGCGACAAGGAACTGGAGGAACCACTCTGGCATTTGCATGGAGTGATTTGGGAAAGCCATGGAGAACCCAAGTCTGGATGGCTGGACGAGGATTCGAACCCACGTCCTCCAGAATGCGAGGCCAGAGCGTTATCGCTCACCCACCGCATTCGGTAGTCTTATAACTGAATAGATGTCATTAAAAGAAATTCTTTTGATAAGATCTGTGCAACGTGTAGACTAAAAAAATCAACTAGGCCTAAGAGTCAAACAGTAAAAGCCTTTTAGAAAAATTAAAGATTCGTCATAAGCTTTTAAGCATGCAAGAACTGAAACTCTAGCAGTAAAGCAATCAGAGCAAGAAAAATTTGACATTGTATTCCAAAAATGTAAACGAAATATAAATTTTCAGTACAAATTTTTCACTGATGATACGTCGATGAAAGGCGTCACGAGTCACACATCAAAAAATAGTTGCACTGGTGTTATTCAACAACAACTTCATTTATTTTATTACATGTTCCTAGCATACGTGTCTACTGCATAAATAACACTGCATATTGTTTGATAAAGAAAAAATGAAAAATCGCAGCAAGGTCGATAGCTTTTTTTTTTTTTAACTGCTTTACGTCTCTTTTTAACATCGAGGTCTTTTAGAGACGGGAAAGGATGGGGGGCAAGGATGGGGGCAAGGAATGGGAAGGAATTCGGCCATGGCCTTTTCAAGGAAGCATCCCGGCATTTGCCTGGAGTGATTTGGGGAAACCATGGAAAACCCAAATCTGGATGCCCGGACGGGGATTCGAACCGCCGTCCTCCCGAATGCGAGGCGAGAACGAGGTCGATAGCGATGGATATTTCTACCAATAACGGTTGTCACAATGCAGTCATAAACATTAATGTTGGTTCAGATTTAGTTTAGGCTAATATAAATTCCTTCTTAAACAAACGGTGTCACGGGCTATAAACTATCAGATGTAGAATGGACGAAGTCGACAAATAACCGGCTGATACTGAGCTTAAGCGGTGATTTCAGAGGTAATGAGTCAGAGTAACGGTAAATGAGGCTGTCGGCAGGACCTGCGGCCGTCCTTGGAGTAGAGCCCACTCACTGGCCGCGTGGGCGGGCCTCCTGCTTGATGCATCTCACTGCGACGGAGCAAAATCACAGCACACAATACACAAGGCTGCTGCACTACAACACAGTCACACCATCGCGAACCTCGAACGAAATCTCATTTACTACAATATATATTAATTATTTCTATTAGGTGTTTTTTGGTCACAAGCCATGATCGCCCTTCATACCTAACAGAAATCGACCAATGAGGTATCATTTTAAAGATTAAGTTTTTTTTTTTTTTTAATCTGCTTAAATTCTCTCTAACAGCGAGGTCTTTAGAGACGGGAAAGGATGGGGGGGGGGCAAGGAACGGGATGGAATTCGGCCATGGCCTTTTTAAGGAAACATCCCGGCATTTGCCTGGAGTGATTTGGGAAACCATGGAAAACCCAAATCTGGATGCCCGGACGAGGATTCGAACCGCCGTCCTCCCGAATGCGAGGCCAGAACGCTAGCCGTTACACCACCACGCTCGGTTTAAAGATTAAGGTATCAGCTTTGGTCACATCATATTTTAAGAAAGTATTTTTTAAAAAATCGAACATTAAAAGGCAAAAATGACGATATTCCTAAAACGATTTTGTGTGTGTGTGTGTGTGTCGCGACCCATTTATCTCCCTAGATACCTAACTGAAATCGATAAATTAGGTATCATTTTAAAGAATAATGTCTCTGCTTTGGTCACATCATATCTTCAGAAAGGAATTTTTCGGAATTCGACCCTTAAAGTCCAAAGTATCATTATTTCAATAAGGTTTTTTTTTTTTTTTTTTTTTTTTTTTTTTGTTACGAACAATTTATCTCCCTTGACACCTAACAGAAAAATTGAGGTATTTGTTAAAAGATTAAGGTCTCCACTCAGGAAACATTATAAATTAAGAACGAAATTTTTCGGAATTTCTCTCTTAAAGGGCAAAAGTAATAACCGTGAAGGTCGCGCGTACGAGTCAGTTCAGAGCCAAGCCGCTAGACAGCAGCAGCGTAACACAGAGATATTAATAAACTTTTGTTACGTAACTGTTGCATTAAGCAAATAAACAACTGAAACAGATGAGGCGGTTCTCCTTTCCTATTACAAACCACCAACCTTACCATTCATCGTATTCGCGAAATTTTCGCATGGGTCATCTAGTAATACAAAATGGAGGATGGAGGCAATCAGAAAGATGTATAATATTTATGAAGATTACACTTGGTTCCATGACGAGACAGAAATATGCACAATCTGAGCGTTTAGCTTAAATATTCGCCTCAGATCTGTTGCAAGATGGCCCATTCTTTTACGGCTGAAGGGAACCACACCTGAGAACACATTTACATCTACTTCGGCCCTTATATTTCTGTTGTTCCCCAATCCTGTACCAGTTTTGTTCCTTCTTCAATGTCCCTACCTACCACGACTCTGTATCTCAGCGGTTCTCAAACTTTTATGCTCCGCGAACCCCTTTTAAATTTTCCAGACAGTGGCGAACCCCCTAAAAAAATTTAAAAAAAGCTTTAAAAAAAAATAAGAATTTTTATTTTCATAAAAGTAATGCACTTATACAGAAGATTGTTGTCAGTTAATGTGATAGATGAGCTTGTTTTTTGTCGCATGTTGAGTCAATATCACGAACAGTTTTACTCAATCTCAGTCTCATTTCATATTCGACATTCATTCGATTCCTGTATTTCGTTTTTATCATAACCAGGTAAGTTGTCACGAAGGGTAAAAGGAAATTAACTGCTTTACATGAGAGCTCCGGATATTCTTCCTGTCTTGCTGCCCAAAAATCAATTAAAGACATCTTTTTAAAATCAGCATGAAGAGTACGATCTGTGGACATTTCCAGCAATGATTCATGTTGCTTAATGCTCAAACCAGAATTTATGCTTTTGGTTGTGACCATAAATGGATTTCGAACCCAGTCTTCAGCATTACCGATATTTGGAAAATACCTTTTCAGTTCATCAGAGAGCTGAGACAAATGTACAATAATTTCAGCTTTTACTTCGGCATCCAGTGATAAGGTATTGGTCGAAACAAATTCATGCAGAAGAGGAAAACATTCAATAACACCTGATATCATGCAAGTTTTCCAAAATTCAATTTTTCTTATGAGGGCTTGTATTTTATCCTGCACAATGAATATGTTACACGTGGAGCCTTGCATAGAAGCTTTCGTTTCGTTGAGAGAAGAGAAAATATCAGCTAGATATGACACCCTTATAAGCCAGGTTTCATCTTCAAATCTTAACTTGAGGTTGAAGTCACTGTCCTTCACAAATAAATAGACTTCATGACGCAGTTCAAAAAACCTAGCTAACATCCTGCCTCTTGACAACCAACGCACTTCACAATGTAAGAGTAGTGAAACATGTTCACTGCCCATGTCCCGACATAATAATGCAAAAAGTCTCGAGTTGAGCGGACGTGCTTTTATGTAATATATTATCTTTACGACCTCTGACAATACTGTTTTTAAATAATCAGGCATTTTGTTGCACGTCAGTGTCACTCTGTGCAATGCACAGTGCATACTTTTGGCTTCAGGAGCAAGATGTTTAATTCTAGTGATTAGTCCAGATATCCTACCTGTCATGGCCTTGGCACCATCAGTCGAAACACCAACACACCTTCTCCAGTCTAATCATTGATGACGTTGAAAATATCTTCTCCTTTTGTCTTAGTCTCCAAGATCTTGCATAACAGAAAATCTTCTTCAGAAATGTTTCTGTGTACATATCTAACAAAACTAAGTACATTCGGCAGTCCAGTAATATCTGTTGATTCGTCAACTTGAATTGCAAAATAAGTATTTTGCAGTCGTTCTGCTAGTTGATTTTCAACATTGAGTGCCATGTCGTGAATGCGCCTTGCGATTGTGTCATTTGAAAGTGGTATTTTATCCAGCAATTTTGCTAATTTGTCTCCTAGCACGCAACTGACCATATCTTTAGCAGCTGGCAAAATTAATTCCTCAGCAATATTGTATGACTTGCCGGTCTTTGCAATTTTGTATGCCACTAGGAAAGACGCACGTAAATAATCAGCGTTGGTAGTTTCAGTATTTGTCACAGTTTTTTTGGAAGATTCCAATTCCCTCTTTTTTCGAACAAAAAAATCTAAAGATTTGTTTACGTACTGCTGATGTTTTGTCTCCAAATGTCTTCGCAGCAATGATGGCTTCATCGATCTATTTGCGAGAACTTCTGAACATATTACACACTGTGGCTCTGTGTACTGGGTGTCTTCTTTGCACACAAATCCAATTTTCAGATAATCTTCATCATATTTTCTTTTCTTTGTCGATGGAATGAAGTGTTCTTCTGGTTTACTTGTTTTCCGCGTATTTTCTTTCGAAATTGAACTTTCAGTAGACGTAGACACAATTTGACTCAACGAAGTTTTCAATGTTTCTGAACTGGATAACGTTTGAGTATCTGGGCATTTTCCGCGTATTGATCCGGTTTTTAACCACTGGTTCATGTTTTCGCTTACTTTTTAATCAAAATTACTTATCAACTTTATTTCAGCCGGCCGAAATAAGTGCGCGCGCGGAGTACCACTATCTTGAGAAACAACTATACTAAACAATGCCGCGCGCTTTTTGTAAGTCACAAATTATTACGTAATTTCAAGCCATTGTAGCCCTTTCTTAAGGTATTATTTTCCGCCCCTATTGTTACCAAACCTAACACGATTGTGAGTGGTGCCGAATAATGGAAATATATAGCATAATGTAGAATTTGAACCTTGAAAGATATTTGGCGTTCAAAAATTTACATATTATCTATTAATACTTATTCGGCACATCGAGTGAAAGGAGCGATATTTCTTTGAAGGCACTGTATTAAATGATGCATGTCACATGCGTGATACAATCAGTCTGCCACCATTACGTAAATCTCGCCGCGAACCCCTTATGATCAACTCGCGAACCCCTAGGGGTTCGCGTACCACACTTTGAGAATCGCTGCTGTATCTCATCCGGCGTTTGAGGAAATGCACGAAAATATCAGAAGGTTGTAATTTAAAGACGCATAAACTATTCGTATTCTGAATTGTGCGTTAATAGTCTGAGTGCTACACACCCAAACGGCTGGTGCACTCCGAAGCCCAGTGGTTCTACTTACGAGACTACGTAAACAACTTCAGACCCAAGTATAAAAAAATTGCGTATGGCATTGCTGGCCGGGAGATTACGAAGGGTAATTCGACCATCAAGTGGCAGAATTTCGTGTCAAGGAGTATTCCGCCTGGACAATCACGCCATACTAATACGAATTCCGTGTGGTCGTAATGACCTGGCGACAGTGTTTTTTTCACTGGCTGCGCATTCCGACCCTGTCGTAGCCGCCTTAGCCTAACTCGGCAATCCTACCTGCAGTTTAACTTGGAATAAACGGAAGTGTACTTTACATTACACAATAAGCTGTGCCAGAGGTGAAGTTAAGGTCAAGGACCTAATAAAATTCCCGCCGAGGCAGGGATTCGAACCGGGGACCTTTCGATCTCCAGTCAGACGCCTTAACCACTGAGACACCAAACCACTCGTGCCGTACTACCTGGCCCCACCGGTATTTTAACCCGGAACCTTAATCACTGCGATACCAGACCGCTCCGAGATATGGTTTAAGATTAACAATGGACCTAGGATTTTGGTGACTGCGGTTAACCTGCCAGGACCGGATACCGATAACTCTGTTGACGTAGTCCAGAACCGAACACACAGCTGCCCGCCTGCGATGAGTCAGCCCTCTGGAAATACGAAGGGCTTCACCGTCCGGCTATACTCACCGTCGCACGCAACGCGTTCCTCACCTGAAACAAAGAAAACCACACGTCAACATCTCTTTCTCAACATTAACTTAGAAGCACTAGCGTTTCCCCTGCATGAGTACCTCAAAACAATATGAGAATTAAAACTGCAACAACTTCCGTTGATGTGAAATATTTTTATCAAATTTAGGATGTAACAAGCAGCTCGCAGGGGATTTAAAAGCAACTAGTACATAACACATTTAGAGTAACCGCTTTTCTTTTCTCAAGCTGTATGCAGACACATTGGATGCGAATGGAAGCTTACGTCAGCATCCAACATAGATTCGAAAGTCTGAACGATAAGGAGCACTGCACGGTTACGCCAATGAACGGCATCTAGATACGCCACTTTGTATTCCATGCCCGTTTCATGGTTCTTACAGCTGGTTAAATTATTTCACAGTCGTCAATTTTTATGGATAAAACACTTAATTCCACATCTGAATGCAGGTTTAGTAAGCCTTAGAAAATATCTGGAAGTTGTGAGTCATTTTCCTCCATTGTTGATAATATTGATAAATAAATACTGCTAAAGCAATTAAATATTTATTCGTTTATTTACTTTCAGAACGCTTTGCTTTGGCAATATTTACTTATCAACAGCCTTACAAAAGTTTGGAATGAAATAATACACGAGTAACGAATAAAACGATGAAAAATTATGTAACGGGCTCTCATTCTGCATTTTGCTACTGAGAGGGCAGTTGATTGAACTGGATGAAAGCGCTTCTAGCATGGAAAAAGCAGAGAATTTTCAATTAAAGATGGAGGACCAGGACGCAAACTTAAAATGCTATTAATACAGAAGGCGAAGGGATTGTTTGTCATCTATATGTAAATCGGCCATAGAATGGTACTGAATACATCAGCTCCATTCTAGTGTTGAGGTCCCGAAAGTGACTTCGGAGCTCTACCTCTGCCAACCCCATTCTATGGGAATGAACATCTTGGATAGGACATCATTTGAAATTTATTTTGCTATCAACAGGTATAGAACCAAGTAGAAATCTAGCTAAACCAACTTTGTCTGCTCAGTAACCGTATATTAAAGACGATTAATGGGAGATACTTCCAGCGAATGTGAGAGCAAAGGAATAAACATTATCTGTCGGATCTGAAAACAATCAGCAATCGAAGGGAACCTTTGAAATTTTAAAATAATTGGCTCACTGATATTTGATGAAGTTCATAACCACCCATTTCATAGAGACACACTTACGCTTCAGACAAACGAAAAGGTATAAAGTTTGCTGCAGCAAAACTTTGTATAAATACATTACCTACTGTAGACAGGTAAAATGTACAGTCAAGGCAGAAGCATATGGTACGGGTTATTAACAAATAAGACCAACAAAATTCGATGAGAAGTGCAACATGGGATACTGAGTATGTTGCTTTAATTGTGCTTTTGCTCGAGGCTAACTACTTCTTTACAGGTTAGCTCTCTGCTATGGCTCACCAGTATGCTGTCACGGAAGTCACGGCAAGTAAAGGAACTTGGTGGCAGCTCCTATCACAAGGACGAGAGAATATAAAACATGCTTATGAAATTGTGCTCTTTAGAAGGATTTCGTTTGGGTGTGTAGTACTTGTTTCACAGTATATAAAAGTAAATCTGAATGAGTGGATCTTTCAAAACTCTGATAAAATGATGAACTGTACAAAATACTACAGCACATTTATCTTATGTACAAGAGATAATCTTTCTCAACTGTAAAAATTAGAAAGTCGAAAATAATTTATAAACAAAACTGGATACGAGTTATTAAGACGAATATAATATGGCTGCCAAATGATTCATACACATTTCTAATTACTGTATATGAATGGGTATGTCTTCAAGAACTGGTAAGTTCACAATAATAGTTATTAGGGGGCATCCATTAATTACGTGATTTTGATTTTCTTAAAATTTTGACCCCGTCCCCCATGGTGAGATTTTGCCTGACCCCCCTCCCTATTTCGAGCTCACGTGATTAATGGACTCCCCCAACAAGATAATTACTGAAGTTAGAAAAGATGTGATAAACGTAATAAAACAAATTAATTATGTGCGAAATAAAATTAAACCAATGGTCCATGCAAAAATAGTATCAAATGCAGAGTAACAACGGAGGAAATGGCTTTCTTCAAAAAATAAAGATAAGAATTTGGCATGGATGCAGATTTTTTTGCGATTTTGGCACACACGAAAAAAAAAAAATAAAGTACAGCGAACATTATAATTTTTTTTTATTCCGGTGATCAATATGAAATAGTCTTCGCATGCAATGGGCCTCAGCCATGAATAATTTCTAATAACTCCGTGAAGCCATACAGGATAGGATGGTCACCGCAGATTCTTCACAGACACATTCTTCAGCAACTGCATCGTATGGATCCTTCTCGATATTCCTACTTCATCATATTTTCATCGGTTCTCAATCTATTCAGCAACTTCCAGGTAGTAAGTATTCTCAAGGTTTCAATACTTTATGCCAATAGTTCTTCTCGTTATTTCCGTGCAGGCATTTTCAGGATAGGTGATAAAGTTAGACAGCTTTTCGTGGATTTTACTCGCAGTTTGGGTGTTTCATAATTGCTTGATTCATTTTATTCGACTTTCTTGATTTCATCATCTGCAATTACTTCCCGGCGTATGTCAATTGGTGCAAAGCCCAATGACAATATAGCTTATCGACAGCTGCTGGTTTCATACATCCAATTATTTCTCTCACGTGTTTCATTTTAGGGTGTAGCCACCTTTTTAACATGAGCCTAACTGTTAACAAATTGCACAAGCATACTCCGCCGTAGAGAAACAGAACACTGTGGCAGAAGTTCTGATAATTTGAGACTGATCACCCCAGTGACTGTCAGTTAGCTTACCTATAACTATATGTAAACCCATGGGCGTATCCAGCGGGGGCACAGGGGGGCTGCTGCCCCCCCCCTAGAAGAAAAATCAAGTTGCCTTCAGTACGCTTCGACGAGTGAAGAACTGGCTCAGGAGCACTTTGGGATGCCTGATGAGTGTGCATCGAAATTTCGTGAAAGAACAGTGTGAGATATTGACAAACAAAATTATTGAATTTTTTTTCTGAAAATCCGAGACAATTATTGTTTACATAAAAAACTAACTGACTTGGATTAAGTGGTTGGATTACTATATTAATCAATAGTAAAAATTGTTTCCTGAATAGGTTTGAGTTTCATTTTGTAAGAAATCGTCATGTTTCAGTCCCCCACCCCAATTCTTCAAAACCAATATGAGTTGTCCCCGTCTAATTCAGATCCTGCCCCCCTCTAGTTCTGATCCTGGACACGCCCTTGTGTAAACCTGTAGCGATCTGAAGTCTGTATGTTATGACAGTAAGTACGCAAAAAACTTCCGAACAGATTTTGTGGTGTTTTCACAGTTTGAATGCTTAGGATCTGACTTAAAATCAACGGCATATTATGATTCTACGAGACCAGGTGCTCCAGCACGAAATGTAAATCTCATCTCAAATCTTTTAGGCCCATATTTCGTACAATTTCTGCAAGTTCGCAAGGAAATGACTTCAATGCAAACATGGGAATTGTATGGCACCTAAGGTATTTCACGCCTACGCCGACCGTCTTGGTGGGAATTCGTTCAGGAGACATCAAAGCTTAAATCAAAATTTCGTTACTGGATAAAAATATTATAAATAAAGTCGGCGAAATGGCTATCAGCATTAAGACGTATTGTTCCTGCAATAATGGTCGGAATTTCCCAACCCAATCGGGATGATTCCCCCGCCCCCCTGCTGTTCGATTATTGTAGCATTACAAATGTTTTTTTCGTGATGACGAGCTTTCGATCTTACCCTTTGGATTCTGTTAATATTTTCGTTGACCTTTTGCTTTTAGCATTGGTTTGGCTAATTTACACGTACTGTAACATTTATAATTTTTTTCTTCAGTTTTCTGAACATGCTGAAGGGACATGATTTAAATGCATTCTAATTGCAACTACACCATAAAGCAGTAAATTAGTTGAGAGGGTAAAATGATGTGTACAAATATTGTTACGGTTTCCAATTCTGACAGCAGTGTAGACTACGCTTACCCACCACGTTACATTTTTATCATAATCAACTTAAGAATGCCCTAGTGTTGTAAACTGAAAAAAAAAAGTTTTTTTTTCTTTTCAGAAAACAATATATTTGATAAATTATAGTTTTATTTAAGGAACTTCCATTTTACAAGTGTGTTTTAAGTCTTACTGAATCATATAATGTCTCACATAATGATTCATAAGTGTATCTATATAGGTAACATAATTTTATTCATCCTCTATGTCAGTACCACATTCACTAGTATCAGTAATACCAACACTAGTTCGGTCGGTGTCGGAATTTTCTGTCTCCTCTAACTTCAGAAATAGTTAAATTTTCTTTTACTGGTTGTTCTTATATTGTACGCAAAAGATTTTGAGATTGCAATTTTAAATTGTGAGCAAAGTACACACTGTGCATAAAGACTGTGCCGAAAGTTCTGTATTACGGTCTTTTTAAGTTTGAATTAAAATCTACTATCATACAAAATAGGAGCTTTATTTCTTTTCAATCGTTTGTTTACACCAACGGTTGTAAGGAAACGATTCATAATTAGGGACCGTGCACAAACTACGTGGCTCGGTCCAGAGGGAGGAGGGGTTAGCTGGAAGACTACGCTGGGCTACGTGGTGAGAGGGGGGGGGGGGGGGTCCGAGCCAGGCCACGTAACTTTCCTTTCGTAACATTTTTCACAGTTAAAATGAGGAACTGAACTCACAACAGCATGTGAGTATTTATTTCCCTCAGTTAATTATATCCGTATGTAATTTACAATAGTCTGACAAGAGAAAACAGTACAAAATGGAGCTATGTGGTTTATGCACGCTCCCTTACTGACAATTTAATGAATCAGTTCCACTATACTCTGAGAGTTAACAAGTATACGAATATAAGGAAAGTCCAATAAGGCAAAAAACCGTGGATAAATTTTAAATTCCTAATTTTTTAAAAAGATCTGTAGGTAATTTTGATAGGACTGGCAGCACTATTTCAAATAGCAAGTATCAATCCAAACAATGGGGAATGGGGATTCCTTCTCGCGCAACCTAGTCTCTTCGGGAAATCCCCGTTCATAAAGAAAATTTCAGTCAATTTTGCCAATATTTTCGTAATTTTTTTCCCTACTGAACCAGAAAAATATAGTAGATTTTAAACTAAGATAAGTACTTAGAATAAACTCTAAAACAGTCATTTTAAACGATAACTGACTTACAAATTTGAGATTTAGTAGTTGTGAAAAAAAACGTGTTCCAGAAAAAAAACATGTTAGTTTTTCAAAGTTTTTTTTTCATGTTTTTTTTTTTCAAGCCAGAAAAAAACTGTTTTTTTACAACACTAGAATGCCCACCGTAATAGGAATAAGATCTTGGTTATTTGTAATCAATTCGTAAAATGCACTGTATAATAAAGCATTTTTATTCTGGCCCCCATATGAGTTGCAAAATATAGTTAGTTTTTACATTGGGAATGAGATGATTAAAAATAAAATTCCACAACATAAAACGAACATCATCTCACCCTTTACATCCACAAACTTTAGCATAGGTGAATAAAAGAAGGTGGACAGCACCATTTTCTCCACTTACCCATGTGACACATTCGGTAGGCCGGGATAGGTGCACATCCCTCCTTGCCAAATGGCTCAATCCTTCATAGATTAATAAGGTTTTTAAACCGAAATGTTGTAAAGTGTGTTTGTGTTCGTTTGGCCCTCTTGTCTTCATCTGCGATTATTTTCCCTACCCTCCCTGTTGCCTAATTGCTCTTTCATTGTTACCACTATGTAACAACACGATATAGTAAACCAGCGGTTCCCAACCTTTATTGGTACACGACCCACTTTTAAGTGAAAAAATTTTCGCGACCCACTTAATATGAGAGTATCAACTGTTGTATGACCTCGACACTCTATCTACTATCCTATCCTACGAAAAGGCAAATTTTCGTACAAAGGATATAATATCAACAAAACCAAGAATGAATAATACATAAAACAACAAAGATATTATAGACTGGGAGGCGGCTCCACAGGCCTCATCAAGTTGACAGCTAAAATTCCACGATTAGAAGTAACTCGATCAGCATCTTATAATGCAACTGATCTGCCGAGTCGATTTTTGGTGGAAACCACCTGCAGACCCGATTTCGCGCTGCCTGCATTGTAATTACAAATACTTGGTTGTGTTTCAGTAACATTTTCAAACCTATTATTACCAGACTCGGAGGTTGAAGTTTCGTCACCATTTGAATAGTCTCTTTTACGGCACGACCCAGACCTCAACTAACTTTCCACAATCAAAGTAAATCTACTGTCAATCAAAACAAAACGCAAATAATAACTTACTCCAACAAGCAGAGAAAGACTGTTTCGATCAAAGACTTTGGTTTCGATTCAAGAATAAACAAGAAAATGACAATGTAAAATTGCAGGTGGTATGCGCAACATCTCCACTCTAAAACAAGGCAGGGAAGTGGGTGTTCAGGGGTTGCCATGACGATTGCACGATTGCTGCCGCTGCTCTATCTCACAACGAGGTTATGCATAATACAGGCTGACTGTTTAAGAAAACCTTTTTTTTTTCTCACAAAGTATTAATTTAAGCTAATAGCTTTCATGATTATAGCACTTGTCAAATATCGTGTTATATTTTTTTAATAAGTGAAATAAAAGATATATTTTTGTAGCAAAAACCTCGATTGTTCCGCGACACACCAAAAGACACGCCGCGACCCACCAGTGGGTCGCGACCCATAGGTTGGGAACCGCCGTAGTAAACTATTAGTGACCGCACAACATCGATTGCTGGTAGACAGCTGTGATCTATGATCAGTATAGGGGGGAGTGAATGAGTGTGTCATATTTGCCATTTTGTTTCAGGGATGAGAAAATTTCAAAGCAGAAAGAGACGATCAGGGAAATGGGCAGAACCATCACAAAACATGGCGAAATGATCAGGTTCTATCAGACTCAGCGGATGATTTGGCCACCTAGAAATATTAATCCAATCGAACACATCTGTGACATCGATAGGTCAGTTCGTGAATAGTCTTGCACCAGGGGCGTAGCTACTATGGGGCTAGGCGGTGCAGTGCACCGGGGCCCCTACACTCAGGGGGCCCTCAAAGCATACCTCTGGGGGCCCCCAAGCGCAGTTCAGAGGCCCACGAGCAAACTGGCCAGCTTTTTTTTTTAGTCTACAGTCGTCTAAGGGGCCCGAGACACAGGAAGCCCCTCGCTAAGGGCCCTCGCACTGCTCAGGGGACCCCAACCGCTGCTCGGGGGGCCCCTAAGCACAACTCAAGGGCCCCATCATCAGCTCAGGGGGTCCTTACCAGCATCACAAAACGAAAAAAGGGTCGCCTATCTGGCGTGTGGGCCAAAATAAACTTTTTGCACCGGGGCCCTTGTTGACCCAGCTACGCCACTGTCTTGCACCAGCAACAATTTTGCAATTATGGATAGTGGTAGAAGAAGAATGCATCAATATTTCTTCAGGAGTCTTCCGACGAACTGTTGAGTCAAAGCGACGACGGGTTGATGCAAGTCGCAGAAAAAACTATGGGAGTAGATATCCCATGACTTTTGACACCTCAGTGTGTTTACGCATTCCATGGCTTTATCCAAATGGGTTTGATGATTGTTTATTTTTTCAGTAAGTTGTGGTTGAATGAATATATAGTAGCTGCAGTGGGTTGACCTTTCTTGTTCTTCAGGGGGCGTCAAGGTTTTTTTTTTTACTCCACTGTTGTTTGAAGAGCGGCAATATTAAAAAAAGTTGAAGTCAGATTTCCGTCTACCCCCCTCAACCTTCCTGAGATTTCGCCGGACCCCCCCACCCCAATTTGCGCTCTCGTAAATAAGCCCCCTTAACCAAGATCAAAGTTTAAACCTGAATGTAGTTGTGACGAGTGTAAATTGCAGTGAGTGTAGAAATGGTTTCATGGGAGGAAAGTAGTGAAGAGGGAAAATGATGATTGTACGAGGCTCTGCCATTATATTTGACATTTTGTTTCAAAGACAAGAAAATTTGAAAGCAGAAAGAGGCGATCAGGGAGATGGGCAGAACCATGACAAAGTAGGCTAATAGGCTCAAACCTATAGAGGCAGAACGGAACGATTGTGTGTGAATGGAGGAAAGAATGGTTGGGAGCTGTCAAGAGATCGCATGACAAACACGGTAAACAGGTTGAAGGTGTCAGACACTTCAAGAAATGACCAAATTTTTTAACGGCTTTACCCCTCGTAGACGCCAAGTTCACTAATACTAGGTTTACCAGTTTTTAGAGTTGGGGGAAGAGATTCATGTAGCTAAGATCCAATATATCTTTATGAGCAGAACCCTGGAAGGAAAAAATAGGATCAAAAAGACGTGCTGTTAAATAGTAGGCTTGTTAGAAGTGCAGGCCCAACTCTGTAGCCTCAGTAAGGAACAAGCAAGAATGTCGCAAGTTTTGTTTAAGCCTAATGCAGCAGTTAATAATAGGTAATAGAGGACATAGTATCTTTTTGTGGGAGCTTTACTAAGTAGTATATGGCAGTGATGGTGAGGGATGAAGGGAATAGTACTTACAGGAATGGCAGAGATTTGCTGAGGAAAATTGAGGAAAGAGGTGCAACATCATAAAGTGGAATTCACACAGGTCCAGAGTTGCCATAATTGACTAAAATCGAACCATGCTATGATACAAGTAAATGTGGAGAGGTAGCCGCTGCTCCGGAAAGGAATGAGTTCTGTCATGGGGGAATGTGCGTGTGGACATCATTGATAGACAGGGTTTCACAAAGCATGGCCTAAACCTAAATAGAAGAGTATGTTCTCTCATGAGCGTCCATAAACCAGGTAGCTCCATTTTGGCCTCGTGTAAACCACCCCGTCACCCCCGACGTGATTTTTGTCTTTGCAACCCCCCCCCCCCCCATAGCACCAGCCCCGCCGTAAGCGGGCATGCACCGCACGGGGGCAGCACACCGAGTGCTCAGCTGCTGCTTCAGGTGGCCACTCGGGGTGGGAAATAAAGTTCAAAGAGGGCGGCAATCTCACATTTTGACCCGGTTCGGAAAACTCCTAGTTCCACCACTGGCTGTAGTTAGACAGGGGGCGGCATAATCGGTATTGCACACGGGTGTTCAAACAGCGAACGGCAGGCATAGCTTTTTTCCCCCTGTTGATCCAGAAGACACTTTGTACTGTTTTCTCTTGTCAGACTATCGTAAATTACATATGGAGATAATGAAATGATGGAAATAAGTATTTACACGATGTTCTGTACCTCATTTTAACTGTGATAAATAATATGAATGAAAAGCTGGATCGGAAATCCCTCCTTTCCACGTAGTCCAGCGTAGCTTTCCAGCTAACCCCTTCCCCCTTAGACCTAGTCACGTAGTTTATGGCCGTTCCCTTTGTTTGCTAAGGCAGTAAGTCCACTTCCAATTAACATAGGGTTAGAACCGTGTTTTTTAGATGACAGAGGCTGCATGTGAGAAGATATTATTATATAGTGTATATTGTAAAGTTACACACACACACACACACACACACACACACACACATCTGCCTTAACCTATGATAAGTGTTGAATTTGCTTTCCCTAATCTTCATACTTTTCACTGCATGAAGAATATTCCTTCTTATTGTAATTGAAATTATGTTCTACAAGAATACATCACTTGCCACAGGTGATAGCACACAAAAACAAAATCACAAGTAGGACAGTACAAACTACCCTACCCTCTGTGCACAACCTTATGAATAACCTACTTTTTCTATTGTTACGTTACACTTTCTTTACAGCACCAAGAAACATTGCTTACTGTAGCTGATAAGTCCTTTCCCATATATGGTAAGGTGGGAAAAAATACAGTATGTTACTAAATTGTGTTTGCTTCTTCACAACTGTCTGAAATAATTAGACTGCAAACAACAGCCCTAAGATTCCAAATTTAATGGCTTTATTAATGATGATAACTTATATACATACATCCCAAATTTTTTGGGGTTCCTGTCCACTGTCTCAATTCCTCTACTTCCGGACTCCTTCGTCCTCTCCATTGACGTTAAATCAGTGTACACTAACATCCCCATGTCAGGGCCTCAGCACTTCCTTGATATATATCCCTCATACAATCTATCTCATGCATCTTTTCTCACCTATTTGGCTCTCTTCACTCTATCTAAAACTATTTCTCCTTCAATTATCAGGTTTATAACCAGATATGTGGCACTGCCATGGGTACCCACACAGCCCATCTTAAGCCAACCTCTTCTTGGGCCACCTGGAGGAACAAATCTTGAAGAAATGCCTACGCACCCCCTTTATATGGTTCAGATACATTATTTATTATATGGACACAAAAGGGAGACCACCTTCTACATTTCTTCAATTCAATTAACAGCCACTCCCATTTGGTCATATTCACCCACCTATTTTTACCTTTCTTGATATGCGTGTCCTCCACACCTGTGTGCACATCAAGACAACAAATTTACAACATTACTTACTCTTGATAGTGGCTATCGCTTCCATACCAAATGTTCCCTTCTATCCAGCCCTGTTCCTAACAGGAACCACTATCCAGGTGTTTCCCATTATCACAAGTCTTCATTTACTGCTGTTACCCCCCCCCCCCCCCGATCTGGTGCTACCACCCACAAATGGCATTCAGCACCTCCTGAAGCTGACCACACAACAGTATTCACAACCCAACTTTTTCTGGCCTGGAATCGATTAACTAGATACTGCACAATGGGCACAACTTTGTACGTTCCTTCCCTGTCCTACTGGGTGAATAGCCACAGAAAAAAGTTTACACTGCCAAAAAAACCTCACCATCCAGTGGCAATCTATTACAGTTAATGATTTCAACAATCTTAACACCTGTTTTACGGTTAGAGCTGTCAGAGTTTTTAATGGCAGTGATGGGAGAAGAACATATATCACGAAAACACAAATATACACAATATTTTGGTCTTAAACCTTCTTCATGTTAAAGAGAATGAGTCATGTGATTCGGGAGGTGTGCACATGCCAAAGTTTGTTATTCAGCGTGTGCACACCTCCTGAATCACATGACTCATTCTCTTTAACATGATGAAGGTCTAAGACCGAAATATTGTGTATATTTGTGTATTTGTGATATATGTTCTTCTCCCGTCACTGCCTTCAACTTTGGTGAGAGATGAGTCATTTTCCCTTTCCTTGTAATTTATATTGCTTAAAGCCATTTCCCTTTATTTAATTAGAGATTTTAATGGACATCATTACCTCTTCCAGATGCCAGAGATCATTGGTAATCAACATGTGGCCTGCAAACCTTTTCCATGTGGCCCAAGCCTGGCAATTATAAGCTGGATTTATAGGAAATTGTAAAAAATTCACAATGATATCAAAAATTCCATTAATGTAAAATAAATTCTTACTTTTAAATGTGGAGTTTTATTTTACTATAGGTTACTGTGGCCCATCTTGATATAGCAGTAGTCCTTATGCGGCCCAAGAAGAAAAA
This sequence comes from Vandiemenella viatica, assembly GCA_031002005.1. Lineage (NCBI taxonomy): Eukaryota > Metazoa > Arthropoda > Insecta > Orthoptera > Morabidae > Vandiemenella > Vandiemenella viatica. Next base: position 86,681,024 of record JARYHS010008075.1, read on the forward strand.
AGGTTAAGTACCAATGCCATAGGTGGTAACTGGCCTATCAACATAACCTAGACACTAGACATACCCCTGGTCTCAACCTATGATAAGATACCAAAAGTAAACCTGTCACTAACATCATAACAAGTTAATGATCAATTTGCATATACATTTTAAAATATATTTCTAAATTTTATCTATTTATTTTTCTCACTTATAACAGATCAAGATTATGTTTGTGGAATATTTTTACCTTGGCTGACCCTCACAGAGATTACTCTTTCACACAAAGACACAATTATAATTGGTCAACTTTTTCCCCCCATTAGCAGTGCAATCCCTACCATTCACTCTTGTTTGATCTTTGGTTCATTCATGTGATACGTCTGGAGATGTACACTTCTTTCCACTTATCGTATGTCTTGCCTCATACACGAATAAGGTTACTAACCGAAATATTGTAAAGTGTACGTGTTTCTCTTTTTTTGTGCTTGTCAGGTTCTCCTGCCTTATCTGTCATGAGTGATGTTTTATTTTCCTTGCCCTACATTTTAAAAATTTTGATGAGAGATTGTAGTACGAGTTCTGAATGCCCAAAAACTTTACTGTACTGCAGCAATAATACTAACACAGCTGATGTAGTCATAGCTATACAAAAGTATTTTTTCTGACCATGACATTAACCATGTTTTATTTAATTCATACAGATATACTAACTTTACAGACAAAGGTAACAATTCAATGTGAGAGGACAAAAGAAATAATTAACTGTCATAGAACCAACAACATGTTGGCGGGCATGGCGTCAACAGTAATTCAGAAAGTAAGCATTACAGCTACTATATATATATATATATATATATATATAAAACAAATCATGATACAAACAAAATTATGGGAACCAGTTTCTAACAAACCATACACAAAATGTAGTTCTTTCCATTACATCATATCTAATTTCTGATAAGCAAGGTCAAAACACTCATAATCTAGGACAGAATATGTAAGACAATCATGTGATGCTTTCCTGACCCAATGAGGTATGCAGGAAACAATAAACACAATTACAGACATTAAAATACAGTAACTAGTACAAAAATAATTGATATTCAGATAAGATGACAGAATTATAAAAGCTGAAGAAAGAATTAGACAAATGTAAAAATAGCTGAAATAGATTATTTATAGAGTATTCCATTTTATTTAATTCAGATGGCCATTTGACAAACAATATTAAATGCAAACTTAGGTGTGAATAAGGGTGCCAAAGGATGATGCACTAGAACTGTTGCTTTTCACTGATCTATTAAATTTGTTGTTTGTTAACACCCAGTATCTATGGTATAATACAATTAAAATGAGAGAAGCTAGCTGTGTTTGTTGGCCCATTAGGTATGTATATAAAAATTAAGGAGTTTTATGATTTTATGAGTGGGAAATTCTTGTTGAAGGTGTAAATATCTGGAAATATTACATGAAAATAAGCTAAACTTGGCAAGGCACGTTGAGGAGGTTGCAGTGTTCAGATTATTGCATCTGTTGGAGGGAGTGAGTAGGTGTACCAAGGAGGTAAGAGAGAAGGATTACAAAACTATGGTCAGGCTGTTGCTAGAGTAATGTGGGGTGATTTGGCACTAAGGGCATAAAATTCAAGAGTTTAGGAGAGTGTTTAAATGAGGACAGCTAGATTTGCCTATGGAAATTACCAAGGAACACACTCAGAAACTGAATTGACAAAAGAGTTGGGTTTGGAGTCATTGCAAGATAGAAGGCAGAAAAAGAGTATTGTAGGCATGTCCAGAGCAGGGCATGTATTAGCAATGAGGCCAGGATAAATATTGGTGGGATATTTAGAAGCAACAAGAGGAACGGAAGAGAGGACAGTAAGAATATACTAGTAATTGATTTCAGGTATAAGGTAAAGTTTTCAGTTGTACGTAGAGGAGTGAGGGACAGTAACTAATTACTTATGGAAGTAATGTTTACAGTATAGCCTACCTCAGATTAAGATGGATTTTTATGGTAAGGCTAATGTTTGAATCATAAGTATGTATGAAGAGATATTGCCATCAGTGCTTGAGCTCCAGCACAACTGTTAATAACTAGGTGTATGGTCTATAATAGTTCCCAATTTTAAGGTCGAAAGGTGCAAGTGACCGTGTTCATGATAAGGTCGCAGTTTTAAAATAGTTTACATATTAATGGTCAATTTCACCACATCTGGCTAAAATACAAACTTAATTTTTTTTTACATTAAATTAGGTATAATAATAATTAAAAAAATCGCACCCCAGTTTTTTTAAATAGTGTTAGCCTAAAATCTGATGTCTAATGGAAATACATAACGATGACCAGCGAGTGATAGTAGTGATTGAAAAATGTCAACAGCTATAAAAATGTTACTATATGTTTTTAACCAAATTAACATATTTATTTAAAAATAAAATGCTATGAAATGTAATCTTATTGAAAGTAGGCCTATCCTGACAATTGATTTCCTCATAACCTCATTTTTGTTGTGCCAATTCTGGCTACTGCTAGTCCGCCAATGAAGGCCGGGCATATGACATGAAAGTTCTGTAATATCGATATGTACAACAGGCCTATACATTTAGAAAAGGATCGGAGGTCTTGATCCTTTGATCAGATCCGCCTGAAGTATGAACTTGACCTGTAGTTTACATATAGGGTTTGCTCTGCAAAATTTGAAGGGAGTTATCATGCCTTAAGAGATAATAAAATGTAAACATCTTGGTGAATCATTCAAAATTATTCATTCAGTTACGTAAAACACAAAGTGGATAAGGCAGGGAAAGGTCCTTCATCTTTTCAACATGATGTGAGAATGTTCCAGAGAATTAAAAGATGTCAATTTAAAAAAAATTCTGTCAGGTTACTGTTAAGAATGGTGAAATGACAGGTCTGCTTCTTTTTCCAATTTCTGTAAACAAACTTGGCAATAATGTGAACAGCATTTGAAGAGTGATAGCTAATGATGCACTTATATGAATATAAGGAATTCCGCTGGATAGAAATTCAATGATTAGCAACTTAAATTAATAAAAAAGTGCAATTACAAAGTAAATTGTTCAATCAATGATGAGGCCGATTACCTGCAATATTTGGAGATAACGATACAAACCAACATGAAATGCAATCAGCACACAACTTCAGTCATAAGTAAAGCTAATTCTAAACTGTGAACAATTATATACAAAAGTTTAAAATTGTCATGTTTCATTATGCGGAGTATTGTTGTATCTTCTGGGATCTGTATCGCAAAGCACCGATGGACAGTATTTGAAATTTACAGAGAACAGCAGCCGTTTTGTGCAACAACACTTAAAAAAGTGTATCAGATGTGGCACATACATTGGGGCTGGATTTTTTTCACTATAAGATGACAGTTTATGTTTGAATTTACTAGATAATGTACAGTTTCATACACAGCTTTGTTTACCTACATAGCCTACCTATTTGGATGAGAGAAATAAGGTGTCATACTGATACTTATAAGTATTCTTTCTTCCCTCGTACTGTTAGGGATTGGAATTCACCAAGGAAAGATCAGTTTCCATGCAAAGAACCTCTGCCACCTCAAATTTTCTAAATTGCAGAGTACAGCTGTAGATATGGGACCCACGTTGTAGATATAAAACAAAGCAGTTGGTGGGGATACAAAGAAGAGCAGCTATATATCCACTTGCAGAAATTACCATGTAACACAAGTAGCTGTTATGCTAATCGAACTGGGTTGGGAATCACTGGAAGACGAAGAGAAGGGTAGTTGATTATAAAACATACATTGCAACCCATCTTGGATTTATACTGGGTTAAGAATAGTATGAGGAAGGTAAAGGTGAGAATGAGCACGGATTGGCACCTCATTTGAGGTATGCTATGAGTGAGTGTGGAAATTATTTATTTTTAGAATAAGAAATTATCAAGGGAGATGCCGAACAATTTACTTCAAGCAATGAAAGAAAAAACTAGTGTGATGCAAAAAGAGGTGAGTAGAGAAATTCTCACTGATGCATCAGCTTGCTAACAAATAACACAATTAGCAGCATCCTCAAGTAGATCTTCTGGTGTATGCACCTATTTTGTTATGCTATTGTTATCTCTAAACTGACAAATTTCCACATCCTACAGATCCAGTCTCTTATATTGGGATCTATGGAAAATGAATGTTTTGACGTATGGTATTGAAATAATCTTGAATGATCCTATGCTAATAATATAAATGGAGCAAAATGAAAGCATTAGCCTTAATTAATTAATGACTATTTTGCTACTAACATATAGCTTTTAGTCCATTAATTGGTTTTCACAGTGTTCATGGAACTCGGCTATGTTGCGCATACCGCGACTACCACTTTTATAGCGCCCAGACTGTACACCAACATAGTTACTGTGTTCGCCGAGGAGTTCCATACTCCTTAAAAAAGGGGTAATAGCTATGTTTATAATTCAGTTGATATGTTGGAATAGTGGTTTTACAGTGATGATTGAAGGTTTTATATGTGATAGTTAATCAATTTGTTAAAGTGCCAATCAGTCAAACTGAATTTAATATTGTTGTTACCAGAAAACTGCACAACATATGAGGAAACCAGAAAGCATTTGAGGTAATGTTTTAAAAGTGAAATAAATATTATCCACTAAATAGACATAGAACTGAACACTTTGTTTCCAACAGCGACCACGAAACTTACTAGAGTGTTTTGAGCCCATCCATCAAAATAATAATTTCTAATGGACTACTGCTTCTGTTAGGCCTCATCATTTTATTTTCAAAATTAAATATGATATCATCTTTCCCAACTAAATAAATAAGTTAGTCACAACCAGTCACAAAGGGCATAACGATTGATTCAATTCAGGTCTTAATGTCTTTTGTGTCCCCACACAGAAGCATTTGGCAAAGAGCAAAATGATAGAAAAACTTATACAATGGTTGAAAAACTGAAATTTTTGCTACATATTTTCATGCATACGTGTTTAATCGACCACTCTAGTTTAGATATAGGAAGTATTTCTAGATTCTGGTTGTAAACAAAAACAAAAGCATACCTTCAGTGTGTAAGTCCACAGGGAATCCAACACAGGAGTGCAGGACTTCAAACACAAAAAAGGCGAACAGAACATTCAGGGCCATCTCCATAACATCAACCTTCAAAAATTTTCTTAGCAATTTTTCATTCCATCTAGGAAGTGAAGCGATAATTTCAGACCAGTTCCCGTAGTAACACCACTAAATACAATCATAAAGCAACG